>JAODAL010002087.1:0-206749 GCA_025379985.1 Phyllomedusa bahiana | reverse complement strand
AAAAGGGTTTTTCAAGTCCTGGAGTGGCTTAGCATTTCCCCGTTCAACCCTAAAAAACCTTTGGGTGATTAAAAGTCCTTTTTTTGCCCGGACACCCCAAAACATCAGTGCCCTTAAGGAGATTGCAGGAGAAAGGCCCAAAATCCCAGCAACGGGTGTGTGCCAATTAGAACCCTTATAGAAAACGTTTGACTTCTTCATTGTAACAAAGGATATATAAAAAGTACTGGGAGAACTTTTGTTTTTGCCAAAATACTTAGGGCGACTTATAAATCGAAGGTACTTTTTTTTACTTGGCGCCGACACTCCAGTTTCTAAATAGATACGAAAGTGTAAAATGACATATGAAGTTTTTTTGGCGCATTACATGACTTAAAGGCCCAAACTTGTAGGGGATTAGTGAAGGGCCCCAAAACTTGGCAAAAAAACCTTATGTAATGCGGCAAAAATCTGTCGATTCACACTCTCAAAATTTCCAAACCCGAGCATTGAAACATTAAAGAGAGGACATGTATAATTCAATGCTACTTTTTTTTTACTTGGCGCCCCGCCCCCCCAATTTAATGATATAAGGAGTGTAAAATAAAACGTTTTTTTGGCGATTACATAGAATTTGTGCGGCAAGTTGGCGCATCAAGCTCATCCCATATAAAGTTTGGCCTTTAAACTCCATGTAATGCGCCAAAAAACTGTGTATTCTACACTCTTCTAGATTCATTTAGAATGTGGTGTCGGCCCCAAAGTAAAAAAAGTACGCATTCGAATTCATAATTCCCCCTTATTTTCACCATAAATTGCAAATAATTTCTTTCCAAATCAACAAGGGATTTTCGGGGTTTGTTTTTCATTTGTCTCTCAAGTTTAGGTTATATAGACAATTACAGCCTCCCCCCCTTTTTTAAAAGGGGAGAATTGCACAATTTGGTGTTGACTAAATACTTTTTTTTTCCCCCTTAAAGTAGTCGTATAAAACATCTAGTTCCATCTGAGGCAATTGTTTATATGGGAAAATTTCCTTTTGGGCAAAAATTGGGCCTTTCTTTTTTTTTGGGTTTTTTTATAGTCTGAATCACTTAAAAAATTCCCCCTACCCCCCATTCACCCTATTTACCCAAACCCGGTTGAACTTGATGGACATTTATCTTTTTTCAACTGTATTAACTAGTAACTATATTTTGGGTATAGATTTTGTAATACATTATGTTGGTATCATTTGGTAAAATTAATTATATGTAATTTCTATACATACAGTACTTAGATGTTTATTATTATTTTACTTTACTTTTGGCTCTGTACTGTATAGGGTCTGCAACAGATAATTCACTCTTGCTGCTTTCATATAATTCTCCTTATTTTTAATTGTTTCTAGTGTTTCTGTCCATGTGTAAATACTACTAATAAAGTCTTATTATTTACTTTGAAAGTGCATACTTTTATACATTGTATGGGATCAGTCCCAAATGCAGACTTAAACAATCAGGAGCACAGCAAAGTTCATGCAAAAATTATAGGTGCTTTCAATTTGCCAACCATTTCCCAGCAAACATAAGAAAACAAACTAAACAAAACAAATGCTTACTTCAGCTAGCACTCAGGTGTCCCACCACAGTCCTTAGCAGAAACACAAGTTACATAATGTATAAGGCGGTTTATTAAAAGAGGCAGGACCTCTCAGGATAAGATGTAATTCTACCGCTGTACAAAGCATTGGTGTGACCTAACTTTAGAATATCCTGGTTTCAGTCTGGCCCTATTTTAACAGAAAGTATGTAATGGAGCTAGAGAAAAGTACAAAAGACGAGCAACTCAAAACTTATAAGGGAATGAGCATTTTGAATGTATGAGTAGAGGGTTAGTAGAAATTGAACTATTTAGTCCTTGAGAAAACACGGTTTCGGGGGGGGGGACATGATTAATTTTATATAAATAATATAAATGGGCCCTTACAAGAAGTATGGGGAAAAAATTATTTCAAGTGAAGACCCTCAAAAGACAAGGGGACATTTCCCGTCCACTAGAGAAAAAAGGATTCAATCTCCAGAGGAGAAGACGTTCTTCACTGTAAGTAACTGTAAATCTGTGGAATAGCCCTTGCCTGAGGAGCTGGTCACAGCAGGAACTGTAGACATTTTCAAGAAAGGCTTAGATAACTACCTGAAACTAAAGAATTATGAATGCCGTATGTACTATGTAAGATTCTGGGTCCGCTGGGGAGGCTCTAGGGTCAAGAGGATATGGTCTCCACTGGATCAGATATGGTTCTTGCCTTGTGTGTTTCAGGGCATAAACCAGGGGTATGAGGCTGGGCTTGAAGTCCTTGTCTCTCTCCCTTCACCACATTGTCCCCAACCCTTATTGAACTTGATGGACACTTGTCCTATTTTTCAACCGTACTAACTATGTAACTATGTAACTTTGTAAAGCTCAGTTTCATTTTGCCCACAGGGGCTTCTCACCCCTACAGCTGCTTGTACGGCACAGCACAGCTCCTAGGGAGGTCCTGTTCCTTTCCTCGGCATCCGAGGCTATTTCTCCACAGTAACCAGCAGTAAAACTGAAGAAAACCACACCCCCAGTTCACCTGACCTCCAGGCTTACAGAGGCCTTCCAAACTCTGGCCTGGATCTGAACATGGGATCAGCCATCCCAACCAGCTCTTTAACCTGGGCTCCAGTGAAAGAACGACTCAGACTGAGCTGCTGTTGGTAGACATACTAACATTAAACGTTGTCAGTGGCCTAATGCGAACTGAGACTACAGGAATATTTATCCTTCACTTCACGAAAGTCAGGAACTTCCCCTTCTAAACTTCCCTTCTAAAGTGTAGGTGCATGAAGACTTTTGCCAATAAGTCATTCAGTGACTTTAGTTACGGAATTTCGAGTACAAGTGGTGATGTGAAACAGACTACAAAGAGTAGAGAAGTGAGTTGAAAGAGAAATAAAGGAAAGTTCAAGATTATAATTTTAAGTTGCCTTTAGGTTTGTAGGCAAATGGAGTAGCGAGAGGGGCGATGTGAACAAAGAGGATGGGTCAGGGAATGTCCTTTTGATGTCTAACTCTTGCATGAGGGAGGTACATGGTTGTTTTACACACTGTAGGATGTAGCTCAACGGTAGCCTCAGGGTAAGCAGACTGACAGGCAAATGTTCAGGTATAACACAGGTGGTTAATTTTATCCACACAGCATCCATAGAAGGAAGTCTTATACAGTGGATATCAACAAAACATCATCTTACTCAGCTTTTAAAACACATGCATTTGTGAAGTTTTCCTCTGCCAGTGCTTGCAGTCTCACCCTTGGATGCTTTGGTAGTGCTCCAATTCCTCCTTGAAATGGCAAGAGCACACTGAAACACCTCCAGCACAGAGCTCTTTCCTGACCAGAACTGGACACACACCTCATCTGGAACCACACCGGTCTCTCCACTAGCTCCAGGCTGCTTACAGGCCTGGTAAAGCCTTGACCTGGATGTGGGAATGACCGTCCCAACACATCTTCTTCGGCCATACCAAGTAAAAGCCGGACCCGATCAGCCGCTTAAGGCAGCTGTTCTATACTAACAAATAGGCTGTCAGCAAACCTAGGGATACTGACACACAATACCTTTTTTGGCTTATTACTTCCACCGATGCCAGGGGACATCGGCAAAACATACTGTCCATCAGCGATGGCCACCTTGTGCCCTCTACATACCTTTGTGCTGGCTGGCAACTTTCCGCCAGCATACAGTGCGCCCCTGGAAAGGGCATCCGCATTGCCTGTAACTTCCCTGGCCTATGTTCTACTGTAAACTGGAGTCTTGCAGGACTAGAAACCAGCGGGTCAATCGGGCATTATTACCCTTCCTTTTACTCATCCACTTCAAGGGCATGAACCAAATTGAGTCTGAACCATCTCTCCTATCTCAGGGAGTCCAGCGCCCCCTTTATTGCTAATTCCTTCTTCTCTACAATAGAATAATTGTCTTCCGCAGGGGACAGCTTGCGACTCTGGTATATGACAGGGTTTTCTTCCCCATTTATTACCTGGACATCACGGCCCCAGACCCTCTCTCTTATGCGTCGTTTGCACACAAACTCCTTAGTAAATCTGGATCCACCAAAAACTGGCTGTCCACATAGGGCCTGTGTGATCTCCTGAAAAGCTCTCTCCATTCTGGGGACCACTTAACTTGGTACCCTTGGTGCCTTTAGTAAGGTCGGTTTAAAGGTCTGAGCCACCTCTGCAAACTTGGGGCTAAACCTCCGGAATACCCCATGTCCCCCAGAAAACCCTTGACCTGTTTTTCTTTGTAAGGGGTCGGGCCATCCGCTGAATTGCCTCTAATTTTGTTTTAACGTCGGGCTTTATTTCGCCTCTCCCTAAGATATATCCCAGGTACCGGGCCTCTTCCATCCCCATGGCGCAAACTTACTTTGGTTTATGGTAAAGCCGGCTCTCTTAAGCCTCCAAAACCATACTGTACTTTAAGGAGTGGCTTTCAGTCGCGACTGGTAAGATGACTAAGTCATCCAAGTGAAGCGGCAGCATACTTTCTATGGGGACTTAAGACCTGGTCCATGCCTTTGGAAATGGAGCTGGGGCACCCAGGCATCCCCAACGGCATTCGTGTAGTACTGAAACGACCCCTCAGGTTGTGGAGAAAGCTGTCTTCTCTCTATCCTCTGTTTGACAAAGGGATCTGCCAATTACCCCTTGGTCAGATCTAAGGTAGTGATGTTACGAGCAGCCCTAGTCCTTTCAATTAGGCTCGTCAACCCTCGGCATGGATTTCACTACCTTAGAGACCTTGTTCAGCTTGCGATAGTCCCGTTTACAGAATGCCACTCCGCTGATGGGTTTGGGCACTATGAATATGGGGTGCTTGAACCACCCCCCGACCCCGCTTTTGGACTTTTCGATGACCCCTAGTTCCATCATCCTATGGACCTCCTGTGTAAAAAAAAAAAATTACCCTCCCTGCGGGCCTCGGATTTCTATCAAGGTTTTTATATAAACCCTCACTTGTGGCTCCGTAAGGATTTCATGTTTAATAACATTGGTGAGAACGGGGGCCTCCGTAAACAGGTCTCTATTCTGTTGTAGGAGTTCCTTGCATTGTTGTCTTTGGAGGGGGACAATGTTTCTGCAATGTTCACCAATTTTACTCCTGACCTCGTTACTGGACACTAGACCAAGGGGCCCCCAGGGGAATCTCTCTCCTTCCAGGGCTTAATCAAATTAATATGATAGATCTGGAAGTAGTTTACCTCTCCCACTCTTTCAACCATCTCGTACGGCCCCTACTATTTGGCTAGGAACTTGCTCTCAACTGTCGGTACTAGCACCAGTACCCTGTCCTCCGGACTAAACTGTCTAGCTCGAGCATTCCTATTATAACACCCTTCCCTAGGCGTTCCCTGAGCTCGGAGAAGATGTTCTTTAACAATGGCAATTACCTGGAGACTCCTCTCATTGCATCTTTGTGATGTGCTCGATTACACTCTTGATAAAGGGTGACCTCGTTTCTCCCAGGTTTTCTTTCGCCACGTCTAGCAAACCCCTTGGTTGTCGGCCAGATAATAATTCAAAAGGGAAAATCTCGTAGAGGCCTGTGGGCACTTCTGTTATATGGAAAACGAAGGTATGGTAACAGGCAATCCCAATCACGTCCATCCTTTTCAACCACTTATATTAAGCATGGCTTCAAGGTCTTATTAAACCTTCCCACAAACCCTTCCGTTTGTGGGTGTAACACTGAGGTGCGTAACTGAGTCCAAATTTAGCACCTTACATAATTCCCTCATCACCGTTTAGGACAAAAAAGGGGTCCCTTAATCCGTCAGATCTCTTTTAGGAATCCCTGTTTTGGGAGAAGAGTGTGGAATAACCCTGGCAATAATTTTAGAGACATATTTCTCAAAGGCACGGCCTCTGGGTACCTGGTCGCGTAGTCTAATACCACTAAGATATATTGGTGTCCCCGGGCAGAATTCACCAGAGGTCCCACTCAGTGTCGGACTGGGGGGTCTGGGGCCCACAGGGGAATTGATCTTCGGGGGCCCACCCTACTGTACATGAAAATAATTACCGCCTCTCGGACATAAACCGCCCAATTTACCACAAAATACAGGTGCAAAACAGAACTGTATTGTGAAGTACAATATGCAAGTTCGTCACACTCTGAAGTATAACATATCATAGACACACGGCTAATTAGCTCCAACCATAACCCCTCCACCCACATACATCCCCTCCACCCACATACACAAATCCCCCTCCACGCCACGAAACAATAATCCCCTCCACCCAAATACAATATCCCACCACCCACATACATATCCCCCTCCGGCCCACATACAATATCCCCCACCATCCACATACAATATCCCCTCCACCCACATACAATATCCCCCTCCACCCACATACCAATATCCCCCTCCACCCACATACAATATCCCACTCCACCCACATACAATATCCCATCCACCCACATACAATATCCTCCTCCACTCACATACAATATCCCCCTCCACCCACATACAATATCCCCCTCCACCCACATACTATTAATCCCCCTCCACCCACATACATATCCCCTCTCCACCCACATACAATATCCCCTCCACCCACATCCATATCCCCTCCACCCACAAACAAATCCCCTCCACCCACATACAATACCCCCTCCACCCACTACAATATCCCCCTCCCCCACATACACTATCCCCCTCACCCACATACAATATCCCCCTCCATCCGCATACAATATCTTCCCCACCCGCATACAATATCCCCCTCCATCCGCATACAATATCCTCCACCCACATACAATATCCCCCTCCATCCGCATACAATATCTTCCACCCACATACAATATCCCCCTCCACCACATACACTATCCCCTCCACCCACATACAATACCCCCTCCCCACATACCAATAGCCCCTCCTCCCACATACAATAAACCCCTCCAGCCACATCCAAATCCCACTCCACCTAACATAACAATATCCCCCTCCACCCACATACAATATCCCCTCCATCCACATACAATATACCCCTCCACCCCACATACTATATCTCCCTCCACCCACATACAATATCGCCCGCCACCCCGCATACAATGACCACCTCCACCCACATACAATAGGCCCCCTCCACCCACAGAACAATATCCCCCTCCACCCACATAAATATTCCCCCTCCTGCCCACATACAATATCCCCCTCCACCCACTACAATATCCCCCCCTCCACCCACATACAATATCCCCCTCACCACATACAATATCGCCCCTCCACCCACATACAATAACCTCCTCCAACCACATACAATATCCCCCTCCACCCACATACACTATCGCCCCTCCACCCACATACAAATCCCCTACACCTACATACAATATCCCCCTTCCACCCACATACAATATCCCCCTCCACCCACATACAATATCCCCTCCACCCACATACAATATCCCCCTTCATCCGCATACAATATCCCCCTCCATCCGCATACAATATCCTCCACTCACATACAATATCCCCCTCCTCCCGCATACCTACCCCTCCACCCACATACAATATCCCCCTCCACCCACAATACACTATCCCCTCCACCACATACATTATCACCCCCTCCACCCACATACAATATCCCCCTCCATCCACATACAATATCCCCCTCCACCCACATACAATATCCCCACCACCCACATACAATATCCCCCTCCACCCACATACAATATCCCCCACCACCCACATACAAATCCGCCTCCACGTTTCCCTTGTCACGCACTCACACCTTCTCGAAATAAACACCAGCACAAGAAAGAAAGTGTAACTCCTATCACAGGTCAGGTGTTCCCTCACTCTTACAATAAAAACAGGGACACTATGTACACACGCCACTATACCCTGCGCCGAATATAACCTACAACACCACCATATAGAGACCACATAGAGATCAAGACACCAGCTCAGGACCACATCACATTACAAATATAAAAATAATCCCCTGAAATGAGGACTCACCTGAACGACTTGACTGAGGAGCGTTCTCTTCTCTTGTTTCGTTTCTTATTCCCTTTTCCTCTGCATCCGTTCCGACACCGCCATGATGACTTGTCCGGCCACAACTCATCCTGCAGAAATTACACAACAAATATCTTAGAATCCTCAATTTTCTCAGCAGCTCTTTACCCTTCCCACCTCAGAACTAACTACCCAGGGGTGGGAGAGCGTGTACAAGCCAGAGTATCCCTAAGGGGTTGGAGGGTGAGAGAGCCCCAGTTAACTAGATATCCTTCTTTAGGTAGGTATGCCCCCGCTTGATAAGTTGGAAGCCGGCCCCAGGTAGGGTTATTTTTTTTTATTTTTTATTTTTTGTGGTTCCTAGCCATGGGTGGGTAGGTACATAGCCCCAGGTAGATAAGCAGGCCCCAGTTTAGGAAAGTAGATAGGTACAGTTAGGTTGTTGTGACCCCGAGTTAGGTAGGCTGTAGGTAGTGGTTTCCCCAGTAATGTAAGCTGTTAGGTAGTTTAGGGTCCCTTTATATAGGCTGCAAGCAGTTAGGACCCCCTTTAGGTAGTAACCAGAAAGTTATGGTCTCCATTCAGGTACTATACAGTTAGGGTCGTCTTTAAGGTAGTATCACAGGTATTTAGTGGCCTCCTTTAGGTACTATTACAGTAGGGTCTCCTTAGGTAGTATACCGGTAGTTAGGGGCCACCTTTATTTACTATACAGTTAGGGGGTCTCTTTAGGTAGTATACATGTTATTAGGGCCTCCTTTAGGTAGTGTGCAGGAAGTCAGGTCCCCCCTTTAGCTACTGTGTAGGGTAGTCAAAGCCCCCTTAGTATTTAGTATCCAGGGCCCCCTATAGTAGTTAGGGCCCACCCTTAGGAAGTCAGGGCCCCCCTTTGTATCATGGCCCCTTAGATTGCCAGGGCCCCCCATGTAGGTAGGCAGACCTCCCTTGTAGTCAGGGCCCCCCTGTAGATAGCCAGTGCCCCCCCTGTAAGGTAGTGAACTCTCAGGGCCCACCTGTAGTAGTCAGGCCCCATGTAGTCAGGGCCCCCCCCCCTTTTTTTTTGTAGAGAGGGCCCCCCCAAGTAGGTAGCCAGGCCCCCCCATTATTGTAGCCAGGGCCCCCCATGTATGTAGCCAGGGCCCCCCTTGTAGTCAGGGCCCCCCTAAAGGTAGCCAGGGCCCCTCTTGTAGCCAGTCCCCCCCTTGTAGCCAGGGCCCCCTTTTGTAGCCAGGGCCCCCTTTTGTAGCCAGGGCCCCCCTAGGTAGCCCAGGACCCCTTTTTTGTAGGCCAGGGCCCCTCTAGTAGTCAGGGCCCCCCTAGTACCAGGAACCCCCTCTAGTAAGCCAGTACCCCCCTATAGTTAGCCAGGGCCCCCATGTATTCTCAGGGCCCCTTTTGTAGAGAGGGCCCCCCATGTAGGTGGCCAGGCCCCCCATGTAGTTAGCCAGGGCCCCCTTGTAGTCAGGGTCCCCTATAGGTAGCCAGGTCCCCTCTTGTAGCCAGCCCCCCCTTGTAGCCAGGGCCCCCTTTTGTAGCCAGGCCTCCCTAGTAGGCAGGCCCCCTCCTAGTAGTCAGTGGCCCCCCTCTAGTAAGTACAGGGCCCCCTCTAGTTGTAGGGCCCCCCCTTTTGTTAAGCCCAGACCCCACTCCTTATTGTAGCCAGGCCCCCCTAGTAGTCAGGCCCCCCCTGTAGTCAGGGCCCCCTTGTAAGTCAGGGCCCCCTGTTTGTAGCCCAGGGCCCCCTTTTGTAAGCCAGGCCCCCCTCCTAGTATCAGAGGGGGGGGGGGGCCCCCTTTTTGTAGCCAGGGCCCTCCCATGTATGTAGAAAGGGCCCCCCTTGTAGCCAGGGCCCCCTGTTGATAGCCAGGACCCCCCTTGTAGTCAGGCCCCCCTGTAGTAGTCAGGCCCCCATAGGTAGCCAGTGCCCCCTTTGTAAGAGAGGGCCCCCCCAATGTAGGTAGCCAGGGCCCCCCATGTAGTTAAGCCAGGGCCCCCTTGTAGCCAGGACCCCTCTTGTAGTCCAGGCCCCCCTAGTATTCAGGCCCCCCTTTGTAGCCAGGCCCCCCTAGTAGTCCAGGGCCCCCTTTGTAAGCCAGGGCCCCCTTTTGTTAGCCAGGACCCCTTTTTGTAGCCAGGACCCCATCTTGTAGCCAGGCCCCCTAGTACCGGACCCCTAGTAGTCCCATGACCCCCCTCTAGTATCAGGCCCCCCTTTTTGTAGCCAGGCCCCCCCTAGTAGTCAGGGCCCCCTCTAGTAGTCAGGGGACCCCCTCTAGTTGTCAGCCCCCTTTGTAGCAGCCCCCCACTATGTAGTCAGGGCCCCGCCTCTAGTAGTCTAGGGCCCCCCTTTATGTAGCCAGGGCCCCCCTAGTAGTCAGGGCCCCCTTTTTGTAGCAGGGCCCCCTTTAGGTAGCCAGCCCCCCATGTAGCCTGCCCCCGCGCCAAGTAGACCAGGGCCCCTGTGGGTAGTTTAAAAAAAATAAAACAACAAACACCACTTACCTGCTTCCTGCTCCTGTCAGGTCCCCCGCCGCTCCTGGCAGTTCCTGGACGCTACCTGCTGCCGCCCTGCAAAGGCTGGCGCTGTGAAGTGACGACACCAGCGCCGCCTACGTCAGCAGTAGGGGCCGGCGTCTGGCAGCTGAAGGCTAATGCGTTCAGCCCTGCCCAGGGAGAGCAGCGGTGCGCAGCGCTATGGCGCTAGCGCTCCGCTGACACCGCTCAGCCCCGGGAGTCGGGGGACATTAGTCCCCGTCTACCGGGCCCGGTCTCTGGCGCTCGGGACGCAGGTCCCCGGCCGCTCAGGGACTGATGCGCGGACGGGCCCCGGGGGGCGAGGCACTGCCCCCGGGCCCCCCAGGGCTCGGGGGGGGCCCAAGGGGGGTTTCCCCGGTCCCCCGGGGCCCCCCAGCCGGGGTCCCCACTAAACCATGGCCACCCCTTCAAAGGGCCCCTGTATTGAGCAGCGGTATAGGGGACTGCGGAAGGGGGCTACCGGGGGGTGACTTGACACAAGGAATAAATGGCAATAATCCGAACCTCACGAAAACACCCGGGGCCAAAAAAATCTCCGCAGGATCCTTGCAGGGTCTTACTCCCCCCAAGGTGTCCCCGTTAAAAACTGAGGTGGCCTTTGTTAGGCCCATGCGCCGTGGGCCTAGGCCCAAGAGTGTTCCCCAAGTACTTAAATTGGTTACCCCGTTTTAGAGACCATTCTTTGGGAAGGGGGGTTCGTCTCACCCCGGGCTCCGGGGGAAACCCCATTAAGGACTACCCCCCCCCAAAATCCTTTTAATGTAAGGTCTTGGATTTGGGGCCTAAAAGGGTTTCCCCGGGGAACTTTCAGGTCGGGACATTTTCCCTATGATCCTGATCCTCCCTTGTCCCCTGCTGGGGACCGCGGGGGAAATTCCGAGGTTCCCTCAGGGTTAGTACACTCTGGACTCCCCTTGTCTTGGGGGCCCTTTTGGCGACAAAAACTCTCCCCAAGGTCCCAGAACATGGGAAAAATCAGACCGGGATAAAATTGTGCATCAAGTTCTTAAAACCCCCCCCAAGATGTGCTTGAGTCCCAAGTCAGTTTCGAGGACCACTGGGGGCCAGGGGTACCCCTGGTATCCCTGCAAAAATGTAACCCCCAATAGAATGGCAAATCGTTTTTAACGAGTGGAATTCGTTAGAATTTCAGGAAAATTCGGTTCTGAACGAAGTCGAAGTTTGGGGGATTTGGGTGAACGAAGTGTACTTTTGATTAATAAAAAGGCTGGAGCAAAAATGGGTTTAAAGGGGGCAAAGCCTCTGGGAGGAAGAAAGGGAAGCCTGCATGACAATGTGCGAGATGAAGCCAATCAAAACCCCGGGGCACGCTGGGGGCTCATACCGTTCATGTCTGATCAGGGAAGGTGCTGGCGGTGTTGTTACTGAAAAAACTGATTTTTATACAGCAATTTTTGTGGGGGTGTTCAGCTTGTCTCAGAGACTGCTTTCTTTTAAAGTTTATTTCTGATTTTTTGGTGTATTGGTCTAAAATCCAGGCAATACATGTTTTGTATCTGTCCAGAACATTGAATATCCAAGGGGGGGATCTAAGCCCGTTCCTGTTGTATTCATTTAAAGAAACAGTGTTTTTAAATCAAATACCACTTATTTTGGCTCTCAATTTTTTGCGCAATTTTCATCCAGGGGTTTAAATTTAAACATTGTTTTGCTGCTGTTGGCTCCAAAAAACCGTCTTTTTCACCCCCCAAAAAAATACTTTCCTGTAGCATAATTCCAAACGAAGGGGTTTAATTTTCCATTTTTTTTTCTTGTTTTTTGGACGTAGAAAAAAACCCAAATTTTAACACGCTAAAAGCTAGTGTTTCCTGTGTCAATTTTTTTTCGCAATTTATTCCGGGGCTAATTCAGCGTTGTTTGCTGCTGTTGTGACTCCAAGAAACCCTCTTT
Organism: Phyllomedusa bahiana; assembly: GCA_025379985.1. Lineage (NCBI taxonomy): Eukaryota > Metazoa > Chordata > Amphibia > Anura > Hylidae > Phyllomedusa > Phyllomedusa bahiana. The sequence goes on along the minus strand of JAODAL010002087.1, from coordinate 194,287 downwards.
TTCCCGCCAAAAAATAAATTTTTCCCGTGCATAATTCACAAACGAAGGTTATTACAATTTTTTTCTTTTTGTGTGGTAGGGAAAAAAAGCAATTGTAACACGCTACAAAGCTAGTAGTTTTAAAACTGATCAATTTTTTTTTGCGCAATTTACCCAGGGGGAATTAAGCGTTGTTCTGCTGTTGACTCAGTAAAAGAAACTTTGTTTTTCCCGCCCCAAAAGAAATTCTGTGCAAATTCATTCCGAAAGGTTAAATTTAAACCCGTTTGTGCTTTTTATTTCGTAAAATACACGAGTTTTTAAACGGACATTTCAAGTCATTTTTTCCCGCCCCCTTTTTGGGGGCTTTTTTATCCCCAAAGGGGGCCCAAGTTCTTAGGGGTTCAATTTTTCGTAAAAAAAGGGGGGGGGGGGGGGGGGGGGGGGGGTTTTTTTTTTTTTTTTTTAAATTTTTAAAAAAAAAAAAAAAAATATTTTAAAAAAAAAAAAGGGGGGGGGGTTTTTTTTTTTTAATTTTTGGGAATTTTAAAGGGATGTTTTTTAAAAAAAAAAGAGGTAGCAGGTCTTCACCTGCGAGTGGCAGAGGCACAAAAAATTCCTTTTAGCAGGTCACGCACAGCAAAAGGGGGCGTCCCCAGCAGGGTCAAATCGGTAGGTCACAAAATGCCCGCTGTCACCCGGGGGCCCCTGTTGACTAGCAACCCAATGGTTCTTTATTGGTTTTAAATAATCTCCCCTTCCTCCCCGTTTACATTTTGACAACCCCACCCAAAAGTTTGGTGGGGGAAAGGAGACACAACCCTTGTTGGCATGGCCCCGGGAAACGGGTTTACGGCCCTCAAACCCGTCCTAAAACCCCCCTCTTTTCCCCTTGGTTCCCCCAGCCAGAGACCTACTATGTTTGGGCCCGGGCTAAACGCCACTATAAAAGCGAGGATGAACAATTTGAGGGGGGCAGTCAGCAAACTACTTTGGCAGCGAAGAAATGGGGCCCAATATCCCCGCTTCCCTTTCAGGGAGGCGGCAAAGTTTTAGATGTTGGGGAGTGGCATGGGGGGGCAAACCCTATTTCAACCAAAACCGGGGAAAGAAAAACAGCAGTGACGATTTAAAAAAAATAGGGTGTTTATGTAAACCGACCGCACTTGGGAGCCCGGGGGAGGGAAGGGGTTCATCTCGTCAGGAGAAAAAGGGGGGTCAGGTTGCGCGTCAAAGGGGCGGCGCAGCCCGCAAATGGGTCGTGTGGCCGTGAGTTAGCAAATAGCAGCAAGGGGTGAGGTCGGGGCCCAAGGGGGCCAGGGGGAAAAAACCCGCTTTGCAGGTCCCGAAAGTACGGGGACAGGGGGGCCGCGAGGCAGCGGCGGGGAAGTATCACTCATGCCCGGGGCGGTTTTTGGGGGAAAATCCGATAAATCGGGGGTGTGGGGATTCTTTTTAAGACACCCGGAAAAAGGGGCCGAATATGGGGGGATATGGAAAAATCGTAAGCAGAAAGTGAAGCATGGCCCGGGGCTAACCTTGGCACCACGGGGCTGCGTCAACACATCTCGTCACCATCGGTGGCCTGGGGAAACGGGTCAAAGTGGGGTCCATCCTGCCGCCGAGCAAAAGCGAGCGAGCGCCCCCGTGGACGCATGCATTGAGCCAGTCAAGGCTCCCCACCCCTGCGAAGGGGGTGTTTTCTTTGACACTCTCCGGTCAGGTCCCGCTCCTCGCTACTCATGGGGCCCCGCAGTCGTTCGGAGGGGATTGCAAAAAGGACAACATTGCGTCCAACCTCCCAGGGCGAGTGACCGTGTCCTGTCCAAGTTGTTTGGTTTGAGTCCCTCCCTTTCCAAATGGTGGCTCTGCACATTCAGAGAACTAAGGGTTGGCCGAGCCGGATGGAGAGTTCCAAGCCCTAATTTCTTTTCAAAAAGGCAAGTACCAGCACTTCATAAAAAAGTAGACAGAAGGTGGCCAGTCCTTAAGTTATCGGTTTGTTCCAAGGTGCACGGAGCGCGGGCGTCTGGGGCTGTAACTACGGTCGGGCCCTACATGTCTTTTCGGCCCATGGGTGAATGTGCTTCCCGGCCCCGGCCCCAACAACCGGACGGAGACGCCGCTTTCTCCCTCCACGTTGTAAAAATGGTCCCGCGCCCAAGTCCCCCTCCTCCCCCTCCACCCCACCACTTCAGCCTCCACAAATACTGTCATCAACCACATGTGTAGGGCACAGCAGTGTCACGCAGTTCTACACCTGGCTTGCCTCGGCGAACAAAATCACACAGGGGAAGGAACTGCTCCGCGTCATGCATCAAGAAATCGTATGTGTGGCTTTTCCGCGCTAACTTGCAATATCGTAACCATGGTGACGGCCAACTGGGGAGGTAGGTGCCATGGTTCGCACGCTGCACCGAGAGGGATGGTCATGCGCCCTGCATGGCGCAAGTGTCAATCTGGTTGTTGAAAAAGGTTCCTGAAGTCATCCAGCGATCTCAGAAACATTCTGAAAATGGCCAGGAAAAACTGTGCATGCACGTTATCCTATTGTAACAAAGCCAGAACACCCTCCTCGAGTTGCAGCTGGCCAGAACGGCTTCCCCCAACACACTCTGATATGCGATGTTCCACCCGCTGGAATTCCAGCCTGCACATGTTGGACCGACTGTATGAACAGAGAAAGGCCATTAACGATTTTTTGATGATCCAGCAGACAGAAGTACTCCCATGTGTAACTTTGATGTCAGGCCAGTGGCGCTCCATGACGTAACACCTGCCGTTTGTTGAGGCCATTCGAGGAGGCGACGTATTTGTCAGTCGCCAGGATACGGGATAAATAACGTCATTCCACTGCTTCATTGTCCTGGAACAGATGTGAAATATCTGTCTGGGCAGGGGACTGCAGAGTTGGCGACTACTTCTCGTAGCCACATGAGTTCCGGGAGTGGGTGGGGAACTGAATATGGCTAGGAGGTGGAGGGAGGAGGTACATTGGAGCAGAAGGCATTGTCTGGTGAAAATGAGTGGATTTTCTACCAGGTGACAAAGAGAGGAAGAGCAGGAGCAGCTGGAGAGGTGGAAGGAGATGAGGAAGAGAGGCAGATGACCCCCAAGCACCGTGGCAGTTATACAGTGGAAATGGAGGCGGAGAGCCACTCCGGAGTCACTTTGCAGATGGCCGCAGCATGCTTATTTGCTGCTAGTGACAGGTACGAATGTCAGCATCGGCAGAGGATGACTTCCTGGCTCTCCACCCTATTGGACGCTCGCTGACTTTATCAGGCTACATTCCTCCTTCAGTTTTTGGTCAGTTTTCCCCTCTTAAGTGCCCCCAGGGAATTTTATAGTGAAGCGATTCTAAGAAGCGGCGGCCGGCAGTCATGTGGTGTCATACTTAAAACACAACATTGTATGAAGACCAAACCAAGCTCCCTCTGCATAGTTTAAGATGGCACAACGTTCTACTGCACCCTGCGGCTCTGCTGTGCAGCCGGGAAATAGCTGTTTTTTTAATGTGATTCGCTGCGACGTATATTGGGATACAAGTTATTTTTTGCCGAGGAATAAAAGTCTCGGCGAAGTGAACGAATAACGATTTGTTCGGCAAATTCGCCTATCTCTCCCCAGAGTTTTCCCTAGGGATCACCGCAGTTGTGGGTTAGTGCAGCCGACAGGAAAGTAACCAAACTCCTGTCCAATTAGTCGGTCCCAACAGTCCCATTGACCTTCATAGTGCAGATCTGGGGTCCTCTCCTGGACGGGCAGGGCCTGCACAAAATCAGGGCAAACATGGAGCAACGTCGGCCCACCGTAACACTCCATTGGCTCCGTGGTGAAGGGGCATGGGCCACTCATGGCATGGAGGCATGACACCGCCAGCAGACAGGTTCCCTGAGTTGGCCCCCATTGCTATGGGCACCGGTCCGCCTCGGGTTTTTAGGCGACCTCTCGGGGATATCTGGGGCCTGACTTTGGACCCTCTAACTGCGGGGGGTCTCCCCACACAGGGATTTTGGTTCCCGGACTCCACACAGGGGAATGCTCTTATGGCATAGAATCTTTCTACCAACTCTACCAGTTCATCCGCCGGATTGGGGGTCTCCCGGTGAACCCAGCCACTGCACAGGCCTAGGGAGGGAGAGCGTCGGAACCGCGTCCGATGAAAACACGCTCAACCATTTGGGCTGGAGAGCAAGTATCTGGCTGTGTAGCCACTTCTGTAACCAGGTTGCAGCAAATCAAAACAACTGCGACCTCGGTGGCTTCTTGTCCGTTTTATAGACCCAGATATTGCCCCTCTGCGCTCTCCGGACCACCAATGTAACCCCGAAGACGGGCCGGGATCTCCGCTTTGGAGCTTCCCATACTCCTTGGCGGTTCTTGCAGGGCCAGGTCCATGTAGCATTTTGGGGCTCCCAGTCAGATATTGGGGGGCAACCCCCCCAATAACCTAGGCACCACTGCTACTTGGGGATGCTTCTCAACGGTCCGCGACACGGTTCTCAAATACTGCCAGGAAGGACTCCACGTCGTCCTCAGGGAGTCAGTTTCTGCAGCGCCCTCCCTCACCCGAACTTTCTGGCATGGTGTCCGTCATGGAGGATGGTGTTCGGAAACTGGCGCACTTTTGCTCTCTGACTGACTTCCGCCATCATTACTTGCCATCTGTTGCATAAGCAGGCGGTTCGTTTCCTGCTGTGTTGCTGTTGCTGTGTGTGGCTTGCTGTTGCTGCAGGTTCGCCTGCACCAGGTGTTTATTCACCTCTCCATTGGGAGTTGCTGTGACTGGAGCTGTGCTGCAGCTTTAACCCAGGACATATATGGGGGATCTATTGGCCCTCGCAAGCCTCCACCACTTGTAGGATGTAGTCCTCACGGTAGCCTCAGGGTAAGCAGACTGGCAGGTCAAATGTTTACAGGTATAACACAGGTGGTATATTTTATCCACCACAGCATCCACAGTAGGTAAGTCTTAGCAGTGGATATCAAACAAAACATCAGCTTACTTAGCTTTAAAACGTTTGCATATAAGTCTCTGCCACCGCTTGGCGATCTCACCCGTTGGATGCTTTTGGTAGTGGATCCATCCTCCTTCGAAATGGCAGAGCACACTGAACCCTCCAGCACAGAGTCTTTCCTCTCCAGACTGACACACACCTCAGTCCTTGGAACCACACCGTGTTCTCTCACTAGCTCCAGGCTCTTAAGGCATGGTAAAAGCTCCTGGACATGGAGTGTGGGAATGACAATCCCACCTCATCTCTTCGGCCATTCCAGTAAAAGCGACCCGGATTCCGCGCTTAAGGCATGTTCTCTACTAACTATTGGTGTCAGTAACCCTAGGTTGCTGACACAAAATACTTTTTGGCTTTTACTTCACCGATGCCAGGGACATCGGCGACACATACCGTCTATCCACGATGGCACCTTGTGCCCTCTTACAACACTAACTAATAATTATGTTTCTTCAAGAATAACATTGAAATCACTGAGACAGTGGGAAAGGGAGCTGCGTGAAAACACAGGCAGTACTTGGCAAAACATGTTGGTCAGTTCAGAATCCTTTACAAAACCTTGATCATAATATTCATGCTAGTCCTTAGACTCCATTTTACTCCCTCTTGTTATTCAAAATAAGTACCATTTGTCATCAAGCTGTGACAGTTCCAGTGAAATGGAACTAGAACATGGTTTTGTGGTTTGTTCATATGTCAGATATAAATATTATTTAGTGTATTTTTTTTTATTGAAGACTTTAATGTATCCTTGGTTTACATTGTGGTCTTTGGGTGTGGATACAAGTGGTGACAAGAAAAAACTTTATTTGTTTTAAGACTTCTTTTTTGTCAGACTTCTTATATTTAAAAAACTTAGTGTGACATGTTGATCTTTGGCACCTACAGGCCAGTTCTAAATAGCTTTAAAGCAGTGAAGAACACGCCAGAATGTATGAAACTGCTCATCTGCAGGTCATACATACAGGTGAATTATAGTGCCAATACAAAAACTCAGGATCAGACAGACCAACTTTTAATTTGGTCTGGCTGTTCTAATTGTCTCTGTGCCTAGATTGGTCTTTGTCAAAGAATCATAAATGTGCATCTAATCTTCATGAATGTGATGTGACATGCTCCAGAATGCCCCAAATCTTTGGCGCATTTAAAGTGTCTTTGGCACAGATTACAAAGGCACTTATCGCACAAAGTTTGGAGTGCACTGTTCATACATTCTATTTTCGGCCTCAAGTTACTTCAGAATACTGGCACCGCCCGTTCAGTATGACACCATTGGTCTCCTATTATAAATTGACAGATTTTACCCCTTAGACAGTAAGCTTGTGGGCCTAGATTAGGTGTGGAATGATTAACTGTAATTGTTATTAGTAGGGGATAAAAGAACAGATGGTAAAAAAGAGTGTGAACCGGATAGTTTCTATGTTAAAGGGATTGTTTCACCGCGCCTGTTTCACTGAGCCACAAGCAAGTTTTAGATTCATACATCCTGTCTTCTTCCTGGTTAGACTGAGTGTGGTTCTATAGCAGTGATTAGTGTTACGGACAGCAGTAGTGGATCGGCTGGTATATGCCACGCCAGGGAGCGGAGTCTAAGTAGAACCCGGTTTTCACCAGAGCCAACGCGGGTTGGACCATGCTGCCCCGGGGGAAACTACAGGTCGCATCCATGACGTGACTTCGCTTGCGGTGGCAGCCAAGGCGTGAACGTGGAGCATGGAGCCAGAATCGAACCAGGCATAGGCGTAGTTGTGGACAGGCGGAAATGCTCAGCGGCAGGCAGCAAAGTTCGTGGTCAATAGAGTAGTAAGCGGGTAGGGCAGGCGGGCAAAAGGTTCGTGGTCAATAACGTAGCAGAGGGTCGAACACCGAAGATACTATATAACACACTTCTAAAGCTTTCTCTATAGGTTATGGGCACAAATAAGATCGGCAAGGAAGTGCCGGGGGCGGAACCAATATATGGACCAGCGGCCAGCAATTAACTCTATTACTGGCTCGCTGGCCCTTTAAATTTCAAAGGAACTGCGCACGCTAGGGGGGCGAGCGCGGACCACACTTCATCAGCAAGGCCGTGCGGGGACATGAGCGCGGTTAGGTTAGTTAGTCCAGGCTCTCTGGGAAGCGATGTGCGCCTGCGCCGACTGCGGACCGCGCACCCACTCTTCCCCGGAGCAGGGGAAACACAGGGAAGAGATAGGGTGTGCCGCTAGCAACCAGGGATGCGGACCACCCGTGACAGTATCCCTCCTCTTAGGTCTCCCCCTCTTTTGGAATGAAGAAAGAAATTTCTTCAGTGGTCACGATCCAGATGTTGTCTCCGGCTGCAAGATTCTCTCCTTTGGCCCGAATCCTCCCAATCAAACGAGGAGTGTCGCCTCCCTCTGATAGACTTCATAAGCCAGGAATCTCTTTATCCATGAACACGATTGGAGGCCTCGCTACAGGGGGGGGGGAAAACAGGCGACTTTCCGAAGAAAGCGATTGGGAAACAGGCTTAGCTGGAGACTTGGAAAGAATTCGGGATGCGCATAGTGAAGGGTAGCCGGAGTTGGGGAGTTTATAGCGCCACGGATAGATCGCTGTAACACCTAAAATGGGTCCCAGGAACCGTGGGACCTAGTTATAGCTTGGAATCCTTGAGCCGGACGTACTTGGCAGACAGCCACACCTTATCACCTGGCCCAAAGTTGGGGTTGGACTTCTCTTCTTATCTACTTGGGACTTCATACAGACGGTCGCTTGCTGAAGGCACTGACGAGTATGCTCCCAGATGGCCGTCATGTCCCGGACCAGGGAATCTACCACAGAAACCTCGGAGCAGAAGGCAGAGGGAGAGGTGAGCGGGGATGCAGTCCATAGACAATGTAGAAGGGTGAAGAGCCCATAGATTCAGAGTCCAGGGAGTTATATGAGAAATCAACCCAGGGCAGTAAACAGGACCAATAGTCTTGTCGGGCTGAGCCGATGAGATGTGGCAAAGGTAGTTGCCAAGGATTTGATTGATCCTCCCACCTGACCATCTGGATTGTTTTCGGGTTGGTGTAAACTGAGGGGAAAAAGTCCATTTTAACTTGCAACCGGGAGCAGAGGGGCACGCCAGAACCTGGAGACGAATTGGACCGCGCGCGTCCGAGAAGACGCATATGATGTGGAGGCCGTTGTAGTTGGAAGATATGTTCGGAAGTAAGAGTGCGGCGAGCCAAGAGGCGGAACGGAAGACCTGGCAACGGGACAAAGTTGCCATTTTAGAAAAACGGGTCAGCGACTCACCCAAATTGCAGTTATTGCCGGAGGACGGGTGGCAAGCTACGGAAGGTCGGTGATGATTCCATAGACATCTGTGACCATGGAGTCTCCGTGTGGGCAAAGGGGTGCAGAAGGCCAGAAGGGCTGTGACGGGGCGTCTTATCCTGGGCCACAAAGTGGTAACGGCTTCCACAAATTCTTTTGAGTCCCTAGCAAGTGTCGGTACCAATAGAGCGGGAGACCAGCTGATGCGTTTTTCCTGAGCGCCAGGATTCCCCGGCCTCCAGGGAGCATGTCCTCATTCTTAGAATTCCATCCTCCGGAGAGCTGGACACACGTAAGTCTTCCCCCGAGGAATCTGTTGGAGGTCCACCGAAGCAACATGAACCAAACGTTCTGGAGGTATAATATGCTGAGGGCTGGGATCTTCCCTGATGGTGTCGGAGGCATGGGAGAGGGCGTCAGCCTTAACGTTCTTTTCTGCCGGGCGGAAGTGAATCTGGAAGTCAAAACGCGAGAAAAACAGCGTCCACCTGGCCTGGCGAGGATTAAGGCGTTGAGCCGACTGGAGAAACAGTAGATTCTTGTGGTCTGTGAAGATATCGATTGGATAGCGAGCTCCTTCCAGGAGGTGGCGCCATTCTCCAGTGGGCCGTTGATGGCTAACATTCCGGTCCTCGACTGGCGTATTCTTCTCCGCCGGAGAGAGAGAAGGTTTGGAGAGACTCCGCATGTGTGAATTTCTGCCCTAGGTCCCTCTTTGCGTGGAGAAACCGCTCTACCCCACGGGAAGAGGCATCCACCTCCTCAAGGCGAAAGGTTTGTCTGGATCCGGGCAAAAGACAGATGGGTTTGCAGAGGCAAAAGCTGACTTTGAGCTCCGAAAATGCCTTTTCGGCCGCTTGTGACCAGAGTTTCGGGTTTGCGTCATTCTTAGTCTGGGCCACAAATCCGGTGCCACCAATGTAGAGAAAATGGGGAATAAAATTGCCGATTAGTAATAAGCAAACCCCAAGAAGTGCTGTATGGCCCGAGGCCACGACAGGCGCGGTCCACTGTTAAAAGGCCAATAACTTCAATGGATCCATCTGAGACCCTTATCCGAATCGATATAACAAGGAATGGAAGGCTCGTTCCAATGAAAAAGGTATTTTCAACTGGACAGTATAGCGGTCTGCTTGCGGAGACTAACTCAGAACCACCTGCCGTAAACTGCAACCCGATGGGTCAGAAGATCGGAGAGAAAATCAGGATGTGGTCCAAGTAGACGATAACACAGGAGTAAAGGAGGTCTCTAAAGATGTCATTAACGAGTTCATGAAAGACAGCTGGGGCGTTTCATAGTCCGAAAGGCATTACCAAGTATTCGAAGTGCCGCACGTGCTCGTTAAAGGGCCGTCTTCCACTCATCGCTTCTCTGATTCTGCACGAGGGATAAGCTCCGCGCAGGTCCAGTTTCAAACAAAACTTTGGCTCCCCGGAGCCGGTCGATGAGTTCCGAAAGATTAGAGGTAATGGATAAACGAATTTTCTTCACAGAAACCTTATTTAGCGGCCGCGGATAATCGATGCACGGGCGGAGAGAACCATCCTTTTCTCCACAAAAGAAGAAGAATACTGGCGCCGGTTGGAGAGGAGGATTTTTTTTTGCGAATAATAAAGCACTACTGCAAATTCTTTTTATTTAGGTAGAGATGGACTGAGTCTCGTGTATGGACAACGGTTAGACCCTCCCTCGAGGAGGATTGGGCCCCGGGTGAAGGTCATTAGTACAGTCATAGTGCCGATGGGATGGCAGCGTCTCAGCCTCCTTTTTCTAAAACACGTCAGCAAAGTCCTGGTATTCACGTGGCAGGGCCTGGCAGAGGTCTGGGAGATGACTACGGAGGGATGGAAAATGCACAGGCGGGGTGCGACCAGACAGTGACTCTGGGCAAACCTCGCTGGTCTTTCAGTTTAGGTGAGGGGCATGACGTTTGAAGCCATGTGAGCCCAAGAGGATCGTCCGACGAAGACTTTGTAGCACGTGGAAGGCAATCTTCTCCTTGTGCAGGGCCCCCACCTGGAGAAACAACTGGCCTGGTGATGTACAGAACTGGAGTCGCTCAGAAGTTCCCCACTGACTGATGAAATCCCAGGGGTTTTTTCCTGTGGTTCAGTGGCAGATGATTTCGAGATACTAGGGGGCTAGGGGCGCTGCTGAAATGAGAGGCCAGCGTCCATCGTGACTCGTACTGGCATGTCAGACAGTGGAGTGGAGAATTAGCACCTAGGGACGCATCTCCCACGGGACCAAGGTGCAAGTGTTTCCCGGCCGCTGGGGCTAGTCGAGGCAGCTGGCGGGGACTTACTACGTCTCATTTCTGGCGGAGCTCCTCCTGTCTCTCGGCAAAGGAAACATCTATGCAAGTGGCCAGGTGGATGAGTTCGCTCAGAGAGGATGGAAGGTCTCTAGCGGCCAGTGCATCCTTCACCCTGATGGAGAACCCTTCTTGAAGGTGGCGCAAAGGGCGGGTCATTCCAGGATACCTCCCGAGGCCAGAGTACTGGAATTGTAGTCATGTTTCCCATGGACGGGTCATCCTGGTGAAGATTCAGTAGCCGCCATCTCGGCAGAAGAGCACGCGCTGGTTCCTCGAAGATGCTACAAATTCTGGGGAAGAAGGCCTGTAGGTCTGCATTCATTAGCTCGCTTCTATCCTAGAGGGGTGTTGCCCAAGCCAGGGCCTTCCTAGAAAGTAGGCTGATCACGAATGCCACTTTTGCCCTTTCTGTGGGAAACTGATCGGCTATCAGCTCGACGTGCATGGAGCACTGGGTGATGAAACCCCTGCAAAAGTTCGGGTCCCCGTCGAACTTAGATAGTAGAGGAAGCGTAGAAGGAGCGTAGAAGGAACCACAGGCGGAGGTGGCGGCTGCTGCTGAGACGTGAGTAGCTGTCGTGCCATGTCGGACAGCTGAGCCAACTGCTGTGCCTGTTGCGAAATTGCTCTGCAACTGCTGGGCAACGACGGACGTGAGGTCTGCAATACTGGGCAGAGGCACCTTGGCGGGATCCATGGCCGAATCTAACTGTTACGGACAGCGGTAGTGGATCCGCTGGACCACCGCAAGCGATGGTATAAGCCACGCCAGGTAGCGGAGTCTAAGTAGAACCCGGTTTTCACCAGAGCCCGCCGCAAAGCGGGTTGGACTTGCTGCGGCGGGAAACTAACAGGTCACTTCCACTGACGTGACTTGCTTGCTGTGGCAGCCCAGGGTGAGCGTGGTACAGAATCGTCAGGCGTAGGCGTAGGTGTGGACAGGCAGAAATGTTAGGGCAGGCAGCAAAGGTTCGTGGTCAATAGACGTAGAAAGAGGGTCATGGCAGGCGGCAAAGGGTCGTGGTCAATAAACGTAGCAAGATGGTCAGAACACCGAAGATGCTAGAACACACTTCCAAAAGCTTCCTCTATAGGCTATGGGCACAATAGATCCGGCAAGGAAGGAACCAATATATAGGACCAGTGGCCAGCAATTAACCAATTACTGGCGCGCTGGCCCTTTAAATTTCAAAGAACTGCCACGCTCACACCCCTTAGCACTGCATCAGGCAGAGAGCCACGCGGGGACAGGAGCGCGGTTAGGTAAGTCCAGGCTCTCGGGAAAGCGAGTGCGCCTGTGGCCCGACCTGCGGACTGCGGCGCCACTCGTCCCCCGAGCATGGGGGACACAGACAAGACACGGGTGTGCCCGCAGCCCGATCCACGGCTGCGGGACCACCCCTGACAATCAGCATATCAACTCGGCATTCACAGCTCTTCTATTAGCACTGAAATGAGAGCCGGAGATGTTATCTATGAGTGCTGATTGCAAAAGAGCTCAAAGTAACCAAAGAAAGGAGACTAATTACTTGTTTGAGATAACAAACTATTTTCTACCTACCAGCAGCACAATCTGTCATCTTCCATGCTATCAGATAAGAGAGAGCCAAGACAGAAGGGGAGTGCAGGTTGATAACCTAGAGAAACCTGTGTTCAGTCAGAGCTGATAAAATCTTATGTCTTCAACAAAGCCAAAAAAATGAAGCAATATATTAGCACCAAAAAGGCTAGAGACAGTTTGATGACTATAGATGTTAGTGTCAAGTTTTAAAAATGTAAGTTAAAATTTATTCTGAAATAAAACCTATTTAAAATGATAAAACCAAAAATCCCCTGGTACACTAACTCTTCCAAATTACCATAAACAAACCAAGAGAAAAAACTTTTCCATCCATTTGAATCAAGTCCGACAGGTACTATTACTGAGTCTCAGTAAAGACAACAAACCATTCTGCAGTAAAGCATAACTTTACTAACTAAAGGGAAGATGGACAACCGTTTTAACATAAGCTATAAGTTCTAGGGTAACATTGAATTACTGTGGTAACCATATTAGATTAGCACTAGGTAGTTTATATACTGTATCTTTTACAGAAGTAAGACACTGTTCATGATTAGTTTAAATATAACCTTTGTTAAAATGTCTTGTCTTGTTTACTTTTAATAATATTTTAATAAATACACACATTTGATAAATTGTTAGCTATATTATAATTTGTAACAATTTTATAATGAAAGAAATTTTCCAACAAAACATACTTTACAAAAATCTGATTGATACTACAGTCTGAGATAGATTGATGTAGCTTGAGTGCTCCAAAGCTGCTTTTCCATTTCAAGGCACAATTCCAGGTACTAGATCTAATAATCTGCATGGTTGGAATACACTGCTTAAAAATCTCTTAAATGGGATTGTCAGACAAAATTTCTTTACCAATCTTTTGTCATATTAGAGGGAAAAACAGAATAACTTTATAAGCAAATGTCATAGTTAAGTGGGATTAACTTTTGCAAGTTATAAAATGTAGTATACAAAGAAATACATATTAACCTACAAAATTCTATCTCAGTCATGCAATTCCAAAGAAAGTAAATTAACTTATCAATAGACTTTGTGTGTATTGGAGGAAAGTAAACTAAAAATAGAAAATACATAAAAATACAAGAAAACTATACACATTCTTTGTAGATGGTTAGAACTAAACTATCACTGAACCACCATGTTTATGATCTGTTGCCACTCCATGAATAACAAAGTAAAATCCAATTAAAAGAAACCGTGTGTAATGGCAAGAACCGTGGTCTGGCCCCTGGGCCATGTCTGCAACCATTCTCCTGCTGCCTTACCGGTCTGTGCTCATTGTCCTTGGCAGAAGCCTCCGGCTCCATTCTGTTGACTCTCCCACCAGCATGCCTTCCATGCCTTTGCTGCTGCATCTTTCTGGGCGGCCACTAGGGGGAACACGCACACTCTTGCTGGGACTTAAAGGGCCAGGGCATACCAATGCCTTTTTCTCTCTGCCAATTATCTGTTACCTCTGGCTATATGCGTCCAGTTGTTGGTGTCCTTCCTCGTCTCGGTCCATTCCTGTGCATTGTTCCTGTCTGCTCATACCATTGCCAAATTCTCCGGCTACATCCCTGACTCTGCTTTGCTTGCTTTCTGCCCTGACCTATTGTTTGTGCCCGACTAAACCTCTGTTTCATCTTCTTGTACCATGCTACTGGCTTGTTGGTTGTTGCCTGGAGGACCTGGGGGTACCTCCGCAGCAAAGTCCAACCAGCCTTGCGGTGACATCTGGGAATTCCATAGAGACTCCTTAGACTCCTCTCCTTGGCGTAGGTTAAGCCAACCCACCAAGGCGATCCAGTGAATCTATCTCCTTTCCTCTGAGCCAACCATCATGACACTGTGAATGACAATTTAATGTCTATGGTTAATATGGTTGTAAAACTTCAACAACTTTTGGAGTAACTTACTAGGCTTACACTATGTTTTTGTTAAATTGTATTTCCTTCTTCATCGGTGTCTAATCTTGAATTTGAATTTTGTTTTTCTGAAGCCAAGGAAACTCAGATGACAGAAACATAGTCAGTATTTTATCAAACCTGACTATGCAAAGCTTGTGTCACGTCAAGGGAGGTACAGTGAGCCCTGACTGGAACCCAGCCCACTGTCCCTGCCTACTTGACATGCTGCCCTAGGCGGCAGATGTCAACTGGGCGATAGTCACTGCGCTGCTAGAGTGCGGGGGGCCGTCAGGAGGACGAATAGTCAAACAGTCCGGGTCAATATCAAATCAGGAACGCCAAGCCACAAATCAGAACCAGAGGGACAAACGTAAACAAGCCGAGGTCAAACATGAACGGGAGCAAGGTACAAAATCAGAAGACAAGCCGAGGTCAGGAGAAGCAAATACAAAATACAAAACAAGTAATCAGGTAGCCAGGAGAATTTCGCAGGCGCATCGCTCAGCTTGTGTTTCCCGGACACCGCACCTGTAGCTGATTGGAGCGGCCTCCGGGTCCTCCCATTGGCTGGTGCAACACGCCCCCTGTCTGGAGTGGCCTCTGTCACTCACAGAGCTGCCAGCAGAATGTGTATCAGGGTGGGGTCGCTGATCAGCTACTGCAGAACATTGTTCCCTGCAAATGGAGCGCTGCCAAGCCCTCACAGCTTGAAAAAAAGAAAATGACCCAAAATAGCATAATATCAGTACAAGAAAAAAGAAGTGTTACATGCAGTATTCCTGTCAGAATTCTGCATCAGTATTTGCAAACCAAAAACATAAACCTAGATAAACCATAACGGAAATGGACCTTTTGCGTCTTCTGTATTTAGGACACACTCCTGCTTTTGGCTAGCAATTACTGATACAAAATACTGACCAAAATGCTACTGTGAATGAAGTCCTTTTGTATTTTGGTATCTAGTAATTATCCCCTATGAATATTCATATATATTAAATGCTTGCAATAAACAATAAAGTTTAGAGCAGAAATTAACCTCTTGTGCACAATTTAAATTGAAGAGTGAACCAGTGTTTTTTTGTTTGTTTGTTTTTTTTATTTTTTTAAAAACAACTTTATGACACCACTAACTAATTTGGGAATTTCATAAACATTTTTAACTTTAACCTGGTGACATTTTGCTCAATAAACTTTTGCTTCAGAATACTTGTAGCAGCAGATTGTTGTAAATTGTTATAATATACCTCAAAGAAAAAGCATTATTGAAATGAACACTTTAAGACAACTGTTAAAATCAATATACCAGTAACTGTGCTCACTGCTTTCCTGACTGTAATCACTGAGCCCAATTAAATGAATTTCGCCATTTAAAGTTGTAAGAGGGGTTTTCTCACTACAAAGATCATAGTTTAAAATATGGGGATCGTAAATGTAATTAACTTTGTAATAGCAATGGCATAGTTTAGCAGAATTAGTTTAGTTTGTGGCTGCATATTGGATCTACGAGTGTCATGGTCAGGTTCCCATCTCTTCTCTGTCATTGGTTGCTGGATCTGTAGCGTCATGTTTGTCCCTGCCATGGTTGGATTTAAAAGAGCGCACACTCCGGAGCATGCATGATTTCTCTATGTTTTATTCGTTCTTTTTGAAAATCCCTCACGTAGTAGCAGTACCCAGAAACTGATTATGCACTTTTATTTCATATATAAAAATAGAACACATCAAACCTCTATACAAGAAGATATCTTTCCATATATTTCACTTTCTGTTAATATCTACATAATACATATTTCAAAAATCATTTTACAAATGTACAGACACATATTTATATATCAAATACATGCATGATCCATTATCTTTAAAATAAAAACTACACCATACATTTGTATACATATAGTCCTTGAAGCACAGTGCCTTAAAGTACTATGAACTTTGCATTACTTCTGATCATAAATGAGAACTTCAGTGGTACTTAAGAGTTTTCTCTTAGATAAGTGCAGTTGCCTGGTCCATTTTTTGCTTTGAATTAAGAGCGAATATTTGCATTGCAGCAGCTCCTGCTCAAAAGCTCTTAAGCTTTAGTCAGCCATGAATTTTAAACAAGTCAGCTGCTCTGCAAACCATCTGCCTCTACAGCAACATTGTCTGAGCCCACCCTAAGTGAAGGAGAAAAAACAGAATTTAAGTTTAGCGATCTCCTCCACATCCATCTCTGGCAGCATCTTCATCTGACTTTCAAGATGAATACACTTAATTAAACCAGTTTTTTTCTTTACATTCTTTTGTTATACTGCATACCTTAGATTTATTCAGTGTACATGTTTGTTAATAAACATGTAAACGAATTGTGGTGGATTTGGGGTGTATGGAACAGATTAATGATATTTCAGTTCACTTCTTTGGGAAAATTTGCTTTGACATAAGAGCAATTTGACTTAAGAGCATGGTCAAAAAACAAATTAAAGTCATATCTCAAGTTCCACTGTATGTTGTTGTCTCTCCTACTAGATGCCAGATCTTATAACCAACATTGTTATTCTCTGACTGCAGTAAAGCGGGAGATGGGAAAGATGGGAGCACCAGGCACTCTCATGCTCCGTTCATCTTCATATCACTATATGCATTAGGGGCCTTCCTAACCCCAATGTGTCTCTTTGTATATAATGAGATTATGCAGTAAAGAAGTTAGACTTAAAATTAGAATAGTGAATATTATCTATAAACGGTTCCTGACTGGACAATTTAACTTCCTTCCTAACCAAGCTCATTTCAATTTTCTTTAGTACATGCACGTTTGAACGCTGTTACGCCTTCTTGCACTTGGTTATTTTACTAAATTTTTCAATTTTCTCGTGATATGTAAAGCTTTATTTTTATGTTGTTTGTACATTGCATTTTTTAAATAATTAGAAGGAAAATGGTAAAAAGTTTAAAAAGTCTTATTTTCACTTTTGTATTAATTTTTTTAACAGCAAAATGACTGTAATTAGTGGAACGATATGCTGAAACTGGGATATGGTAAGCTCTGATCACGCTCACCTTTATTGAACTGCACGAAACATCTTTTTTAAACACATCAACTATATTTACGTGCTTTTCATCTTTTATGCACAATATAAATGCTTTCATTAAAGTTGCAGGTTCGCATATATCCACATACGGGGATCATTACATTTCTAGTCTCATGAAGACACATGTATATATGGATCACATTCAGAGGGCTGCCAGTATTTTTGATGCCAGTATCATGGCACAAGATTCCAATATAAAACTCCAGCAACTTCTTCTATGATGTCTTTTTTTAAAAGATGCTGCTCCACACCGAGATCCAAGAAAGCAGATGGCAAACACAGAGGCAACCACTACAAGGAATCTTCAGAGTTACAGTAATTGGTTCTCGATAGCATGTAGGATAATTCTACCAGTGAAGTTTATCATGTTACCATTTCACATTTTTATCCGATACAATCACGGCCAGAATTTCTGGTTCTTTTCCAGGAGGTGATATAATGGGATCTCATACAATTACATGATGAAATAACTAAATCCAGTCATTGTAATTTATATAATAATATAAATACAGATGAGATCTCTGCTTTACATTCATTACAAATCAATAACAATATAGTGGTTCAACAATGGAAAATGGAGGGCGCTGTAGTGGTTCTTGATTCTGGTATCTATAGAAGACACATGGAGCTATTACAGGATCTCAGTACCTATTACCCCTTCACTCAGGATCCCACTAGAATTTTTCAAAATGGGCTGAAAAAAAATTATTGGATGAAGCAGTTACCAGGGGAGCCCTCACTCCCAGGTTAGCTGAACAATTGCATGTTGAGCATCCCATTACCCTCTTCTTCATTTGCTTCCCAAAGTGCTTAAGGGCATCTTTCCACCACCTCTTAGACCCATAGTATCTGGTATTGGGTCATTGGGAGAATGTTTAGGGGCTTGGGTAGATCATTTTTTTCAACCCCTTGTTTTAAATCTACCAGGGTACTTACAGGACACGCTATACATGTTATCAAAATGCTGGAACACACTACATGGTATGGCAATTATATATGGCTAACATGCGATGTAGTCAGTTTATATACATCAGTCCCCCATGATAGGGCTTTAAGTCATCTTACAGAGTTTTTGCATAATTTCAGTATCTATAGACCAGCACTTAAGAACTCATGGCTGCGGATTTTGTACTGAAACACAATGGGGCACATTTACCAAAGCAGTTGCGCCAGAATTCTGGCACAATTTGCCCCAAAGAAAAAATCTTACTTGCTTTACAGCACATTTACTATGTGTTTTAGACAGTTTTTAGACACTTCAGTGTCGTTCGACAAAGGGGATGGGGCCTCGGTAAAAGGGACATGGCTTCACATAAAAGGGTTGAGGCTTAACATGCGCCAAAAATGTGCCAGAATTTTGTCGCAGTTAGTGGCTTAAAAGTAAGCCAACTAAAAGGGGTTTTGCCAAGAAGTGATTTCCTCACCTAACAGGCTGATACTCTGATCTAAAGTCTTGAGAAAAGGGGCGTTGTGTTTCTGTGTTTAAAAAAAAACAAGTACCTCCTTCCTCTGTGATGTCATCACCCTACCTCCCATGCAGGCTCCCGAGGCTGATACTCTGTCTCTATAGTTGAGTAAACATTTTTTGGCTAAATCACAGAGGATAACTGTATTGTGCACGAGCTTTACGGGTTTTGTTTCTCCCTCTTATCTGCTCAGGAGAGAAGATAAGTTCCAAGCAGGCAGCGTTCTTTTGTTCGTTCACGGACTGCTACAAGGGGGAGAGGAGGGCTGAGCAGGGAGTCAGGGAGCGTCTGCATGTTTACTCAGATAATTACATTACAACCAGTGAAGCTTATTCGTACAAAAAAATTGTACTGTGCCCTCTCAATATATTAAGCAATAAAACATTGTAGCTAATAAGCTTAAAGAACGGGGCTACAATGAAACTATTCTCAAAAAATCCATTCAAAAAGTTAAAAAAAACTTTCACATTCAGAACTTTTACAATTGAACAAAAATAAACAACCAAATAAAAAATCGACCTGTATTGTATACACATGACAACATGAAAACAATCTTACTTGAGGGCATTAAATTTGTATCTAGAAGGGCTCCCATTATTGGTAGTATGATTTCTCCTAGCCTATTTGTTAGCTGGAAGCAACAACAAGATAATTGGCTTACCCCTACAGGTTTTATTTGATGCAGCCATACTGGCTGTATCGCATGTCTCATGCCAAACTTCCAAACCATTTTTCCTATCCAGGGAAAAAAATCAAATATGTGGTTCACAAAAAACCCCTCTAAAAAAATTAGATGACATTTGTTAGACGCCTGCAAATCTGTATGGATGGCAATATAGCCACAGTTTCCAAACACTTTCAGGACATACATAAAAGTGATATTTTAAGTTTGTGTTTTATGGGAATTGAAACGCTGAATAAATCTGCTTCAGGTGGAGATTTACATAAAAAAGTTATTAGTCAGGAATTCAAATGGATATTTACCCTCGAGACTAGACAACTACTTGGACTAAACATACGCCAAGATATCTTATACCAATATTAAGAAATATTGCACATACTAAGGATAATTTAAACTTATTCTAAATTTTTTAATATGATGATTATTTCAATACACTTTTATGATATTTTATACAAGGCATAGAATGTTTGTTTTTAGTTTCTTAATGTTATCGTCTTAGCTTTTAAAAAAGTACAATATTTTGTTGGGTTTAAATATGATGATGCACTCAACCATTCCAAATATGTAAGTCTGTTTTTAATTTTCCCACAAGCTACGAAAGGGATTTCTGCCAAACACCGGTGGTTCCTTCCCACTAGTAACTTTTCTGTTTTTTTTTTTGAATGGCTGTCTTATGCATCTTTTAATGACTAAATAATTAAGTTTTATTCGTATATACTTACCAGGCGTCCCTAATGCTTTCTGTGGATGCTGGATAATGTTTGCTGTTTAAAGCTGAGGTTGGGGGAAACTGCCACCTATTTTGTGCAGGCTTCGAAACCCCTGCAGGGAAATGACTGCCAAACTGGAATATGGTGAGTTGATTTTTGCATGACTTAAAAAAAGTTTTGTCATTGTGTCACTTTTCCCCTCACGAAATTTCTATTTTTGATGTAAATTATTCGGGCAGTTACAAGAAAAAAACGCCCCATATATCACAAAAAAGACATCGGCCTCATAAGACCCAGTAACATCTACAGTTTAAAGAAACCCCTCACCAGACCACCTGGGCCCGAGGCTTCCTACTAACTGTTAAACAGCGCTCATTTTTGGAATATGTGCAATAATCTAGAAGGTATGGGAGGTAATAATCCATCCCTACCTTGTCAGTGGAGAGCCAGGCTGATGCCAACAACTGGCTCTCTACTCCCACAGTGGTACAATTAGTGAACATCTGCGCCCTATGCGTGGTCATTTTAAAAAGACATGCAGAGTTAAATAATTACCAACCAGATGTATAAAAACTATAGGTGGTTGTCATTTAGTTAATAAAGGTGTTGGAGATTCAGCAGAAATTTCAGTGTGGGGTGAGGCCTTGTTTAGGTCTTGTAGTGGGGCGACCTATGATTTCCATGTACACTTCTCAATATAAATCAGTTTCTCACCCAAACATTTTGTGTATCTATAACAGTGTTTTGTAAAAGCCTAAATAAGAAAGCAACTAATACCATCCAACAGTATAAGTGTTGTTGATACAATGCAGGTGTTTTCTTAAAGAATAGACATAACACATAGCAAAGTGCTTTTGTTTTTTTATTTCTTTACTATAATATATGTTCTTGTAGATTTTGTATCCTGCTGTAAGGCAGTTTCATTTCCTGATTCTATTATAAAGTAAGTGGCCACCTGAACCTGGCAATGAACTTGTTCTATTGTGTTTTTCTATTTTTAATCCCATAAGAGTAAACACATTTCTCATCGGAGGTGTTGTAGACTTCTGCATGTTGGTGAGATTTATGAAGGTGCCATTGGGTTATTACAGTGCCATTCATTTATAAATAACTGTCCAAGCTGAAAGAAAACTATGAATGATAACACCATTTTTATCTTTCCACAGATTCATATTATACAATATATTCTCTTTATTTATATATCCTGTGCTTTGCTGCTACTCAGTTGGTCTAATTTTCAAATGATTTATATCCTCCTATTCAATGTATCCCACATATTAATATGTAACTGAGGTGTAGTATTCTAGTTACAAATATGATATATGACAAGGAAAATTTACATTAAAATCATATAGACGTAGATAAAGCATCAGCATGGGGTTTCTGCACATCTAGATGTGTAAAAAGAAGAGATTAAAAAATGATGTACTTAAAAGGAGCAAATAATGATAATGGATACAATTCAACTAATTTTCAATTTTGAAATGGGATGCCTAGAGCCCGACTGAACCTGATTCCAGGGGCCCAACCTACAGCTACAATGAAATATTAAATCTTCTGTTGTAAGCCTGGTGTCAGGCAGCAACAATGTGCTCACAAAAGAGCAATATTCCTTACTTTGATAGTGATGCCGTATTTAGACTAAACACATTCTTGCTTCTGAAAAACGTAATCTGATTGTCAGGGCTAAACTGTGCTCAGACTGCAGACAGGCTGCAACAGCTGATGTGCACTCCCTCCCTGATACACTTGCTGCTGATAGCTCTGTGAGTGACAGGGGTCCAGCCACTCCTGACAGGGGGCGAGTGCACCAGCCAATGGGAGGACCCGGAGGCCGCTCCAATCAGCTGCAGGGGCGGTATCCAGGAATCCCATTTAAACTCCCTGAAAGCTGACTGCTGCACCTGTGATATTCCTGGCTACCTCGTGTTTCCTGTTCAGTTATTGTGTTTTGCTTATCTGTGTACCTGACCTCGGCTTGTTCTCCTGACCCCGGCTTGTCTCCTGATTTTGTGCTTCGCTTCCGTTTGGCTCTTGACCTCGGCTTGTTTACATTTATCCCTCTGGTTCTGATTGTGGGCTTTGCATTCCTATTTGATATTTACCCGGACTGTCTGACTATTCTTCCTTCTGACGGCCCCATCACTTTAGCAGCGCAGGGACTGTCGCCCAGGTGCCGGCTGCCGCCTAGGGCAGCACGTCAAGTAGGCAGGGACAGTGGGCTGGGTTCCAGTTAGGGCTCACTGCACCTCCCTTGACGTGACACTGATATATGAAATTGGATGACATGTTTCACCTTTTTGTCATACAAGACAATAGCCATACTATAAAAATAAATAATCATGTAAATGCTATAATAGAATTAATACAGAATTAATATTGTTATACACTGTATATACAGTATAATTAGTTCTGCCATGTTTAAATTTAGCACTGCTACATAGTGAACACACTACATACATTGCCTAAAACGGGTCTATGCATGGGCTGAAACATTGCTTTTAAAGATATTGATGTATAAGATTTACTCATTTTAGAAATATTGGTGTGCTGCTTCATTTCTTTTGGGATGGTAAATAATATGTACAGTACAGTGCAGATAAATAAGTATCACTATATATTATACACATAAAACTGAATTGTGGTATATACAGTCATGAGAAAAATAAAGTATACCTTCTTTGAATTTAAAGGGGTTTTACAACTATAGACTTCGATGGCATATCACTTGGATTTGCTATCAAAGTCTGATAGCTGCAGGTCTCACCTCTGTGACCTGCACCTATCTTGGGAATGGGCCTCCGAAAGTTGCATAGCAAACTTAAAGGAATTATTTCCCATATTTCCCACTCTCTTCCAGTGTTCTGGAGGAAATTTGGCCCATTTTTCTTTACAATGTTGTTTCAACTCACTAAGGTTTGAGGCCATTCAGTGACGTACAGCTATCTTGAGGTCCCACCAAAGCAACACTGCAGCTTCTTGAATCTTTTCTTTTTTTAGCCATTCTGTTGTAGATTTGCTGGTGTGATTGGGATCATTGTTTTGTTGCATGGCTCAGATACAATCTTCTTCTAATTGTACTGTCATGATCTTAGAAATTCAACATGCCAAATGATGTCTCTAGAAAAGGGGTGTCAAACTGCGGCCCTCCAGCTGTTGGGAAACTACAACTCCCATCATGCCCACTGTTATAGATTATATAATAATAATCTGTATTTATATAGCGCCAACATATTCTGCAGCACTTTACAAATTCGAGGGTATGAGGGCCCTGCTCGTGAGAGCTTACAATCTATTAGGGGGTATGGGTGAAACAAACGGTGAGAAGTGCCAAGTTTACACTTGGCATCTATATAAATAAATGCATCTATATAAATGCATGATAGCAGTTTGACACCCCTTCTCTAGAGTCGAAAATGTCTGGCATTGGACACTCAGACCTTGGGGTGAATTTACTGGGACATTCACTTCTGAGAAGATTGTCAACTGTTTTGAATGTTTTATACTTGTGACTAATCTTTCTCACTGTAGAATAATCAACAACTTTGTTTTAGAAATGGTCTTATAACCCTTCCCTGATTGATAGGCAGCAACAATTGCTTCATAAAAAATAATTGCTGATGTCTTTCCTCATTGGCATTGTGTTAACACATGCCTGAATGCTCCGAACCAGCCAAAACTTCTACTGCTATAGAAGTGGTTACAATTGCTGATGATCAGTTAATTGAAGACAGGATTGAATGTAGAATACACATGCAATGTTTAAACAAGATATGTCCCTCTTAACTTTTAAAATTTATTTGACTTCAGTATGTTATTAGTGGTTTACTATACTGATCATTTGGAAATTATCTTAATATTTTTCTCTCTGCTGTTTTTGTAGATTTATAGGATTTGGAGAACACCACGAAGAAGCTATTTTTTTTTTCATTTTTCTTTTATGCACATTGTCAAACTTGGTAATAATAAAAGTTGATAATAATAATTTCATTATATTTGTTATTTTTTCTTGTCATTACATTTTAAAACCCTTTTTGGTAATACTAAATGTGGCTGTATCATTTGGTTATAGGTAGATTTTTATAGCATTTCATATGACCACTGTCCCTCTTCATTTTGTTGCATTGGGTTGGAGCAGATAATGAGATGGATGGGTTAGTCTCCAAACTGTTGAGATTGCCAATACAGTAGTTTCCTGGGCTGATTCTTGTTTTTTTCTACTTGGCAAATGCCTAGTTACCCTTTATGAAATCTTAGTATTAAATGTATTATTGTTGACAAAGTTCACTTCTGATGGCAGTCCCTTATATTATTGGCATAATACATGTAAAGAATAAACAATATTATCTATGCACTTATAGTATGTATGTCCCCATTGATGATGCTTTTGAAAAAATAAATCTGTTTTTTTATTTTTAAATTAGATGCACAAAATAACTGAGTTTTTAGTGGTAGTTCCAGAATAATATTTATATACATCACTCTACTTCATGAAGCTTTGTTAAAATGGCCTCTGGTATAATTTGTAAAATAGTGCAACTTCACCATAGTTCATGGTCAGGAGCTGCTAGCATTCCATTGCTGTGGCCTTGGATGTGGTTACTATCTATCTGTCTGTAACGCATGGATTCCTAAGATGTGATACTTGGCACCAGATCCTTAGCATCAAATATTTTAGGTTCTGTTTGTTGCAAGGTGGGGCCTCCATGGATTAGACTTGCTTTCTCAGTAAATCACACAAATGTTTGCACTACCTCCACTGAGTTGCGTCTTTCTCATAGTGGATCCTGGTGCAATCTCTTATCTAGGTAAGATACTTACATGCAGTGTCGGACTGGCCCAATGGAGGATAGGAGGATCCAAGGAAAGAGGTAAGGTAAGTATTAATGTTACTATTTTTAACGCCGGTTACCTGCCTGAAGGGAAATATATATACCTGGCTGCCTCAGGGGACATATACAGTGAAATAATTATTTGATCCCTTGCTGATTGTATAAGTTTGCCCATGACAAAGAAATGAACAGTCTATAATTTTCAGGACAAGTTAATTTAAACATTGACAGATAGAATATCAAAAATAAAATCCAGAAAAATCACATTGTATAAATTATATAAATTTATTTGCATTTTGCAATGAGAAATAAGTATTTGATTCCTCTGGCAAACAAGACTTAATACTTGGTGGCAAAACTCTTATTGGCAAGCACAGCAGTCAGACGTTTTTTGTAGTTGATGATGAGGTTTGCGCACATGTCAGGAGGAATTTTGAGGAGGAGGTCCTCTACTCTTTGCAAATCATCTCTAAATCATTAAGATTTTGAGGCTGTCGTATGGCAACTTGGAGCTTCAAATCTCTTCATGAGTTTTCTATGGGATTAAAGTCTGGAGTCTGGCTGGGTCACTCCGTGACCTTAATGTGCTTCTTTTTGAGCCACTCCTTTACATAGTTACATAGTTACATAGATTGTCAGGCCGAAAAAAGACATACGTCCATCCAGTTCAGCCCATTTTTCTAAAGTGTTGCTAAAGTGTTGATCCAGAGCAAGGCAAAAAAACTCCATGAGGTAGAAAACCAATTTTCCTTTTGTTGGGGAAAAAATTCTTTCCCACTCCAATCTGGCAATCAAATAAATCCCGGATCAACGACCCCTATCCAGAATCCAACACTAAACTTGTTATATTATCACTAGAGATGGCAAAAATTTCTCAAAATTCGTTTCGGTGACTTCGCTGAATTTTCCGACAAAATTTTTTTTGGCCGAATTGCTTCGGGACAATTCGCATTAAAAAAACAGCTATTTCCAGGGCTGCACTGAGTCTGCAGGGTGCTGTTAGAACGTTGTGTCATGCTTAAATATGCAGAGGGAAGCTTGGTTTGGTCTTCATACAATGTTGTGTTTTAGTATGGGACACGCATATGACTGACGCCGCTTTAGAATCGTGATTCACTATAATTCCTAAAGGTCATGGCAGCTGACAGCTGGAAAAAAAACAAGCTGAGGGCTAGATGGCAACATCAGTGGACAGAGTGTGGAGCGTGACGGCAGCAGCCACAGCAGCATGAGGTTAGAGAGTGGGCACAATGAACATTGGGAGGTGGCAAAAACAGGAGTAGGCCCACAGAGTGGCACAATGAGACTGTGTGTAGGTGACGGCAGCAGCACAAGCAGCAGAATGAGGTTCAGAACGTGGCACAATCACTTTGGAGGTGGCAAAAACAGGAGTAGGCCACAGCAGTGGCACAATGACAGAGTGTGTAGGTCACGGCAGGCAGCATGAGGTCATGACAGTGGCCACAATGACATTCTGGAGTGGTAAAACAGGAGTAGGCCACAGCAGTGCACAATGACAGGGAGTGGAGGTTCATGCAGCGAGCCGAAGCATGAGGTCAGACAGTGGCACATTGACATTCTGGAGGTGGCAAAAACAGGAGTAGGCAACAGTAGTGCCACAATGACACAGTGTGGAGGGCCCACAGCAGCAGCCACAGCAGCAGCATGAGGGAGTCAGACAGTGGCACAATGCATTCTGTGGTGGGAAAAACTGTTGTGGCCACAGAGTGGCACAATGACAGAGAGTGGAGGTGACGGCAGCAGCATAGTAAGGAGTGGCACATGACACAGTGTGGAGGGCACGGCAGCAGCCCACAGCAGCTAGCATGAGGTCAGACAGTGGCACAATTACATTCTGGAGGTGGCAAAATAGGAGTAGGCCACAGACTGGCACCATTGACAGAGAGTGTGGATGGTGACGGCAGCAGCCACAGACAGGCAGCATGAGGTCAGAAGAAGTGGCACTATGACAGAGTGTGTAGGTTACGGCAGCAGCCACAGCAGCAGCATGAGTCAGAGAGTGGCACAATGACATTCTGGGAGGTGGCAAAAAAAATGTGTAGTAGGCCAAAGAGTGCACAATGACAGAGTAGTGGAGGTGACGGCAGCAGCAGCATGAGGTCCGACGGTGGCACAATATGACTTCTGGAGGTGGCAAAAAAGGGAGTAGGCAACAGAGTGGCACAATGACCAGTGTGGAGGGCCACAGCAGCAGCCTACGCAGCAGCATGAGGTCAGACAGTGGCACAATGACATTCTGAGGTTGGAAAACTGTTGTTGGCCACAGAAGTGGCACAATGACAGAGGAGTGGAGGTGACGGCTCGCAGCAGCATGAGGTCAGAGACAGAGATTTGCACAATGAACACAGTGATGGAGGGCACGGGGCAGCAGCCACAGCAGCAGCATGAGGTCAGACAGTGGACACAAATTACATTCTGGAGTTGGCAAAAACAGGAGTATAAGAACACACAGAGTGGCACATGACCACAGTGTGGAGGGCACAGCTGCAGTCACAGCAGCAGCATGACGGTCAAGAGAGTGCACAATGAGCAGTGTGGGAGGGTACGCAGCAGCCACAGCAGCAGCATGAGGTCAGGACTTTGGCTACAATGAATTCTGGACGTGGCCACACCAAAAAAACAGGAGTAGGCCACAGAGTGGGCACAAGGACACTGTGTGGTAGGTCACGGCAGCAGCCACCAGCAGCAGATGAGGTCAGTCAGTGGCACAATCACATTCCTGGAAGTGGCAAAACAGGGAGTAGCCACAGTGTGGACACATGGACAGAGTGTGTGTAGGTCAACGGGCAGACAGCCATGAGGTTCAGCAGTGGCACAATGACATTTCTGGAGGTGGTAAAAACAGGAGTAGGCCACAGAGTGGCACAATGGGGGGGGGGGACAGAGAGTTGAGGTCATGGCGAGGCAGCAGCATGAGGTCAGACAGTGGCACTATTGACATTCTGAGGTGGCAAAAACAGGGTAGGCAACAGAGTGGCACAATGGACACAGTGTGGTGGGCAACAGCAGCAGCCCCACTGCGCAGCATGATGTCAGCAGTGGCACTATGACATTCTGGAGGTGGAAAGAAAAACTGTTGTAGCCACAGAGATGGCAACAATGACAGAGAGTGGAGGTGACGGCGGCAGCAGCATAAGGTCAGTAGAGTTGGCACAATGACACAGTGTGGAAGGGCACGGCAGCACCTCATAGCAGCATGAGGTCAGACAGAGCACAAATTACATTCTTTGGAGGTTGGCAAAATAGGAGTAGGCCACAGCTGGCACAATGACAGAGAGTGGAGGTGACGGCAGCAGGCCTCAGCAGCAGCATGAGGTCAGAGAGTGGCACAATGACAGAGTGTGTAGGTTACGGGCAGCAGCCACAGCAGCAGATGAGGTCAGAGTGAGTGGGCACAATGATCATTCTGGAGGTGGCAAAAAAGTAGTAGGCCAAAGAGGGCACAAGACAGAGGAGTGGGATGGTGACGGCAGCAGCAGCATGATGGTCCTGAAAGTGGCTACAATGACATTCTGGAGGTGGCAAAAAACAGGAGTAGGCAAACTAGAGTGGCACAATGGACACAGTTGTGGAGGGCACAGGCAGCAGCCACAGCAGCAGCATGAGTCAGGACAGTGGCACAATGACATTCTGCGAGGAGGAAAAACTGTCTGTAGAGGCACTGAGTGGCCACAATGGACAGAGAGTGGAAGGTGACCGGCAGGCAGCATGAGGTCAGCGATTTGCACCAATGACACAGTGTGGGGGCACGGCAGCAGCCACAGCAGCCAGCATGAGGTAGGACAGTGGCACAATTACATTCTGGAGGTGGCAAAAAACAGGAGTAGAACACACAGAGTGGGCACAATGACATCCGTGTGGAGGGCCACCAGCTGCCAGTCCACAGCAGCAGCATGAGGTCAGTGAGAGTGGCACTATGAAGACAGTGTGGAGGGTACGCGCAGCCACACGCAGCAGCATTGAGGTGCCAGACTTTGCACAATGACATCTCTGGAAGTGGCAAAAAACAGGAGTAGGCCACAGTGTGGCACAATGACAGAGTGTGTAGGTCACGGCAAGCAGCAACAGCAGCGCATGAAGTCAGACAGTGGCACAATGACATTCTGTGGTTGCAAAACAACAGGAGTAGGCCACAGATTGCACAATGACACAGTGTGTGAGGGCCGGCAGCAGCCCAAGACAGCAGTATGAGGTCAGGCAAAGTGGCACATGACTTTCTGGTAGGTGGGGCAAATCAGTAATAGGCCACAGAGTGGCACAATGCCAGAGGAGTGGAGGTGACGGGGCAGCGCCAGGCATGGTAGAGGAGTGGGCACAATGACAGAGAGTGGAGGTCACGGCTGCTGCCACAGCAGCAGCATGAGGTCAGACAGTGGCACAATGACATTCTGAAGGTAGCAAAACAGGAAGTCTAGGCCAGAGAGTGGCACAATGGAAGAGTGTGGAGCGCGGCCACCACAGGAGCTAGGCCACAGAGTGGCCACAATAACAGGAGAGTGGGAGGAGACGGCAGGAGCAACAGCATGAGGTCAGAGAGTTTTCCAAATGACAGGGTTGTGAAGGTGGACGCAGCAGCAGCATCAATACAGCAGCAGCTGCATGAGGTCAGAGTGTTTGGCACAATGTCACAGTGTGGATGTCACGGCACCAGCAACAGCAGCTAAGCAGCAGCATGATGGTCTAGAGTGGCACAATGACAGAGGTGTGGAGGTGGGTGGCAATACCGTCCCTGGTAAAGATGGTGGTAGCAGATGGAGAAAAACTTAGTCAGCAGATGTGTGGAATCAGGCAGGTGGCGGCATCAGAATAGTGGCTGAGGCTGTGTTTGAAACCAGGACTCATTTCTCACAGTTTGGGTGATTTGAGGCGTCTATGACTGATGTAGTCTGACGGCCTAGGCATTGGTCGTGTGGGAAATCTTGGCTGATCCACGCCTGATTCATATGTGACAAAGGTCAGTCTGTTCCACATTTCCGTGGACAAGCGGGTTCTCTTGTGGGGTTAACGTGGCCTCTCGACAGCACTGAAACACTCGCTCTGGATGCCACACTGCTGGCTGGGCCAGGACAGCTTCTCCTCTGCCAAAGCTCGGCAAGTTGCGGCCACCGATCCGTTTGGCTGCCAGTAGTCCAGCGATCTTTAACTGGGGTGGCAGAGTGGCGCTGTCAAGTAGACCACCACCTGTTGGTTCAAGGGGACTGCTCCTGGTCCTGCTGCTGCTGCTGGCGACTGCCGTCCTCATAGGCGAGGTGGAGGAAGGGGCTGTCATCAGTGACTACAGGACTTGGTTGCTGTGATGGAATGGTACTGATCCTACCCACACCTTCCCCAGCAGCCGCAGCAAGTAGTACTTGTGCGTGAAAGATAACCCACCCGGTCAGGACGTCAGAGGAGGGACGATGCCGCACATAGGCAGCGTGTCTCAACTGACCTGACTGCGGAGGATTTCCCTATAGTATCTTGAGCTTGATCCTCCCTCTCAGCAGCTGGAAAAGCTACCATTTTGGACGGTAGTGAGGGTCCAATAGGGTGGAGAACCAGAAGTCATCCCTTCCGGATGTTGACTATTCGGCTGTCACTAGCTAGGCAAATCCACATGCTGCGGGCCATCTGCACAACGTGACTCGTGGGGCTCCCCTGCCTCCATCCCCACTGTTATACTGCCATCGGTGATTGCTGGCGGGGTCATCTAACCTCATTTTCCTTATCTCCATCTACTCCTTCCAGCTGCTCCTGTACCTCCTCTCTTGTCACCTGGGTAGAAAATCCACTAATTTCACCAGACAGCAACATGCTTCTGCTTCCCATGTCCTCCTCCTCCTCCTCCAGATCAGTCCCCCCGGATCATGAGGCCGAGAAGATGTAGTCGCCACATCTCAGTTCCCTGCACCCAGACAGATTTTTCAGCTTTCTGTCACAGGACTTGAAAGCTGTGGAATGACGTTATTCATCCCGTAGTCCTGGCGACTGACAAATAACGTCGCCTTCTCAAATGGCCTAAAAAAATCGTTAATAGCCTTTCTCTGTTCATACAGTCGGTCCAACATGTGCAGGCTGGAATTCCAACGGGTGGAAAACATTGGCATATCAGAGTGTTGTTGGGGGAGGGCCGTTTTCTGCTGCTGCAACTCGGAAGAGGGTGTTCCTGGCTAGTGTAGTGAATGGAAGAAGTGCGATTGCACAGTTGCCTGGCCATTTTCAGAATCTCCTGAAGATCGGTCGGAAGACTTCAGTAAACCTTTCTTCACAACCCAGATTGAACACGTGCGCCATTGCAGGGTGCATTGGACCATCCATCCTGTGACGCCGGGTGCAGTGCGGACACCATGTTCTTCCCATTATCCTTCACCATGGTTCCAGATTTGAAGTTTGGCGCGGCGTAAGCCACACATCGATTTCTTGCTGGATGGATGCGGAGCAGTTCCTCCCCTGTGTGACTTTCGTTCGCCGAGGCAAGCCAGGTGTGAATGCGTGATTACCGCTGTGCCCTACACATGTTGGTTATGATGGAACAGTACTTGTTGAGGCTGAGATGATTGTGGTGTGGTGGAGGAGGAGGAGGTGGACAATTGGCGCACAGGAGCCGCAGTTTGACAACGTGGAGGAGAAGCGGGCATCTCCTGTCAAGTTGTTGGTGTGCGACTGGGCAGGAAGCACATTTCATCCATGTGGGCCATAAAGGTACATGTACTGGCCCTGACCGGTAGTTACAGTCCAGGCGGTCCGCGCTGCCGTGCACCTTGGAAAAAACCCGAAAAGCTCCATGACTGGTCCCCCCTTTTTTTCTACTATTTATGAAGTCTGGTACTGGCCTTTTTGGAAAAGAAATTACGGCTTGGAACTCCCCAGCTTTGGCTCGGCAAAAACCATTAGTTCTCAAAAGGTGCAGAGTCCCCTTTTGGAAAGGGGGACTGCAAATGAAATAAAAACTTATCCCTAATAGTTTTTGAGCATTAGTTAATTACCCATCGCACATAAACAAAAAAACCAAAAAATGGATGCGATGAAAAATTTGGGTTGCAATAAAAAATTTAACTTTTACTTCACTTTTTAAAATAATATGCCTGAGCATTAAAACACAAATCAAAAACACACAAAGTGCCAATGAAAAAGGGCGCAAATTTAAAACTACAAACTCTGACGATCACGGGGGGTCTCCACCCCAATAGATTGTTAAGCACTCCCCCGACAAGGGCGACCCCTCACCGTATGGAGGTTTACCCATAACCAAGTCTACCCTTACGTGGTAATCATACAATGCCCCCAACAGTTCGACCCACCCCAGCCCTCTTCGGGGAACCAAAATGATGTAATAATCAGAAATGGGATAAAAAAATTCAAAAATGGGGTTAACGGAAGAGTTTTCCCCCCAATTTATCCTGTCCCATATTAATTCTATAAAATGACAAATCACATAGTGCGGGTTTAATATATATCAAACTGCCTGGGGATATGCACCATGTCATGGAATTGAAAACAGACTATTTTAAAATCAAACTGTCCAACCCCAAATGCAACCCCAGCCCCCACACAGCGCAGACATATATCATCAAGAAAGAAAGTCCGTATTTCCCAACACAGAGATTGCATATAATGCGGGTCTAGAGCGAGGGGCTCAAAAGACCCCAGGAAAGGGGTATGGGGTGCCCGCCGTTTGTTTGAATCACAGGCCACCTTAAATGTGACGGAAGGCGGTGTACCTAGCTGTACCGGGGCAACCCGGTCACATGCTTGCCCTCCTCCGTCATTTCCCGCCCCGGGGCGCTAAGTCCCGGGGCATAACTTCCCCCCTGAGTGCGGGTATGTTGACGCCGCAATACGCGCGCAACCACTTCCGCCCACACTGCTAGTGCCAACGCCACTTCCGCCACTGTAAAATGTAGAAAACACAAGTAAGGTGGTTCAAGCGCAGTGTTTCATGCATAATGTGCCAAGAACAAGGGCCGGGTTCAGATGGGGCACGGCAAAAAATCTCAGCTCGAAACCCCAATGGACAGAAATAAAGTAAAAGATAAAACCCTTGTTTGGGCATCCCCTGTATAATCAGGATGTCAGATATGACACAATATAAGTAGTGACAAGGGTACGCAATAAGTTTTATTTACGTATTAAAGTAGAGTTCAGAGGTGCAAGAAGTTAGTAAAGGGGAAAACAGAGGAAGAAAATAGAAGCAACTTACTCAATTAAAAATATAAATAAAGCTGTTTGATAGGCTGGGAAAAAGATATTCTCCCTAGGGGTACATCAAGCCCCACATATGCAACCACACTTAAAATACAACTAAATTTAGCTTTCATTGAGTCCCTGTGGATATGCAGTTCCTAGAGTATAGATCCAAAAGGTTTCACTCTGAGGAAACCATACAAATTGCCCTTCCTTTCATTATGTGAGGAGATCAATTCCCAAATTTTGAGATCCTTAAAACACCCCCATGTTGACTCCAGAATTTTTCTGGATACTGGGGGTGTCTTTTTGTTTCGAATACACATAATGTTCACCTATTCTCCTTCCAACTCCCGAGTGGTCTTTCCCCCTAACCACCCCCATGGCACGAATGCGGTAGTCACTCCTTTTTAACGACAATTTTTAAAAAGTTTTAAACACAAATAACTGTCCAGTTTAGTACTCCTAAATTTTTCCATTTCTAGATGTGGACGCCATGCACCCCCACATTTGAACAACCTTTTGGCTGTCTGTTTAGCCACATCGATCACTTAGGGGTTTAAAAAATGGCTTTTTTTACAAGCGATCTTTGGGGACCTTTCCCCTTTCCCAATGTGATGGCGGTCCAGCCTATTTTATTTTGATGTCAGATCCATTAGGAGGGTATCCCATGTTTAGTTATACTTACGGCTTCATTAGAGGCTGCATCAAAAGTCCCATCAATCTTAGATCCCTGAATCAAAAAGATCTCCTTTCTTTTTTGGGGGCCAAAAAACATTTTCCATCCGTGCGGATTCAGACGATATATTCCTTTATATCCCCCCGGGTTTCCCTTTTCCCTGAATCTCTCACACAGCTTTTTCCTGGAACAAATTTTATTTTAAGGGAACAATTTTCACCAATCTCAAGAATTGTCCCGGGGATTCCCTTCTTTTAAAAATAGGGTGGGAATACTCCAATGCAGGAGAATTTCATGCCGCTCCTTACAAAATGGAGGGATTCAAACTCCCATCATGTCCTTTTGTTAATCACTCCAGGAAGGCTAGTTTTGGTTGGAACTATCTCATAGGGAACCTGAGTCCAATACAGTTTTGATTTTAACTTTGCATGAAATCTATGAACTCCTCTTTTTTCCCCCCCACAGGACAAAGATATCATCAATATATCTTGTTAGAATGCAATGTTTTCAATTTATTTGAGATTTTCATCGCCAAAGACTATTGTATCCTCCCCCCACCCCAAGTATAGATTAGCATAACTTGGGGCGCAGGAATTGCCCATGGCGGTTCCTCTCAATTGATGATATAATTTCCCATTGAATAAAAAGAAATTCTTTGTGAGAACAAACGTTAAGAGGTCCAACACAAATTTATTATGTAGATCAAACTGTTGACCCCTCCCTCTAAAAAAATGTTCAGTTGCCTTGATCCCTGTTCATGTGGAATAGAGGTATAGAGTGACTCCACATCAATGCTTCCCAAGAAACTGTCTTTGGGTACCATTATACCATCAATTTTTCTTAGGAAGTCCATGGTATCCCTTGTGTAAGATGATAGGGATTCTACAAATGGTTTAAGGACCTGATCTTAGCTCAAGGACTGGCCCACCTTCTGTTCTACATATTTATGAAGTGCTGGTACTGCCTTTTTGGAAAATAAATTACGACTTGGGAACTCTCCATCTCGGCTCGGCACAAGCCATTAGTTCTCTGAACGGTGCGGGATCCACCATTTGGAAAGGGAGGGACTGCAGTACCAACAACTTGGACAGGAGCACGGTCAGCTTCTGCACCTTTAGGATGGTTGGTGCATACTGTTGTTCTCTTTGCAATCGCCTCGCTAAACGACGCTGGTTTCCCATGAGTAGCGAGGAGCAGGAGCTCTGGACCGAGACATGATGGCAAAGAGAAACAGATCCCTTCTGCAGAGGTGGTGGAGCCTTGACTGGCTGCAATGGCATGCGTGCCACTGGGCGCTGCTGCTGCAGTTGCTGCTGCAGCAGGAAGGACCACCACATCTGAGCCACAATTTTCCAAAGGCCCCGGATGGTGATGCTGCATGTGTTGACACAGGGCTGTGGTGCCAATGTTAGCTCCCTGGCCACGCTTCACTTTCTGCCCACAGATTCTACTTATACCCATATTCGGCTCCTCTAGTATCTTAGCAAAGAACTGCCACACTGCCGAGTATCTGATTTTACTGCCAAAGCTCTGCACTGAGTGACTACTGCCGCCGCTGCCTCGCTAAGCCCCTGTGCCGCTACTTTCGTGGACCTGCGAAGCGGGTTTTCTACCCCGTGGCCGCTTGGCTCCCGACCACAACACTAGGCTACCTGCTGACCACGCCACACAACCCACTTGCGGGCTGCGCCGCTGTCTGACGCGCAAGCTGACGCCCTCTTCTCCTGACGATGATGAAGCCCTTGCTTCACCCGCGC
Source organism: Phyllomedusa bahiana (assembly GCA_025379985.1). Classification (NCBI taxonomy): domain Eukaryota; kingdom Metazoa; phylum Chordata; class Amphibia; order Anura; family Hylidae; genus Phyllomedusa; species Phyllomedusa bahiana. Next base: position 158,829 of record JAODAL010002087.1, on the reverse strand, counting down.
TCCCAAGTGCGGCCCGGCTACATCATCATCGATTTGTGTTTCATCGTCGCTGCTGTCCTCATCACCAGTCTTGGTATGCAGAGGCTGACCCCTCACAACATGACCTCGCATGCCTCTCTCCACATCTATACTTTGCCGCCTACTGCAAGAAGCAGGGGATATTGGCCCCATTTCTTCACTGCCAAGTAGCTGCTGACTGTCCTCCTCAAATTGTTCATCCTCGCTATATAGTGGGCTGAGCCCAACCACATAGTAATCTCTGGCTGAGGGAACCGGATGGGACAGAGGCGGTTTGAGGACAGTTGAGGGCCGCTGACCCGCTCCCGGGCCATGCCATGTGTCTGACGTTCCCACCGACTCTTGGCTGGGGTTGTCAGACGTCATCTGGGAGGAAGTGGATGACCTAGTCAACCAATCAAGAACCATTGGGTTGCTGAACAACACGAGGCCGCTAGATGACAGTGGCAGTTGTGGCCTCACCGAGTGACCCCTGCTGTGACGTCCCCTTGCTGTGCTGTGACCTGGGCCTGCTCCAGGTATGTTTGTGCCTCTGCCACTTGAAAGGTGAAGAGCCTGCCACCTCTCTGTCTGATATACGGTTTTTTCCCTAAAATGTACAGACACTGTTTGATGAAGATATCTGTATATGATAAATACACACCCGTATTTGACTCCAAATGAACCCACTAAAAGCTTGGTTAACCCTTGGATATAAATTGCGCTCCACAAATGGGCTGGAACAATTTACTTGTATGTGCCGTTTAAAAACACTGTGTATTTTACTGAATATAAAAGCACAAACAGGCTTAATTAACCTTCAGATATGAATTATGCTACAGGTAAATATTTTTTTTGGGCGGTGAAAAAGAACGTTTCTTTTACAAAGGGTACAAACTGCAAAAAAAATACTTAGTTAACCCTTGGATGTGAATTGTCCAAAAGAAATATGCTGCCAACAACTACCAGCTTTGTAGCGTGTTAACACGGCGTGTATTTTACGGAACACAGCAACCGAAAAACTTGTAATTAACCTTCGGATATGAATTATGTTTACAGCCAAAATTTCTTCCTTTGACGGTGAAAAAGAACGTTCTTTTACTCAGTACAACTGAAGAAAAATACTTAGTTAACCCTTGGATGTAAATTGCGCAAAATAAATATGCTGCCCAACAATTAACCAGCTTTGTAGCGTGTTAAAACGGCGTGTATTTCACGGAACACAACAACAAAAAAACTTGTAATTAACCTTGGGATATGAATTCTGCAACAGGCAAAATTTCTTCTTTGGCGATAAAAAGGAAAGTTTTCTTTTATTTACCACAACAGCAAACAACGCTTAATTAACCCCTGGATCTAAATTGCGCAAAATAAATGAGCAACCAAAAATTAAGTGGTATTGGAATGTAAAACGCTGTTTCTTTAACTGAATACAACAGGAACAGGCTTAGATAACCCCTTTGGGTATTAAAAAGTGCCCAGAACTGAGCAGATAGCATTAAAATGTATATGCAGCTGCATTGGACGCACACTTTGGACTTCAGTTCCCAAAACCCCACAAAATCAGAATTAGAACGTAAAAGAAGCAGTCTCTGAGACAAGCTGTGACACCCCCCAAAAATCGCTGTATAAAAGTGAGTCTTTAGTATGAGATATCATAAGCAGCAGCAGCAGCGGCAGCTTCATTACACAGCACAATGAGAAGAGTGTGAGGAGCGAGCATGGTGCCCGGACTTATATAGTGTGGTGACGTCACAGAATCCCGCCGGTCTCTGATTGGCTTCATCTCTGCACATGTCTTGTAGGCTACGCCTTTCTTCCTCCCAGACTTCTTTGCCCCATGTAACGCCATGTGCTCGCAGCCATTTTATCAATCAAAAACCGCTTCGTTCCCGCGAATCACCCCAAACTCGACTTTTGTTCAGAATCGAAGTTTTCCTGAAGTTCTAAACGAAATCCACTTCGTTAGAATCAATTCGCCCATCTCTAATTATAATCTGTGTCAGTCTGACACAGGCAGTGATCAGGACAGCACACAGTCTGGCCTGATTACTGGCTTGTTACACAGACAGCCCTGGGACTACTTTAGGTCCCCAAGGCTGACTGTGCAGCTGTTCCCTGGGCTCTGTCGGGTCACTGGGTTTTCCGATCACCTGACAGAGCAGGGAAACCCTTTGATTGCGCTGCGGTGATGATCCGCGGCACTCAAAGGTTTAAAGCACCGGGGAGCGGATGTTTCCCCCGCCTCCTGGTGCTCGCAGGAGCTGCGCTGCGATCAGGGCTGTGTAGTACAGCCCTGATCTCAGCGCTGCTGCGGTACCCAGAGCCGCAAACTCTGATGTCTGCAGTGACGCCAAAAGACATTGATGTAGACGACTGACCTGAAATGCCCGCCGTCAAAAGACGGTGGGCGGACGTTAAGGAGTTAATGTTAAATTAGTTTTAGATTCTATTAAATTTAAATACATTTTATAGGAGATATTTTAATGTTTTTGGGATATTATATATTTTTATATTAATTTTATATGATAACATTTTTTATTACCTTTAGATAATTTAATTTGATATAGTTTGATAATAATCAAAAATTACTTTTTATTATTGTACTGGTGTAAGTTGAGAAATATTGGATATTATTTACCCTAACAGCAAATCTAGCTCCACTTCAACTCCTCAGACTTAAGCAGACCACATTGAAATAGGTCTTCCTGTTCGAGCAGTAATGCTTCTAGCCGAACCACCTTCATATATGTGTCTGATATTACGAGTGTGGTGCAACAGGCCTCCATAACGCCCCCAGAACACCCCCGAAACGCCCCCTCATGTTAGGCGCATTAGAAAGTGTTGTGTGCATAACACATTCATTGGGTGCATCAGACATTGTAGACTGCTCACTTTGGCACATTTTACGCCAGAAAAGGGTGAATAACCCGATCATACATGTCTCCCTTGGTGTTTGTTCGGACCTCCACATTTCAGGGTTAGAAGGTTCCACCTACAAATATGATCTGATTAAAAAGCCTATGAGGTGAAGGAGTACATAAACCAAGATGGGAACAGCAACTTCCCCATACAAACAGTCAAAAAACAAAAATTGGTCAGCATATCCATTTTGAAGAATAAACGTATAGGTGCACACTGGTGTGACAGTCAAAAGCTATGCAGACACAATACAATATCAGCAGTACTCAATAGGCACTAAAAACGGTCAAAAAGGACATAAGAATTTTTGGAACCGCATTTCTGCCACTGTGGAATATATAAAAAAAAATGAGGTTCTTAGTGTACATTTTTAAACAAAACTGTAAATGCCCATCTACCGCAGCAAAGTGACCCCAATTCAGGAGGAAACCTACGCTACATGCTACCTCTCTTGGTGTCTGTTCAGACCACCACGTTTCAGGGTTAGTGCTGACTAGTTTTTGTTTTTGACTGTTTGTATGAGAAAGTGGCTGTTCCCATCATGGTTTATGCACTCCACCCACCTGCACAGGCTTTTTAATCAGATCAGGTTTGTAGCTGGAATCTTCTAACCCTGAAATGTGGAGGGTGTGGTGGGGAACCTGTTAATCACCACACAGCAGGTACTAAAATCTGACAGAGTTCAGACTGTTACAAAGAAAACATTCAGGCACAGAAGTATGGCCGATAATTTCGCAAATGTTCATAAAATTGTATAAAAGTTTTTTGTTTCTTCTTCTGAGAAAGGTTTTTCATCCTTCTCCCCTTTGTTAGAGGTAGAAGCATAAGAAATACCAGGTACCCGTTTGTTGATCAAGTTTCTTCTGGCATTGTTTCTCTATTAGGAAATCCATTTTCAGACAATAAGAATGCTGCCTTTTTTTAGCTTTACCAGGACTTCCTCCCAAGATACAATAATTTCCAAAAAAGATGGTGCTAGTAAGGAGATAAAAAAGAACAGAAGAAGCTTTCTTGTGCAGTATATTTGGAAACAAATAATAGGCTCTCTTCCAAGCTAGATGCAAAACAGGTCACCTTTCTAAGTTGAACTGAGGCTGGTACAACTCTGATTCACATTTGTAGCAGACAATAGATGTTATTGCAGCCACTCCTAGCTTCATTTTCAATCCCCACCAAGGATTGATTGGAAAAAGTAAAGGATTTTTTTCCTGTATAATTTTTTTATCAATATTATAAGTAGAGATGAGCGAATTTCTCAAAAATTCAATTCGGCCGATTCACCAAATTTTCCCAAAAATTTGTTTCGTACCAAGTTTATTTGTGACAAATCTTGTTAAAAAACAGCTATTTCCTGGCTGCAGAGAGCCTATATGGTGTTGTAGAGCATTGTGCCATGTTCAAATATGCATAGGGAGTGTGGTTTGGTATTGAAACAATGCTGTGATTTAGTATGACACGCAAATGACAGCCGCTGCTCTTAGAATCGCTTCACACTTCACTTATCTAGGCCGTTACGGGGTCAAAACTGACCAAATAATTATGTGGGAATGCAGCCTGACAGGGTAATGTCAGTGCCAGCCAGAAAGAATCAAGCAGAGGGCAAAGATCCCACTATAGCGTCAAAGAATGCACTCCTTTTATACCGTCATCAGACGATGCCACAAATTATGACAGAACCTGTTCTGTTAAACGCTGTCACATTTAGAGCACTCCCCCTCCCGAAAGAGTGGAAAGGGTGTTGGCAGTAATTTTGGAAATAATTTATTTGCCTGAAAAAACCTTTGAAATACAACTTGTGTTTTGGTCATATACACAAATCTCCATTACAGGTAGGTTATTATTTTGGGATATTGTTCTCTGTGCCAACAGTTACTTTTTTCACTTATAACATGAAGCACCTTTGAAATACAGTTTGTGTATTTGTCATATACATACATCTCCATTACAGGCAGGTTATTATTTTGGGATATTGTTCTCTGCACCAAAGAGTTACTTTTTTCACTTATAAGGTGAAACACCTTTGAAATAGAGCTTGTATATTCGCCATATTGGATATTTTTCTCTGCGCCAAAGAGTTACTTTTTTCACTTAAAAGGTGAAACACCTTTGAAATACAGCTTGTGTATTTGTCATATACACACAACTACATTAAACAGAGCTTGTTTTATTATACATTTTTTATCAAACAGTATGTCAGACAGAGAGGTGGCAGGCCCTTCACATGGGAGGGGCAGTGGCACAAATGTTCCTGGAGTAAACATAGGTCATATCACAGTAAGGGGACGTCACTTGGCAAGGTCAGAGCTAATGGTGTCAACTAGCGGTCATGTGTTGACCACCAAGCCAACGGTTCTTGAATGGTTGATTAGGTTATCCACTTCTTCCCAGATGACATCTGACAACCCCAGCCAAGAGTCGGTGGGTTCGTCAGACACAACCCTTAGTTGGCATGGCTCGGGAGCAGGTCACAGGCTCTCACCTGTCCTCAACCCACCTCTGTCCCATTCAGTTCCCTCAGCCAGAGAACTACTATGTGCTGCGCTCTGCGCCACTTTACAGCGAGGATGAACAATTTGAGGACAGTGAGCAACTACTGGGCAGCAAAGAGGAGGGGCAGACATCCACTGCTTCTTGCAGTAGTGATGTGGAGAGTGGCATGGGAGGTTCTGTTGCGAACAGTCTTCTCGTTGGGAGAAGAGGGCGGCAGCTTGTGCGTTAGGCAGTGGCACAGACTGAAAGTCGGTACTGTGGCTTGGAGTCAGCAGGGTGGTAGCAATGCGGGGTTGGGAGCCAAACGGCCACAGGGTAGACCACCCGCTTCACAAGTCCCTTTCCGGCCCAGAAAGTAGCGGTGCATGGGCTCACCGAGGCAGCGGCAGAAGCAGTCAGTCAGTGTGCAGCGTTGGTGGTAAAATAACCTACTCGGCGGTGTGGTAGCTTTTGGCCAAGACATCGTAGGAGTCGAAAATGGGTATATGAAGAATCTGTGGGCAGAAAGGGAAGTGTGGCCAGGGAACTAATGTTGGCACCACGGCCCTACGTCAACATATGCAGCGTCCCCATCCATTGGCCTGGGAGAAATGTGTCTCAGATGTGGTGATCCATCCTGTTGCAGCAACAGCAGCAGCACCCAGTGGCAGGTATCCCATTTCAGGCAGTCAAGGCTCCACCACCTCTGCCGAAGGGAGCTGTCTTACTTTCCCATCATCTACCAGTCCAGATGCTCCTGCTCCAGCTCTGCACAAATATGTAGAAGAGAAGCTGGGCCAGTCCTTGAGCCTGTTGGTGTCTTTCAAAGTGCATGGCCGTGCGGACGTGTGGAGCTGTAACTACGGTTAGGGACAGGGACTTTACGGCCCACTGGGTGAATGTGCTTCCTGCCAAGCCACACCAGCAACTTGAACTTGAGACGTCGCTTTCTCCTCCACGTTGCCAAACTGCTGATCCTGCACCAATGTCCGCCTCCTCCTCCACCACGTCAGCCTCCACTGCAGTCACAAGTCTTAGTGCTTCTCCAGCATACCACATGTGCAGGACATGGCGGTGTTATGCAGTTCTACACCTGGTTTGCCTTGGCAAACAAAGTCACACGGGGAAGAACTGCTCCGTGTCATGAAAGACGAAATCGATTCCTGGCTTTCTCTGCGACAACTGAAAATCAGAACCATGGTAGTAGACATTGGAAAGAACATGGTTTCCGTGCTGTGCCAAGTAGGGCCGAGCCATGCGCCCTGCATGGTGCATGTGTTTAATCTGGTTGTCCAACGGTTCCTAAAGTCTTCCACCCATCTGCAAAACATTCTAAAAATGGCCAGGAAACTTCACTTTAGCTCTTCAGCCATTTGTACACTGCCAAAAACACCCTACTTGAGCAGAACAAAACAGAGAAACTATGAACAGAGAAAAACAAAGAAAAAAAAACAGAGAAAAACTGAGAAATCTATGAACAGGGACAGGCCATTAATGATTTCTTCATGATCTAAGCAGACTGGAGTACTCTCCTGTGTAATTTTGATGTCAGCCAGTGGCAGCTCATGCTTTGGCAGTTACTAGGTCATTGGTTTGGTTAGGGAGGTTTCAGTAAAGTGGTGGGGTCGGAAGGCCGATTGCAGCAGGTCAAGAAGAGAGTTGGTGAAGAGATGAGAGGACAGTTGAAGATAGACATGCTGTTCAAGGAGTTTAGAGACGAATGGATGCAGTGAGATGGGGCAATAGTTGGACAGAGAGGAGGGGTAAAGAGATTGTTTCTTAAGGATGGGTGTGATAGTAGAGTGTTTAAAGGAGGAAGGAAAGGTGCCGGAGGTTAATGATAGGTTGAAGAGATGGGTGAGGGCTGGGATGATAACCGTACTATAGAGACATCCTATGTAGTCAGTTGGCCACTGCCTATCTGCGCCATCGTCCATCCTCTCGCAGGTCTGACCAGGGGGTTCCTCAGCGCTGGCTGCCACGGCTGCTGTGGAGGGGTTGGTGGGCATGGACCAGTACCAGCTCGATAAGCAGCAACCTGAGTCTGGAGTCGTTGATTAGCAGCAGGGAGGTACTCACCAGCAGCAGCACCTGGAGCAGACCCCGAACCCTGGATTCTTCTGGCTACCTGTCTCAGCTACTATTCTGATGCTGCCACACTCCTGATGCCACACATCTGTTGCCAGCTGATCCTTCTACCACCCACCATTTTTACCATGGACTGGTATTGCCACCTACCTATCCACTCTTCACTGGGCCATTATGTAGCCGTCTGTGACTGCTGCCAACTCACCACTCAGGTCTCCTTATGCTGCTGCTGTCACCTCCAGGCTATGTCACCATGTCACTCTCTGGCTTGACGCTGCTGCTGCTGCCGCCACCTCCTCATTATGTCATTGTGCCACTCTCTGGCCTACTCATGCTGCTGCCAACTGACCACTCTCTCACTCGACCACCCTTTGGTTTCCACCTTCCACCACTCTATGATGTTGCCACTATGTTTGGTTTTGCCCTTCTTTTAATCTGTCAGAAGGAATGAAAAGGACAAACACAACCGATTGTGTCTTCGGAGAAGCCGTAAGGCCAGTGTGACATGGTCCTTTGATTGCATAAGGATTGTCTGATGATTAGCTAACCAAAAGCAGGAGTGGATACAAAACACAGAAGACATGCAAATATTCCATTTTCTTGTTATCTCTTTTTTGGATCAACTCCTGTTTCTTTTTGGCTTTAACAATACTGATGGATTATTGATCAATTGAAAGCGGACACTGATGGATCAAAGAAAGGACAAAATGATCAGTGACGTCAACGCAAAATTACTGCCGACACCCTCGCCACTCTTTCGGGGGGTTCTCTACATGTATCAACATTTAACAGAACAGTTCTGTCATCATCTGTGGAATCATCAAGATAGTTCACCACAATAAGTGACAGAACGTAACTGTTTGGCACAGAGAGCAATATCCCAAAATAAAAAACGCTGGTTCAGGAACAGGTGTGTACAGTGATCCCTCACCTATCACGGGAGTCACGTTCCAGAGACTCCTGCGATAGGTGAAAATCCATGAACTAGCGGTGTTATTTTATTATTTATATATATATTTTAAGGCTTTATAAACCCTCCCTGTTCTCCTATATCTCTTTCCCACACTCTTATTAACACTTTATATGCTCTTAATCAATCAGCCAGGCAGCATCCAGGATACAGAACACTTTGCTGTGGTTGGTCGCCTTCCATTCCGTTCCACAAAATCACACGACATAGCAAAAACTCCACAATGCAGAATTAGATCCAGATAGATATACTTTAAAAAAAAAAAAATCCGCAATAAGTGAACCACGATATAGGAGGGACGACTGTATGTGACACATACACACTGTGTAGTTAAAAGGTATTCCCCCCATTAACTATAAAATCGGAAATATTTTGCAAGAGATCAATGTCACAAAATAAAAACTGCTGGTTTAGGAACGTGTGTGTATAGGACACACACACTGTGTAGTTGAAAGTTATTTCCTCCCAGTAACTCTAAAATCAGAAGTATTTTGCAGAGAGAGCAATATCCCAAAATAAAAAATGCGGGTTCAGGAACAGGTGTGTATAAGACACACGCCTGTGTATTTGAAAGGTATTTCAGCCCAGTAACTCTAAAATCGGAAGTATTTTGCACAGAGAGCAATATTCCAAAATAAAAAAACGCTGGTTCAGGAACAGGTGTTTATAGGACACTCACACACTGTAGATTTGAAAGGTATTTCACCCCAGCAATTCTGAAATCGGAAGTATTTTGCATAGAGTGCAATCTAGTACTGCTACAAAGAGATGCTTGCACATACGAGACACAGTGACAAGTGGCAGAATTTAACATGGCTGCCCTATTTATAGGGCTGTGACATCACAGAAGCTGGCTGGCTGGTGATTGGCTGCATGTCTGCACATGTCATTGAGGGAGTTCCTTCCATCCTCCTATAGTTCTTTGCCCCATGTCACGCCATGTGCTCGTGGCCATTTTAGATTCGATACAACAAACCGCCATGAACTTCGGCTTTGTTTAGAATCAAGTTTTCCTGAAATATGAAACTAATTCTACTTCATTAGAATCCCTAATTATAAGAGTGGCATTATAACATGTAAAATTATTTATACTGTATATAATGTTCTAAAAAATACTAGTGTTGGCAAACGGTTAATATAAAGTTGGCAGAATTAATTTAAAAGGCAACATTACTATAAATAAAAAACAAAGTGTATAATACAGCTGACCGCAGGTGTTCCACCCCCTGGAAGCAGCATGGATGGGTCAGAAGCAGTCCCGTGGCTAATGCAGGAAAATAGGAAACTCGAGCTCCAATCCAGGTACGGGTAAAATCTTTAACTTTATTACTGATCCATAATAAAAGCGTGCAAAAGGTACATGATACAGCGAAAACAAGGAAAGTACTGATCAGCATTTATAAGCGAACATCCAGTCACATGATCACCGAAGGGACCATTTGGGATTCGTGTAACTAGCTGATAGATCCACAAAGTTTCCCTATTTAAAAAAAAATTTCAGTGGTCGCCACCTATGATGGGTGCTAACACTCTTTCTATTCCTGAGAAACTAAAGCCTGATACATCCCGATCATGTTTCTTAATAAAATGTTTTGAGGCCATGGATACACCAATTGTCATAGGTCTCCGGATATCAGAAAGATGTCGACGTATCCTAACTTTCAGTGCCGTTGATGTACTGCCAACATATTGAAGATTGCAATATGTGCAAGTAATTAAGTGAACCGTAAATTTAGTATTACAATTGATATATGATGCAATATCAAAAGTATTGCCAGTTACCGTAGAAGTAAAAGTTTTAGCAATCTTCATATGTCTACAAGTCAAATGACCGCATTTACATGAACCTTTTTGCGAGAGCCAGCACGGAACACTAATTGAACATTCGGATAGATATAAGCTTGGAGAAACTAAAGAACCTAAGGTAGAACCTCTTCTTGAGATAAATTCAACCTGATCCCCCTCCAATAATTTTCTCATGTTACTTTGGGTTGATAATAAGGGTAAATTCCTCTTAATGATATTAACAATCTCTTTGTATTGGGGACTATATTTAGTTGAAAACACAATTTTATTAGATGGCCTTTCAGGTCTTTTTGAACTGTCAAAAGTTTATCTTGGGAAAGAGGGGCTACCTTCTTTTTTGCCCTATCTACAATCCAGTATGGATATCCTCTTTGAATGAGTCTCTCACATGTTTCCTTTTCAAAAATGGGATATAAAAAGTGCAAAAAAAAAGAATAAAAAGATAAATAATAAAATAAAAATAAATATTTAATAAAAAATAATTGTTCAGAAATTACACACAAAAAAAACCTACACACATTAGGTATCCACACGGCCATAATAACCTGTAGAATTAATCTGACAAGTTATTAAGTGTGAAATTTGAATGGTGTAAAAAGAAAAAAAAAAACTTAAACTATTCCCTCATAAAGTACAACTTGTCTCGAATAAAACGAGGCCTCATACAACTGGGTCATTGAAAAAATAAAAAAGTTACAACTGTTGAAACGCAAGGAGGCAAAAACTAAAAAAATGTTCTGGTCATTAACTACTTTTCAGTTTTTCGGCTTAAGGGGTTAATTACTTGCACATATTGCAATCTTCAATATGTTGGCAGTACATCAACGGCACTGAAAGTTAGGATACGTCGACATCTTTCTGATATCCGGAGACCTATGACATTTGGTATATCCATGGCCTCAAAACATTTTATTGAGAAACATGACCGGGATGTATCACGCTTTAGTTTCTCGGGAATAGAAAGAGTGTACACACCCATCTGAGGTGGCGACCACCGAAAAAAACTTTTAAATAGGGAAACTTGGTGGATCTATCAGCTGGTTACATGTATCCCAAATGGTCTGAATAAGAGACACGATGTTTTGTACCATTATTGATATTTTAGCTTTGTTGTGTTTTATATTGCCATTTTATTATTGTGTATGTTGTAGGTTCACTAGTGGGGAATGTAAGGGTTAAAAATTATTTTCCCTTCTGTGATCATGTGACCGGATGTTCCCTTATAAATGCTGATCAGTACTTTCCTTGTTACGCTATGAATAAGGAGTTTTTCTCTGAAACGCATTAGCGGTTTTCGGTTTTATTATGGATCAGTAATAAAGTTAAAGATTTTACCCACACATGGATTGGAGCTGGAGTTTCCTATTTTCCTGCATTACTATAAATATGTGCACTTTTTATTATTTTATAGCATAACTCCTGACACAACAAAACATGGACTAATACACACATAAAAATAAATTCTTATAACAGGAGATATTTGAGTAAAAAAAAGACTACGCATTTCTCTTGGACTCTTGCCACGTTCCTTAGGTCACAAGGTCTAGATCACAAGGCCTTTCCTTTTAAACCCCTTTTTGTGCTGTCTTTTTACAACAAGAAATACATATATACTTATATTCCTTTTCAATATACTTTATAGATCCTACTTTAATATTAGATGTTATATATATTTATAAATATCATTAAAAAACTATTTATTCCTCTCTAATAACACTATAAAATACGCCAGTGTACCATAGATAAAATACCTAGGGCGACATATATGTACGGGGCTGCGCCAGTATTCTGGCGTCCTTTCAGCCCTGTTCTCTAGATTTATAATCAGGCACATTATCGGGCATCCACAGCTCTTTGTAATGTGCCTAAGGTCTGGTGGTGTTCGGGAAGCGTGTCGCACCACAACCGTATGATTCTACACATTTATGACAGGAGGATAACGAACCTAGGTGCAAAACATTTAGAACAGGCACACTAAGTTAATAGTGGTCTATATGAGTCTGAGTTGTCATTTTGGAGCTGGAAAGTGCCTAATCTATGACCTGCAGTAGAATAGGTTAATCATTTCAGGCGCATTATACATTACTAATGCACGTGATAAAATTGACGTCTGTGCGTCAAAATTCATACATGTTACCCTAATCTATCCCTAAAAAAATAAATAAATAAAATACTTGTATTGCTGGGACGTTACATGTCCCAGCAAGCTTGAGTATCTCCAAATCTCATTAATTCGTATGGATATACTAATTTTCCAGGTTTTGTAGATTTTTTAAAATTTTTCTTAATTTTGTCTTTTTTTTTTGTGTCTGGGTGTGGAAACAGTACAGTACTGTATCTTGCATTAGAGGCAGCCAGAGAGAGGAAGGGACACCATATGAGACCAGAATTATAAATATTTGAGGGTCCTGTTGCACATGTTGAACTAAGGCCCATGAGCTAGTTATCACTTAGATAAATTATCTTTGCTATATGGAGAAAAAGAGGGGTTGTCCAAGGAGCTTTTACTTTAATATAATGTGTGTAGAAATCTAGGCATCCCAAGCCAAAATATAGGGCCACATGTATAAAAACAATTTAGGTCTAAAACTCACTTTGTTGCCCATAGGTTACTATGGGCAAAAAAGTGAGTTTTAGACCTAAATCGTTTTCATACATGTGGCCCATAGTGTAGGTATAAAGATAAATCGGTACTCATATTACATTCTACGTAAAATACAACTGTAATTCCTACTACATGTAATCAATATGCCTTTTATGTTTTAGGAACAAATACAGGTTAAATATGTTATTTTTTTAAACTTCTAAAACCTTAGGGAATAAAAAGTATTTTAAATTATGTGAGATTTTTAGACTGATATAAATTATAAAAATATTAATAACTAAGCAGTTAAATAAAAGCTTCCATGATTAAATAGAAATGACTGTAAAAAGCTCTGAACTGTTATTTTATTATGAATAAATAATCAGGCAACTTTAATGGCATTGACAGTCAAATGCAACATTGATGTGTAGAATATGAACAGGTATCAATTTGCTGTTCTAAAATTAATGTATTTGGGGCAGATGGAGGCTTGGGCGGAGAAGTGACTAATGAAGTTTTAATGTGGATAAATGTAAGGCTATGCATTTGGGTCCAGGAAACAAAATGTACAAATATGTACTAAATAGTATAACACTGAGTAAAACTGCCAGAGAAAAAGACTTGGGAGACAGTAGGCTCAGATTTAGTGACCAATGCCAGGCTGCTGAGACAAATAGAATCATGAAATCTTAAGGCGACATCTATGAATTGACATGCACCATTTTTGTAACTTTGCGCTGACACACCAGTTCTAAATAGAGTGTATAATATGACAGTATGAATGAAAGTGTTATGCGCCAAACATTTTTGCCGCATAACAATCAAAATTGGTGCATAGAGTGTTATGGGTCAAACTTGGCACCAAACTTTGACGCTTTAAAATGTGTCATCAGGCGTATGCCTGTTTACACATCTATAGGACTGGCAGCATATGGCAAAAAATGGTGATCGCGAATTCATAGATGTCGCCCTTAGTTTTGCTTTTATACAAATCACTGGTGAGGACACACATAAAATATACAATTTTGGGCACCTGTGTAAGGTAAGTAAGGGAATGGATTGATTGCAGTACAGGTTATCATACTTAGACTGGTTATCATACTTAGGCCCCGTTCACACGGCTTATTTGCCGACGGATTGGCGCCGTATTCCGCGCCGGATTTGCGCTTCATTACGGCGCCAATCTGTCGGAGTAATTACGGTAATCCACTGCTCTCATAGAGAACAGTGGAATCCGTCGCTCCTCCCCGCTCGGCGAATCCGCCGCGGGGGGAGAAAGTGACATGCACATTATTTACGCCGCGGACGCGCCGTAAACAATGCATTGTCTAGGGGCCCGGGAGCGGCGCCCCCGCCGCGCCCCGGCCCCGCCCCCGTCCCGCCCCGTATTCACGGCGGATTTGTGCGCTCAATACGGCGCACAAATCCGTCGGCAATAAGCCGTGTGAACGGGGCCTTAGGGTCATTCAGCTTGGAAAAAGATGGGTTAGAATTTAATTACAATGTACAAATATATGAACTCAGAGTCAGAGATCTCTGTCATGATCTTTTTCCCCTTGCCTTACAGTCCTAACAAAAGGGCATCCCCTATGTCCGGAGAAAAGGAGGTTTCATCATCATCATTTACAGATGTAGCAAAGATGAGCTTACTGATGATATTGCACCTCTTTGTGTTATCTGTAACAAGATCACAATAAAAAGCCATTGAAAAGCATTAAAAAAGTTAAAGGTATTTATATTGAAAAGTAAAGATATTCCACTACCTTCATGTGTTTCTTTTCTTTTGCTTCCTTATTCATCAATCAGGAGATCCACTTTTTGCAGTGAAACTTTCTGCTTGTGGAAGTGTCAGTAGTTCTCCAGTATCCTACTGCATTGCAGTCTAGGATTTCCCTATACAGTTATCACTGCTATATTTTGTACTGACATTAGTATTTACAGTGAAGGAAATAATTATTTGATCCCTTGCTGATTGTGTAAGTTTGCCCACTGACAAAGACATGAACAGTCTATAATTTTAAGGGTAGGTTAATTTTAACATTGAGAGATAGAATATCAAAAACAAAATCCAGAAAATAACATTGTATAAATTACATAAACTTATTTGCATTTTGCTGAGAAAAATAAGTGTTTGATCCCCTACCAACCAATAAGAGTTATGGCTTCTACAGACAAGTTAGACACTTCTAATCAACTTGTTACCTGCATTAAAGACAGCTGGCTTAAATAGTCATCTTTATAAAAAAAACTCCCGCCCACAGACTCAAATAATCAGTCAGACTCTAACCTCTACTACATGGGTAAGACCAAAGAGCTTTCTAAGGATGTCAGGGACAAGATCAAAGACTTGCACAAAGCTGGAATGGGCTACAAAACCATAAGTAAGACGCGGAGTGAGAAGGAGACAACTGTTGGTGCAATCGTAAGAATATGGAAGAAATGCAAAATGACTGTCAAATGACATTGATCTGGGGCATGCAAAATCTCACCTCGTGGGGTATCCTTGATCATGAGGAAGGTCAGAGATCAGCCTAAAACTACACAGGGGAACTTATTAATAATCTCAAGGCAGCTGGGACCACAGTCACCAAGAAAACCATTGGTAACACATTACGCCGTAAGGGTTTAAAATCCTGCAGTGCCCACAAGGTCCCCCTGCTCAAGAAGGCACATGTGCAGTCCAGTCTGAAGTTTGCCAATGAACACCTGGATGATTCTGTGAGTGATTGGGAAAAAGTGCTGTGGTCAGATGAGACAAAAAGACAAAAATTGAGCTCTTTGGCATTAACTTACTCACCGTGTTTGGACCAAGAGAAATGCCACCTATGACCAAAAGAACACTCTCTCCACTGTCAAGCGTGGAGATGGAGACATTATGTTTTGGGGGCGTTTCTCTGCTAAAGGCACAGGACTACTTCACCGCATCAGTGGGAGGATGGATGGAGCCATGTGCCGTAGAATCCTGAGTGACGACCTCCGTCCCTCTGCCAGGACATTAAAAATGAGTCATGGCTGGGTCTTCCAGCGAGACAATGACCCAAAACACACAGCCAAGGCAACAAAGGAGTGGCTCAAAAAGAAGCACATTATGGTCATAGAGTGGCCTAGCCAATCTCCAAACCTTAATCCCATAGAAAACGTATGGAGGGAGTTGAAGCTCCGAGTTGCCAAAAGACAGACTCAAAATCTTAATGATTTAGAGATGATCTGCAAAGGGGAGTGGACCAAAATTCCTCCTACATGTGCGCAAACCTCATCATCAACTACAAGAAAGTCTGACTTATGTGCTTGCCAACAAGAGTTTTGCCACCTAGTATTATGTCTTCTTTGCCAGAGTGATCAAATACTTATTTCTCACTGCAAAATATTTATATAATTTATATAATGTATTTTTCTGGATTTTATTTTTGATATTCTTTCTCTAAATGTTAAAATTAACCTACCCTTAAAATTTATAGACTGTTCATGTCTTTGTCAGTGGGCAAACTTACACAATCAGCAAGGGATCAAATAATTATTTCCTTCACTATAATTCCCCACAGATCTGCACTTGCTGTCAATGTAGTGATGATAGCTAGGACTCATGAGTTACTATGTAATCTGTACAGAGCTGCAGTCATTATTTTCATGAAAGCCATACACAGCCCCCCAGCTCTGAACTGTTGTCTTCTGCTCCCATTGCTAAGTTCTGCCAGCAGAACTCAAAGATAAACAGTTTCCCTTCCTCTGTAATTACTTCTATTCACTTCCAAAGTACAGGTTGGTAAGAGTGAGTGCAGGAGGATCGTTCTTTGCTCAGGTAATGCCCACCACAGTGGGGTGTTTCTGAGTTGAGTCTGGCTTCAAAGCACATCCACTGAGTGTGATGTAATGTTCAGTGAGGCCATGTATAAATTAAAACACAGGGATTGCTTTTTTTTTTTTAAAATTTCTTAGAGAACCACAATTTAAATAGAATGCCCGATTTTCATTAGCTTAAATTCAGTACATTTAAATTTATTATTTCTCTTGTCAGTTTCAAGTTATTTCTTTGACCATTGTGAGTTTTTCTCTCTTTAATGGAAGGGTGCCAACAATTTTGTCCATGTGTATACTCCAAAGTATCAGAGAGCAACACTAGATAAGAAAAGTATGTATGCAGGTCTCACCAGGCTTGAGCCAGCAGTCCACATCCAACCAAAATGAAGAAATTCAGGCAGCACTTCCAAACAAATCAAAGCAATTCTTTATTTTCCCATGGAAAATTTCAGCTCACACAGGAGCCTATTTCAGGCTCCATGGGATAGCTTTTTATACATTTTAAGTGGTGAAGTTCTGTATATAATTAAAATATATATAAGGCTCCTGCATGAGTTGAAATGTTCCATGGGTAAATAAAGAATTGCTTTGATCTCTTTGGAAGTGCAGCCTGAATTTCTTCATTTCTGGTTGGTTGGCCTTATCCTTTTCCCCCTTGACTTTTCTTGTAAACTGTAAAAAGCACATATCCCCACACCTACACAACAAACCCCAAACAACACCACACCAAACAACACATCAATAATATTATATAAAAAGAAATGAGAAGGGCCCCTATTACACTTTATACTTTTTTTTAAAACCCAGGTTGCACTTTGTTTTTTTTTGTTGATGACGAAAAATTTTGTGCACTGTTTTAGGGCCCCTGAATATTTTTTAACTTTTAGATTGATAGGGGGCAAGAATAAAGAATTTTTTAATTGCACTATCTTTGTTATAAAAAGGCCCTAAAAAAACTGTTTTTTTAAGGGGAATTTAAAGAATCACGTGTTTGTAGGGAATTTTGGGCCTTTTTCTTTTATTTTATTTTTTTTCAACACCTCTTGGGGATATCCCACATTATGTGCCCTTCATCATAGTAAAAACTTCCAAATCACAACACCACCTTGTTTTACTACAGCAAGATCTGGATGGTCTCAAATAGAGTCTCCTCCAAGCTCTCATATGTCCATAGTACGTACAATTCAATAGTCCATTTAAAAAACCCGTATTTAAATTTAATTTTTAAAAAGTGTTGGGAGTAATGAGTTCCTAGTTGGGGGAGATAGGAAAAGTCTTGGAGATGCTTGTGTGAGAAGCTGACAAGAGAAGAGCAAAGAAAAAGTTCCTGTTTAAGGAAGCGTTTGGGTGGAGGGGACTTGGGACTAAGGGGGACATTATGAATCTCGCCCGTCGGAGGATGTTTCGCCGTTTTTTCCCGGCGAAATTTTCGCTCATTTTTTGTTCAGCGGCCGGGGGTGGCTCTTTTTCGGTTAAAAGTCCCCCGCGCCTCGCCCCGTGTGTGATGTGCATGCGGGGCTTGGCGCAATGCGGGGACTGGCCCAAGATCCCCGCCTGACATAGTGCCTCATACAGCCGTTTAAAGTCCGCACGCCTCGCCGTGTGTGGGGCGATTGCGGGGACTTGGCGCGTCGGGTACTGCGCCTATATTCGCCCTCCCCAAGGAGGTGCATCATCTCGGGAAAAGTCCGCCTCGCCGGGGGGGGCGCATTGGGGAAATGCGCCTAACATGTTTTCGTTCGAGACATGCTGGAAAAAACGAGAAAAACATTAAAAATTTCCGTGCGGCATGGAGATCAATCAAAAAATCCCTTTATTTGGTGTAAAACATTTCTGAAAAAAGTCAAACTACTAAAAAAAAAACTAATAAAACACTTCCCAAAAATCTTTAACGGCGCTACCGGGAATTGGGAATTAAAATTGCCGGGAAATACGTAATTTTTAAATTTTTAAGCTATTCCCAATGGTCGGCAGAAAACCAGCCCAAACAAAAGGAGCGACGTGACCCATTTAAAACCCATGGGGAAGTTTTTATCAATCAAAAAACAAAAGGGGGACGTTCAAAATCATAAAAAAACGAAAAGACTGAAAAGGTTTAGCTAGGGGGGCTTGGCAATCCTGGCCCTCAGAAAAGGAGCGACAGGTACCCATTTAAAAATATGGAGAAATATTGACCAAATTTAAAAACAAAGGCGGGGCTGTTCAAAAAAACAGTAAAAAGGCGAAAAAAAAACTGATTTGGGGTTTAAACTTAGGGGGTTTGGCATTCCCCGGCCAATCAGAGGGGCGAGACTTTGCCCATTGTGTTTTAAAGGAGGATGGGGGGCAAAAATTCGGGTCCAGCACCCTGCGGCCAGGGGATATTTTAAAAAACGCTTTTTTAATTTTAAAAAATTATTAAAAAGAGCTGAAACCTTCTATAAAAAAAAATCAATCAAAACCTAAAACGGTTTTTGCGCCGAGCCGGGGCAAAAATTGGAATTGCGATATAGAGAATTTGCCCGGGAAAATACAGTAAAAAAAATGCAGACGAGCTTTTTTGTGATTGGCTAAGTTTAAAAAAGGGGCGGTAATTTGGACCAAGGGAAAAGGATTCTCCTATGGGTTTTTTTAATGCAAAACTGAATAAAACTTACGTGCCGAATAAAATATTTTAAACTCCCCGAAGTTGTACCCAATTTTTATATAAAAAAGAAAAATAAATAGGGGGGTTTAAGGAAAAAAAATAAATTTTAAATTTAATAATTCATTTTTATTCTTTTTTTTCGTTACCAATGATCAATGTATGGGGGTTTTCTTGAAAAGAATTTGTGGCAAAAAGGGGGAGCCAGTGTAAGGATTGGGAGAGAGAAAGGGGCAGAGGTGATCAGAAGGGCGCAAGGTGAAATGGTTTTTAGAGGAAGAGGGAAAATGGGAGGCTGCAGAGAAAAAATGTTGCATAATTAGGTGGAAGATGACAAGGCAAAAACTTGCTTTTTTGTAGAAAAAAAAAGTTTAAGGTATGAGCTTTTTTTTTTCAGGTGGAGTCAGCAAGCAGATGTAAAGGCTTGGATCTGTGGTTTGAAGGACAAAGATGAGTCAAAGGTTATCCCAAGAAATCAAACTTTAGGGGCCAGTGAAAGTGTAGAGCCATTGACTGTGATAGATTGATAAGGTGGGGTGATAGAGTGGGACAGCGGAAAGATGATACATTCAGTTTTTTCCACATTTAGTTTTAGGAGGTGGGAAGAAAAAAAGTAGGATATGGACAATAGACAGTCTGGGATCCGAGAGAGCAGAGTTAATATCTGGCCGGGGATTTAAAGTATACAAGTGGTACTGAAAGCTGTTTGGTCTATGAGCTTAACCAGGTCAAGTGTGTAGATAGATAAAAGTAGAGGAAACAGGATTGACCCCTAAGAGACAATGACAGAGAGAGAGCAAGAAGCGGAGGTGGTGCAAGAGTGAGAGGCACTAAACATCAAATCAATGGGTAAGAGGAGATCGAAAAAAGCGTAAGTCCGTGATACCGAAAAGATGAGGATTTGTCCAGGGGGGAGTGGTCCGACAGTGTTGAAGGCGGGCAAGTCTAATAGAAAAAAGCCCGAGTAAAATGGCTTTGGGGTTTAGCATTTTGGGCATTAGTGCTTTGGCTGGATGGTTTTCAGTAGTGTGATGGGGTTGGAAAAAAAGATTGCTCGGGTCGAGAAGGGGTGGATGAGAAAATGAGAAAGACAGGCCCAAGAGAGAATCTGCTCAAGGAGTTATAAAAAGTAACTGAATGTTACACAAAATTGCAATACTAAAAATAAACATATATTATTTAGTAATTCATAGAAGTAACCTAAGGCCCAAATTCTCATTTAACCCCTTTGGGGGTAACACATCGAGAGCAAATATCCGAAACACTTCTTTCTTGAAGACATATTCTAATAGATTCACTGTCAGTACTGTATACTTCTATATTTATTTTTGCCCTAGGGAAAAATTTAAACTCATCAGTTCTCAATTATAAAACACTAAAACTTTTATTAGTTAAAAACTTAACCTCGATTCCCACTATTTAAAAAAACCCGATTTTAACCCCTTTAATTGTCCCTTTCTAATTGTGAAGGATTAACTCCTTTTTATTATCAATCCGGTGGAACACCCCCTATTGCATGGAAACCTATTAACAGTGATTTCAACTCCAAAAAGGGAAACCAAAAAACTTACTTAAAGGGAGTCATCCTAATCTGTGGACAGAAACTTAAAGTTCCTTGTGAGCCCTCTGCAGCGGGTAACACGTAGAAAGAGGTAGGAAAAACGCAAATTAAAAAAATAAGCCTGACCTCCCCAACATGTTTCACAAGCTAACTGGCTTCTTCTAACACATACCACTTTTCATCATGGTATTAAAAAAGGCCTTTTCACCACTGCTAAACTTGCTGTATCCATACCTAGGTGGGGACAGGATGAGGCAGGCCCTGTGCTATGTGGAGTGCAATTTTGGGCTCATGACTAATAAGTGATAAGTGCTCACTGATTTACTGCAGCTGAATGAGCCCACAAACTCAGTTTCATCACCCTCACTAATCAAGCATGAGGAGACTCAAGTAGTCTCAAAAGCTTATTATTTAAAAGGGTTGTATAATTTCATTAAATGGTCTTCAGAATAAGGGGACAGTGAAAACAAGCAACTTTGCAATTGGATGTCATTTGCATAGCTGTCTTGTTTACACTATCTCACTTATCTTTGTTTTGTGTAAACACTGTTCCCCAGTGCCAGTTGGCTTCCACCTCCTTTCATTTCATTGGCTGACGGCTCTACTAATTTACATTCTGTTCAGCCTTTGGTCGTATTCACAGGAGCACGCATTCCTCCCTCTTTTACTCAGAATAAGGGGCCGGCAACAATTTCACTCTATACAGCCACCAGCTCTTCAGTGAAAATGCAGCTGCTTCTACAATCAGAAAACAGCAGAATTTTGCCTTGGTGCCTAATGCTCCTGCGTGTAAGGGGCCGGCAACAATTTTACTCTATACAGCTAGCAGCTCTTAAGTGACGCTGAAGCTGCTTCTACAATCAGAAAACAGCAGAATTGTGTCTCGGTGCCTTGTGTAAACATAGAAGGGAGACGGATCTGTCCTCTGGATGAGTTCATAGAAGACTGGATTCAACTGTAACAAACCGGCAGCTGTGAGAGGAGAAGAGATCAGTGCTCTGAGTTCATAGAAGGCTGTCTAGACTCAATGCAGGCCTGTGGTATGTAAACAAACAGCTCTTACAAAATAAGACTGCATAAGGAAAGGACATTGACATGTGGACTCGGGGGGGAACACATTGGCTTGGGAGCGAGCATGAACAGTGAAGGGGGGATGATGTTATCCCCCTTCAGTTAAGAAACACCGAGCTGGGAGGGCAAGAAACGCCCCTGAATTTCAGGAACTGAGAGAATCAAGCTTCAAGAAAACAGCCGAACTGATGAAGTGATACAACCCCTTCAACATAATTTCTTTTTGATAGCCTTTAAAATGTACCATATCTGCAAGGTTGCTACTTTGTTTTTCTCATTGAAGAACAAAAAAAAACTTTTTTCAGCTGTTACCAACATCTTCCTTTTTTTTGTCAGCTAGTGACACATTATGGAAACCAAAATATATTTTTAATATAAAATTCAGTTAATTAACTTAGGTAGCATGTGTGTTAACTACAATGCAAGCACATCTGGAGAATTAGCATAATATTCACCCAACACCTACCTTGTGAGATTAAAGGTCCCACATCATTTCCCATTGTCCACAATCATCAAGCTGCCATGAGGATGTTTCTCACACCCCTTTTATCCAGGATGTTAATTGCAAAATGACTGCTCCCTAAGTAGACACCCATTTGGAGTGAATCAAATTATTTAAATATCTGCATATTTTGGCACATAAAATTTGTCCTCAGTTAGTAAACACCTATTTGGCATGTTTTTTAACATTCCCACTTTGACATGAAGTGCACACACATTACGCACCAAAATACACTTGAAAACATGCTGTGTGAACATTCACATTTTTCATCCCTTCAGGGAAAGAAGTTATCATTGAAAATATTGAAACAAAGGAGTATCAGCAAATTTTGAGGCAAGAGAAAAGAGACTGTATGCCTCTTATTGTGTAATTGTGTGTATTATTATTAACTGCTGAGTAATATGGTTACTTTATTATTATTATTATTATTATTATTATTATTTTTATTATTATTATATTAAAGTGCCATTGATTCCAGGACACTGTACATTCGAGGGGAGAGAGGACCCTACCCGCGAGGGCTTACAATCTACAAGGAGGGGGAAAGAGACAGGAGGTGAGGGGCAGATATGTCTGTGGAGGAAGTAGTGACAAGTTTAGTAAAGGTTATAAGCAAGCCTGAAGAAATGGGTTTTCAGGTTTTCAGGTACTTCCATGTATCATATACAAGGTATATAGCAATAGAACGATCTATGTTCTTGTTTTATATTACTCACTGGAGCAACACTCCTTTGTTTCTTTTTCTGGTTTTCTTAAGTTTTGCATCCTGCCAGCTTCATCTGATGGCTGGGGTGTCTCCAAGCTCAGTGACAGGTTATTTTATATTTCTCTACACATCAATCCATCAAAATCTGGCTTTGCTTTAAAAATGCAACAAACCTTGTTATTTCTGTTTTTTATCAAAATTATCAATCTCCTATGATTACCTCTTGTTGTCTCTATATTTTTAACCTTCTGTTTTACAAGGAAACTCACCAAAACCAATGTTTTTCCATGTGTTCAATTCAGAGGGAACAGTGAAATCAAGGACCTGTCATGGACAGGTAGTGAATACTTTATGTCAGTTGTAAGTTTGGCATAAGCCATGCCGAGGAGCAAAGTCTAAGGAGCCCCCTGGTCTTCACCCTCAACCCTTGCAAGTGGGCATGGCCTCAGCTGCAGGGTACTCCCTGGTCGCTACCATCACTGGGGAGGTAGAGTCAGGTTACAAACAAAAGGACAGGGCAGGCAGTGTTCAGTCGTAAATGGGTCACAAACAGGAGGTCAGAACAGGTGGAGTTAACTTGTAAATGGATCAGGGATAGTAAAAAGTCGATACCAGAAAATATGCACATTAATACTTGCTTACTGCATCTAAAATGCACCGACAACTGTTAAGGGTGCAGTGGAGGAGGAGCAGTTAAGTAGGCAGTTGTCCCAGGGCAATTGTTTTTGAAGAGCTGGGTGGCGCACTGGCCTGTTAAGTCTGGACAGATACCTGTGTATGCACCACTAGGAAGATGCTGAGGCAGGAGGCTGCCCGAGGGGACGGCAAAGACCAAGAGCGTGTGCGGTTGCAGACACCAGCCAGTCATGACTAGGATCAGGAGCAGGAAGACAAGTAAAAAGAATACCCTTCATTAGGTTGTAGATTGTAAACTGTAGCAGGCAGGGTCCTCTCTCCTTCTGTATCAGTTTGTTATTTAGTGTTATTGTATTTGTCTTTATTATTGGGCTTCCCAATCAGGGAAGCACAGCACAAACCCATGACACAAGCACTGCACCCTTAACAGACACACAAGAAGACAATTGCATGTATCAGACAAGCATAGCACACCCATTAGACAAGTGCAGCACACATCTATCAGAACATCACAGCAAAGCACCCATCACAAAAGCATACAACACACATAACAAACAAATAATCATCAGACATGCACAGAATCCTTAACAAGCCTATACCCCATCAGACAAATATAGCACACACCACATCAAACAAGAGCAGCACAGTCTTTAGAAAAACTTTGCATTTTAATTAATTTTATCTTGTTTCTTTTTAACAAACTTTGTGCAACAGGCACTTCCTCAGTAATATGTTATTATAGTCTATTCAGGGCCCATAGCCCAAAGCAACAATCTGTCTTTGACCGCAGACCTATGGCACAGGAGTCTCTCTCTCTGGCCACATGGATCTTTCCTTGGTTATACTGATGTTGCTCACCCTCCGGTTACAGCTTACTCCGGCTTCCTTGCAATACTTTCTACCGGACTTCCCCCCTGTCAGTATTTCTCTGGTTTTGGTCTTACTTTACTCTCTTCCTTTAACACTTCTGCTTTCTGCTGTATCCAACTGCCACTAACTGTCTTTCTGTTGCACACTGGCTTCTTGTCATTACTGCTTGCTCTTTCAGTGTACCTGCATCATCTACTGACTGTAGGGTGAACTGCAGGTCCCCACTCTACTATATTATTTGCCTGTTCTACTTCTTCTCTTCTCCTTCTGGCTGTCGAGGTTCCATAGCGATTGGGTCTAGGTCCAAGTACCATACCTACCACATACTTTACAACTTTTGAAAATACCATGTGCTATGACTTCGAACTTACCTGTTCGATACGCAGAAGCGCAATTCTGTTGCTGATACCCATGGTGCCGTTTATTAAGATTAATCTGAGTAAATTAGCAACTCTAATTCTCCCTGAAGGCTGCTTTCAAAAGTTGCAGCAAACAAAAGCATACAGCCGACTCACTCAATCCTGAAGACACCAATGGATCTTGAATGGAAAGTCCTTATCCACCAGTGTAACAATCCAAAAATGCAATGGAATGTCCTGTTAGAAAATTTAAAAAAATTCATTTTTGTCTTCAGGATTGAGTGAGTCGACTGTATGCTGTTGTTTTTCTGCAACTTTTGAAAGCAGGCTTCCGGGAGAATTAGAGTTGCAGCGCAATAGGTACATCACCCAAAAATCTGTAGCTTCTGAACCTGCATCATACAAGCACCATAAATGTATGACAACCTGGTGAATTATCACCTCTTCTGGGGGTTAAGGAGGATTCACCTTTTTCCAAGAGCCTCCCAGAAATCCCAGGAAACTTGTTAAGTAGGATATAAATAAAGAGCAATAAAGACGGTATAATTTTCGGCAAAGGCTGAAACTGGGAAGTGCGGGCAGCGCGCGCACTTCCATAGCTGCCTGTGGCAACAGCCTCTGCCCGCACTTCCCATTTTCAGCCTTCGCCGAAAACCTTTCTCATTTCTGCGGTCCTGCACCACTACCTCTTTGTTCTACATTGTCCATACATTGCTTTACATTATTTCTTGGGCATCTACCCACCTTGTGATCTAATTGAAAAAGGTTGAAATCAACCGAAACGTCTTAGATAAAATCCGATCACATTTTTCTTGTACCAAAAAAAGCCCACCTTGTAAATATTATATAATGCAGATTTATGTAAAAATCATGTATGGAAATATTATCATGTAAACCTGATTTATATATATAAAAAAACTTATGCAAATGATAACATCTGTCCAAATGTCATTGTGTGCTGTGGAAAAATATATATATATATATTAGCATTTAAGCAGTTAGACAGAGGAAGTTCAGCCACCTCCCTACAACAGGGTTCTGGGGCGCAATGGATATCCAGAAAAGCTTGCAGCATCTGTCTTTACTGTATACCCCAGACAGGACCTAGAAGGATGCTTGTCAGCATTAAACTGAAAAAAATGTTTTCTAAAGGAAAGAAAAAAAATTATATATTTGTAATCAGCCAAACCATAAAATGATGTTATTTCACTTAGGAAATGCTATAAAAATGAAAAGTCCAATCAGCTGCTCCTGTAATACTGGCCACCTCTGGTCACGGCATGAATATTCTGCAACTACACACACTTTTTATTAAATCTTCAACTGGACTAGATGTTTTGGCATTTCTTTTAAGAAAATCCATGTAATTGTCTAAAACTGAGATTGTGCTTAGCAATGCATTGAGAAATGATGAACATTGCCAACGTAAAAAGAGGAACAAATAAGAAGGATGGTCCAATGAACAATGGAAAAACACTGTCAGCTTTTCCAGCTTAAATTATAGCCAGCGCTTTATTTAAAATATTGCTAAACATTGTTTTAATCTGAAAGCAATAACCAGCAGGGTAGAACTTTTGTTCTGTGCCGAAACACAATACAAATACTGCTCCAACTCTTCCAGTAGTGTTAATTGTATAAATGACTTCACATTTAACAATGTCACCATTCCTTTGTGCTCCATGATTATGTTCTATTTATTTCTTGCCAAATCATGATTCACTTTGTTTTTATAGAGAGTCAAAGTCTGGGTTTTCATTTTAAGAATGTTAAAATGTTTGAGAATGCATGTTCACTGAGAAATAATGGATAAGCAGTATAAGATTATTTTAAACAGAATTGCTTCCATTACTTTTTAACTTCCACAGCTATTCTGTAGAAACTATTAAATATCAGTGTGGAATGATAATTATACAATTAGAATCACACACTTTAGTTGTGTTAGTAATCTATAGGAGTGTTATTCATATCAAACACCCCACTCCCTCCTTATGCTTCTGAGATCTTAAATATAATAATTCCTATCTCTATGCACAGTTCTTTTTAGTGCAGGTGATTCAAAACAGCAGTAAATAAATATTGCTGGATAGCTACAAATAATTAGCCATAATTATCTAAGATAGTGACTGGGTTGATACTGACATTATTATATCTAGGTCAGAGAAATTGTTACTGCAAGAATTCCTGATTCTTTAAACATGTTTATTAATGAAAAAATACATGGTACACAAAAGCAACAATTTTACGGTCGGTCTGTAGAAAATAAAAATATTACAAAAGAACACAAAAGTGATCGTAATGGCTCTTAACAACGAATGCAACATTCTGTTTAAACGTTGAGAAAATGAATACAACATAAGTATATTAAAGAACATGAACACCAAAGAGTGACAATAGGGACGAGGAGAATAAGGAGACTTGTTAATGGAAGATTATCTATGAGGGTGGAAGGTTGTAAATAAACTAAAGTGTATAATATTTAGAGGACATCCAAATAAACCAAAGGCTTTGTCCTTTAAGGTAACCATAAGGGGGGTCAGATAGTTTCAATTCACATACACAACTATAATTAATACGTCTTCTAACTTCTTTAATCGTAGGCACTTTAGGGTCCTTCCAAGCTGCGTGACTGCAGTATAGCCAGCTATAAGAGTGTGTCCTGTAAAGGGGTGGAATGTCTTTCAGCCCAATATCCAGGACTGCTAATTGAGGAGTAAGCTTAAAGTTAAACCTGCTAACCTCCACTAGAAGTCTGGCCACTGCCTAGAATCCCTGATTTTCTAGGTCAGAGGAAGGGGGATTGGCTGAGCACATCACATTCAATAGGGCTAATCCTTGTCTATAAACTGTGGCAAAATCTGCCCCATGTAAAGTCAGAATCCAAGGCAGATTTCAGAGAGCATTACCTTAACTTTCTTTCATGGACCCACAATGAATTTTTTCAATGGAAAACTCCATTTCGTGAACATAGCCTTGGGATAAAAATGCAATCCTATCTCCTAAAACATAAATAGCCACATCTATTGTATCGTATAGTCTGTCCTGCCTGTCCTTAATGCTGTTGTGCTGGGAGAGAATGCTTGCTATCCGTAGTATTACTAAAATAAATAGATGGGCCAGCGCTACCTGGTGTATTATCCTCAATTTTGTGTAATTTTTTTAAAAGGAGTAAAGTTATTACTTACCTTCTCGAGATGTGCATATATAGATGAAAAAACTTTGAGATTCTTAGTTCACATGTTTTTGATCAAAAATGCTTAAGCCACCCACGAACTTACAACGTGATCTCAGGTTGGGTGGTCCTACGCTATCTTTAACTCTCAATAGAGCCAAATTCAGGCCTCTCATTGCCAAATACAACGTATAGTTCTGCACAAAAAAAAAACTATATGTGCAGAACTATACGTTGTATTTGGCATATATTGCTTTTAATCTATATAGGGAGGAAGAGATGCCTCCATTTTGGTTTCCTGCACCCCACCCATTTTCACAGGCTGTTATAGGAGTGCAGCTTGCAAGGTTGGTTTTTTTTATTTCTTTCTCTCTGGATAATGGAGGTCGGTTGACCCGATGAGAGGCCTGAATTTGGCTCTGTTGAGAGGTAAAGATAGCGCAGGACCACCCGACCTGAGATCACGTTGTAAGTTCGTGGGTGGCTTAACCATTTTTTGATCAAAAACATGTGAACTAAGAATCTCAAAGTTTTTTCATGTATGATAGATAGCATAAATGCTTCTTTAGGGATTTCCATGTATTTTATTGCCCTTTTTGCAGTGGTGTGCCACTGGTAGTGGTGTGCGTGTCTATATAATATATATATGCCGCAACCCTGCCAGTGGCACCCAGGTTCACATTGTGTTTTTTTCAGAAATGGGTTTTTTTTTGCAGAACTATACGTTGTATTTGGCATATATTGCTTTTAATCTATATAGGGAGGAAGAGATGCCTCCATTTTGGTTTCCTGCACCCCACCCATTTTCACAGGCTGTTATAGGAGTGCAGCTTGCAAGGTGGTGTTTTTTTATTTCTTTCTCTCTGGATAATGGAGGTCAGTTGACTTCTTGTTGAGATCCTCATATACGATTTACTCATAGGTTCAACATATGAAAACATGTAAATATGAAGGAAATATACCTCCAGGTGACTGTGCCAACACAATCAGCTCTATTTCTTACCACATAAAAAGAAGTGCCGTAGCTTAAATTCTTCCTGTAGCTGTGCAAAACTTTTAATCTCCCCATCTTTCTGCACTTGGTGAACATTAGTAATTCCATTAGAGATCCAATTATCAAATACAAAAAGCTTATAAAATTCTGGTAATATAGGGTTTAACCATAAAGGTGTAAAATTAGTATATCTGACCATATCCATTATTCCTTTACCTCCTTCCTATACCTTGTACATCAGGGCAAGAGTAGGGCGATTGTGTGTATCAGTAACACTACTCCCCACCTCCAGGAAAGTGCACAAATGGGGCCCTTTTTCCCTATGAGCCAGTAATCTCCCTGTTCCGCCCGCCCCTACCCTCTGGATGTCCCCAACCGGTAAAATTCTGCATCTGGGAGGCTAAAAAATAAAGCCATGCATTAGGAATAGACAAACCACCCGAGAGCTTATCCCTTTGGAGTGAGTCTAGCTTAATTCTGGCATATTGCCCTTTCCACAATATGGCATGAAACAATTGGCATATCTTATGAAAAGTAGTCAGGGGAATCCAGACTGGAGCATTGTGGAGGATATACAATAATTTAGGCATTATTACCATCTTAATGAGAATTCCCCTCCCTATAACCAAAAGTGGTAGCTTACACCAGCTACTGATTTTATTGCTTAGTTTAGATAACAGTGGAGTCACATTTAGGAGAATCTAGTCACTCAAATGAGGACTAATGACTTTCCCCAGGTACTTGAACTCGCTTACCACCTGGATCACTTCAAAATTTTGGGATAAGTCAGAGGGTAGTGGATCCAAAGGAAGGAGAACAGACTTGTTCCAATTAATACAGAGGCCTGACCAGTCCTCATATTCTTGAATATATGCAATTTAGATCTTTGGCTGATCACCCCAGTTCTCCCTTCTTCTCTTCTCTTAAGAACCCACGTTTCATTTCTTGCACTGGGCAGTGGAGTAGTTTAGTCATGTGAGGGTGAGGGTACAACACCCAATGAATCTTTAGAATTCGGATGTTTTAGAAAAAATACTCAGGATTTGCTTCAAGGTTTCTGTTTGTGGGGAGGAGAGTTCGTTGTTTCTGTGTCTTGGATCTCTTTATGATGTGTTACAATGGAATTATTTCGTCATATTTCCATATATGTATAGCTTGAACTTTGTATTTTTATTGCTGAGTTTCTACTCTTGAGAATTTGGTCATTTTTGTACAGTCATTTTATTGTTTAATAACTTTATTGTATTAAAGATGAAAGTCAGTAAAAAGGGTCTGATTAAAAAAAAAAATAAGTGCCTGTGATCTATGTGATAAAAATCGCAAGGTGTTTTTATTCAATCAAAAAATATAGGTTAAAATATATTAAAAAGAAAAACCATGTTACACAAACAACACGTTTCGTGTTAACATAATACTTTGGTTCACAGTAGTATTAGTCAGTGTCCTCTGTTAGTGGTAGGACAAGCATAACAGACTGTACCGTATAGTACACCCTGAGAGTAGAAGATGTGGCTGCTTTTGTTTGTGGGGAAAAAGCAGCCAAGTGCTGTGAGTCTGCTGTTTGATAAAAAGTCTCTAAGTAATACAGTCATAAAATTACCATGTAATAATAGTTTACAAGGAATAAATAATGCCCATCCACCAGGACCACATATTACCTCAACATGGTGTCTGAATAACACAACTACATATTTAAAAAACAGTACTCTTACATCAGGACCCTATATTACTGTAAAATTGTGGTGGAAGAACAAACAGTCTCTTTCTTTAACTCTTCTTTTCTGTATATTTAGTACAAGAGAACAAATGAACAGGGTATAAATGTATTCCGGTAACTCGTACGCCAGTACAATGGTTCGGTCCTTATATGGGGTAACGTTCTCTTCGGCGGCTTGCCTGTGGGACGGAAGACTCCTTCCCTGTCCATGACTGTCCTGAGACCTCACAGGAAACTTTCCTTATTGCTCTCTCTGCAGGGGAATTAAACAACCCCTTCTTTTGCTTAACAGTATAGACCACACAAGTTACCCTCTCAAGATGGAGTCAAACCACACAAACCTCCCTTCTGCTTCTTCTCTCTCCTCTGATCTAAAGCACCTTCCTGCATTCTCTTTGGTAAATTCCTTTGCCAGGAACAGCTCTTCAACTTCTGTGTTCTGGTGCCATCTATTGGGCAAACGGACATACAGCAGCCCCTCATTACACCTCGTCCCCAGGGCTTAAGGGTTGCCATCCCGATAACTTGAGTTTGCATCACATAATTTTCCAAACGGGCTGGCATTCTGCCAAAGGTGGGATGTTGGGAGTGCTTTAGCTCAATGGTTTTCTCTTCTGTAGACTCTCCTGCTCCTTCTTCTGACTCTGCATGAGGCACACTTGACCTTGTTTCTAGCAGCAGTGGGTTATCCTCTGGAGGAAACTACCACTTCCCGTTGAAAGTTGGTGTACTTGAGGTAGGCAGAATACTTTCTCTGGTGACAGAAGGTCTGGCAATGAAGCCACATGGCCACAATAAATTTCAGTGCACTATCCTGGCAGGCCCCTGTCTTCCTTCAGGCCTTACTTACTTAGGGTTGGGTTGGTGGATCACTTCAAAAGCCTGTGATTCCCACCGCTAACATAGTTTTCCCATTCTCTGGGCAGTCTTGTTCCTCACCATCACCCATCCTCCCATTTGCAAGGGAAGCTCTCTCATTCTGTGATTCACCACGACATCGCGTGGACCCATACGACAGGCCACAAGGTCGTAGATCTCTTGGACCTTTCTGTGATGATGAACAGGCATCTTCCATTTCTCATGAACGTTAGCAGGAAAGGTCAATATTCCATGGTCGAGTGTATTGTATTATTATAGACCCACACTGACCCAACCATATAGTCTGGCCATCTTTCTCTTTTTTTTCTCTTCTAAAGCCCATAACATTTGTAGCAGGGCTCTGTTTATGCACTCTAGAACCATTCCTTTGGGGGTTATAAGAAGTGGTCCATGTCTTTCTGATCTGATATAGGAAACATACTATAGTTCCTCAATCACCTTACCATTAAAGCAGGCCTCCTGATCGGAAGGCAGTAGATTGGGACAGCTGAACAATAAAATGAAGTTTGTCCACAAGGCAAAGGCAGCCATTTCTGCTGTTTGGTCCCATATCAAAATAGCAATTGCAAGCTTTGTAAAGTGATCAATCATGACCAACAAATATTTGAACCCCAACACAGATTACTCCACAATAAGGTAGTCCATCATGACTAACTAGTGAATAAAATGACTGGATACTCCTCACGGCGCCTGCTGTTTCATGGCTTGTGCTAGTCCACAATTCCAGCATCTGTTACACCCGCCCTCAGTCAGTTTCATTATGCTTGTGTGGAAATAGTATCTCTGGAGCCGCTCAAAGGTCTTAGCAAGGCTAAAGTGTCCTTTCTTTTCACATTCACTGAATTATGCCCTCCATCTCCATCTCAGGTACTACAAGTGTCAATTTCCGAGGACAGCTGCTCCCACCTGTAGAGTACCCCCTCTTCGACAGCAAGTAGTTCTCTCTGCTGCCAGAGTTTCTTCCCATCTGGTGAAAGGACCTTCTGCTCCTCTGGCGTGGGATATCGACTCATCTGGAGCAAACTCCAACTTCATATCTGAGGGTCGTCCCCTTGCCGACTTCTCCAGTCTTCTACTGTCCCTCCAGTCCAAACTTCAGCTTCTGCATTCAAAACTGCTGCAGATCTCTGTGGTAGCCTTGGTGTCTCGTCTCCTTCCTGTTCTTCATCTGTGACGCCAATAGGCCTCATGACGGGACAGTGCATCCGCATTGGCATTCTCTCGTCTTGGATGATACTGTTTGAAGTTATACTTGCTGAGCCAGATCATCCACCACTGTTTCAATGCCCCCAACTTGGCGGTTTTCAGATGTACAAGCAGGATGTTGTCGTTCACCAGTGTGAACTGCGAATTTCATGGCCCAAACTACCACCAGCAATTGCAGTTTGAAGGAACTGTAGTTATCCGGATTCTTCTCAACACCCCTCAGGGACTGACTGGCATATGCAAGGACTCTCTTCTGGGCATTCTGCACTTGGGTTAATATGGCTCCCAACCCTTTCAGACTCCTGTCAGTCTGTAATACAAAGAGTTAACTAAAGTCTGCGTAAGATAAAATTAGAGCACTAGTTAAAAGTCTCTTCAGTTCTAAGATGACCTGTTCAGCATCCTCATTCCACAAAAGTACTTTTGCTTAGCTTCTTCTGGGGTCACTCCCTGAAGAAGAGCATATAAAGGGGTGGCAATCTTGGCAAAGTCTCTCATGAAACATCTGTAGTACCCCAAGAGCTCCAGGAAGGACCTCAATTGATTGGTCGTATAAGGGGTGGAACACTGCTGCACTGCCCAAACTTTGGCATCAATGGGTTGAAACCCATCTTTGGAGACTATATTTTCCCTGAACAAATGACATTTGGGGGGTTTCAATTTCAAACCATATGACTCTAACCATGTTAACACTCAATCAAGCTGCTCTAGGTGTTCTGTGAACGAGGGTGAGAAAATAATTATATCATCCAGGTAAATCAACAAGCATTCATAATTCAAATCACCCAAGCACAGCTCCATCAATCTAGCTGGTGAATTATTCAGATCAAAAGGCATACATAGAAATTCAATCAGCCCCATGGGGGTTATGAAGGGTGTCTTCTCTTGATCTTTCTCAGCTATAGGCACATGTCAGTAACCAGTAGCCAGATCCAGCGTAGAGAAATATCGAACATGCCCCAGAGCCACCAGTGAGTCTTTGACACAGGGCAATGGGTAAGCATCTTTTGCCGTGCAAGTGTTAAGATGTCTATAATCCACACAGAAACGCAGTCCTGTCTTTCTTTTTTACTAACATTACTGGGCAAGAGGACACACAGCAGCCCCTTGTTACACTACCATCACATAGCAACTGAATAATACCACTATACTGTTACTGAGTAAAAAAAAAAACATTTCAAAATGATTACTGTACAGTTAAATTCAGTGACTGTCAGCTGATATCATTGATTGGAGTCTTACAGTGTTTTTCTTCTCCATCCTATTCAGTTGACTGTGACGTCTTCTCTTGGCTACAGGGACCCATCACAGCCAAGATTTGCTATCCCCTGCCCCCACGACCAATGTTACGTTCTTAGTTGCGTGTATGATACTTTTCGTACACAAACAGTAGTCTCTATACTATAAGCCACATCAGGAAACTATATTTTGAAAGCTTACAGCTGTCATTCATTCACAAAACTACTAGTGGCCTATCACTCACTTGAAGGTAATAATACCCATGAAAGGAAAGCGATTAGTAGCATTTGGAGAAGGATTATGTGAAGGGAGGGATAGCCAGAAAAAGACAAGAGTGCTAATATATCGCAGTTTTATTTACTGCTGATTTCCTAACAAATGCAAAAACTAATTTTTAACTTATCCCCCCCCCCCCCCCCCCCCCCCCCCCCCCCCCCCCCCTACCCCCCCCTTTTAAAAATACAAACTGAAACACAGAAACAATTGCTCACTGAAAACAACAAAATTCCAAAAAAATATGGGATCTTTTCCACCAAATACCACAGCCTGTATAACACTATGAATTTAAAAATTAGAACTATCTTTTTTATAAAAATCTCCAATTCTGGTACTCCCCAAATTCGCGGGGAAGCAGGGCGGTCATTAGTTGCAGTGCATTACCCTCAAAAACGGAAGGACCAAGAATAATGACCTTTTCTCCAGTGTGTTTTTAAGCTATAACAACTTAAAATATTCGGTGCTATTCGTCAAAATAGGGTTTTTGGCTTGCTGGGGGAGGCACCGCTACAAAGAAGTGTATAAGTTTACCATTTATTTTAGTGACGCTAAAAAAGAAAAAAACTTTTCCAATAAAGGATTTCTTAATCTGCAATACAGACCATGCCATATCATTGAGTGCACACAATGCCAAAAAATGTATGTGGTAAAATAAAAACGCGTGCATAGCCAAAACATGAGTGCAATCATTCAAAAGATTACTTCGCAAAATGTCCAAGGTGATGACCCTTCCCCATGTCATTTTTTTAATCAGTCATCATGCAGGATGACTGGAAACTTTTAATTTCTATGGTATTGAACACATAAAGAAGAAAACGTGAGGTCAAGTTTTCCCCGCCTCACACCCCAACCACATTTGGGATTTTTTTCTGTTGATACCCCATTAGGTTTTATGCTACAACACATCCTCAGCGACACTTAAAGTATATT
Source organism: Phyllomedusa bahiana (assembly GCA_025379985.1). Taxonomy (NCBI): domain Eukaryota; kingdom Metazoa; phylum Chordata; class Amphibia; order Anura; family Hylidae; genus Phyllomedusa; species Phyllomedusa bahiana. Next base: position 123,457 of record JAODAL010002087.1, on the reverse strand, counting down.
TAAATTTAAACATTGTGTTTTCTCCATTTTTAGTGAAAATGGGGATATTTATCAGGGAATATTAACTATTTCTATATTATTAACAACTTATGTGTTTCCAATAATATTATAATATTTGGGGCCATATGTTATTAATATCTGTTCAGCGTCACTTCTGGGCAAGCCGCTACACGCGTTTGCCAGAGGTGGCCAATGGGAAACACCAATCGGTGCTATCCCGTCCCGCGGTTTTCTGCTCTCCGAGACTCAGTTACTCTACACACTGATCAGTGCGACCCCGAACCCTTGATAAACATGCTGCCTGGCCTGCTTGTTGAGTGACAAGGAGGCCGCCAGCCACTCCCCGAGACAGGGTGCAGACTTACGGTCGCACCAGCACCAATGGGATTGGGAATCGCCACCGAGGACGCTCACAATCAGCTACATCAGGCGAGCACGCCTGGTATATCCGGAAGCACATTTAAAATCCCTGAAAGCTGAGTAGCTGCGCCTCGGTGACGAACTTCTCCTCGATGCCTGCATTACTTGTTTTGTATTTTTGTTGTTGCTTCACTCGTGTAACCTGACCCTCCGGCGTCGTTGGCTCTACTGACCCTCTCCGCGCTGGGCTCTCCGGGGGCGCACACATGTGTTGTATTCTTCTATGCACCTTTTGCTTTTCTTCTTGTTACCTTCACTCCCAGTTCGTGTTGACATTCGGCTTGTTTACGTATTTATCCTTTCTTCTGGTTCTGTATTGTCCGGCCCTTGGCTTCGACTGATTTGCATTATTGACCAACGGACTGTATTGGTATATGTTTCCTCCCTGCACAGGCCCCCCCACACTCTAGCCAGCCGCCTTCGATCACCGGGAGGAGAAGGAGTGGTAGTGCGCACGAGTTTCGGGTGACTGCATTGCCAGTTGACATCACTGTACCGCCCTAGGGCGGAATTGGAACGGTCATGAATTGCATAGTGGGCCGCAGGGACAGTGGGCTGGGTTCCAGTCTTGCGGCTCACTTGTACCTCTTGGATCTTGACAATATATCCCTTGTTATTTCATAGCCGTTTTTTTTTTTTTTTAAAATTCCAAAAAGAAATTTATTTGTATCAGGTCACAAAATGATAAAGTCCAGTAAACAGTCACAAACAGGTAGTAGACCATGAAAAAATCGAAGCCATAGCACATTCCGTATACATACATTTACGAATTTATGCAAAAGGTTCATTGTGTTTGTATACCATATTACATCTTGCATAGTTAATTGCTTGCAAAACAACAGGGAGACCGCTTTTGTCTTCATTGTTAAGCTATCAACACTTAGCATCTAACCAACTGGTTCTGTCCTATTACCAAATAAGCATATAAATGAAGGGTATTGAAAATTATCCTCATGGGTAGGTAGGCTCGAGAGTTGAAAGCATACGTTCGCATCAGATTGTCGAGGTTCTAAGGGAACGGGTTTATGGGGTTTCGGTGCCCTTAATTACTTGTTGACTGTTGGGCGTTACACAGGCAACTTTTTTCTTTTTCCATGGATGTAAGTTGCACTCATCACGGTTCACTGTCAGTAGGGCATTGTAGTACTATTTCTATTAGTGATATCAAGTGTTCGGGTGTGTGAGGGATTCTAGTGACAGTTCAGTATCTATTCGCGGTATGAAATTGCCCACCTCTTGCTATTTCAGTGAACTTTCAACTGCTCAAACAAGGATGTGCTTAAGAAAAAACACGATTCAAACACAAACAAGAATCCCCCCAAACCAAAAGGAGAGAGGGGGATAGGGGGTAAAGGAAAGCGGGATGGAAGACCCGCCTGTGAGCGACTCGCCCATCATCTCTCATTCCCCTCGCCGCAGTTCGGAGTTCTTGAACTACAGCAAAACACCACAGGCCGGCTTACCATCACAGGTCTAGCAAGATGCGGTGTGAATCCACGGTCTGGGACATCGTCACTCGAATCTGGGCACCCAACATCATCCCATACAATGTAGTTAACAGTGTATCGCATCACCAATGGAATCACTCCGGAAAACATTCTCCTGCCCAGCGGCCCAAAATATATGACCTCCTACAAACCAATCTGGGGATTCGAGGGGCAGCCTGTGGAAATCCTACACACAAGCCCATCACAGACGGGGAATCACAGCTTTGGCCTCGTTCAATAGGCATTGAGTGACAGACATTTTTTGCCACAGCAGACCGGATTAGGACACCCTCGTGGACGGACGCATAAAGAAATAAGGACAGTTTTTTCTCGGATCGTCTGTCCAATTTCTAAACTTGTATTCAGGTCCTTGAGTTACCCTTGATCTTACTTTAGCCAGAAAGGCTGACAATGAGATATCACGTATCCAGCAAGTATGCAGCATTGTTTCCCCCCTTCTTTGTTAATCCTCCAATTCATAATTCTTGTAACCAGTCGGGCGGGTGGATAATTGTTGCTGTATCAGCGACGGCGAACTCTGTACCAATGGGAAGAGTTGTTATTTTTGTAGTTTATTTCTCTGAACTCTGATGGAGGAGCCCTGGAGAGGTCCTGCCGGGCCAGCGCCCCAGCTCAAAGACTTTGCTCCAATACACCATCCGGAGCGAAGCTCTACCATCTAGAGTTTCACATCATCCCATGCTTTTCTTGATAAGTTAATCTTAGGACGTTCGTCGCTTCTTCAAAATTCGGCCCGATTCATTGCCGTCAAAAAGTGCCATGAGGACCCCTCGCCACCAGTGGGACAAACAAGTGTGTGGGCACTCATCGTGAAGTATTCAAATTAAGGGACACTCAGACATACATAAACATCGTGACGAGTTAGGTTGAGGGGTAAGGGGTAGCGCAATCTGTTGGCCGAGCTACTTCCACCAATCCACGCCATAGACAGGTTTGGCTCGGTGCTGGTTATGTGTGAGTGGTGTTGTGTCTACAGGCAATGTATCGTCATGATGAAAGCTATAGAGGGAACTCGGGGCTCAAGTGTTAAAGCAGTCGGTGTAGGGGGTACTTAATAGTGGAGGTGTCATTATGCAGTACCTCATTGTACACCAATAGACATCAGTGATCATGAAACTTTTTCTAAATTTTGTGGGATGTGGAAGGAGGGTCGTAAGGGGTGTAAAGTGCCAGTGGAAATGGAGTGGGGCGTAGGAGGGTGTCGGTGGGAACAGAGTGAGGACTGTATGTTGATTATGGTGAGAGTCTGGGGGTAGGTAAGAGATGAATGCACTAGTTAGTTGTCTCATATTACCAGGTCGCTTGTGGTGGGGGTTAGTGGTTGAGTCTGTTTTGAGGGGGTTTTATGGTTGGGTAGTTTTGGTTTTTGGCAGTTTTCTTTTTTTTTATTTTCTTTTGTTTTTTTTTATTGTCGGGGGGGTTGTTTGGAATTAATCGGTTGTCTATATGGGGAGTTACGTGTTGGGGGTTTTTTCTCTTGGTTTTTGTCGTGAGGGGTTTATTTAAAGTTTGGGGAGTGTTGTTTTTTAAGAGATGTTAGATTTAATTTTTGAGGTTGTTAAGTACGGGTAGGGGCTTTTCCGGTTTCTGGGTTTTTTGGTTGGCATCTGGGGGGTTTTAGTTGTGTTTTTGGGGGTTATTGTGGGGGCTGTTATTTAGGTCCGGCAGAGGGGTCGGTTTCCTTTTGTCTGGGTGTAGTGGTTTTTGTTTTTGTCTTGGATTATCAAGTTGGTATTCTTGGGAGGCCTCTTTTTGTCTTCGAGTTGATAAGAGAGCAGTTGGGGCTATGGCCTTGGAGGGGGGGCTTCTTAGTTCTTTTTATTTGTTATGTGTTTTTACTAACGGGGGTTGTCGTGTTGGTATAGGTTTTATTGAGGGTTGAGTATTTTATTTTGGGTATGTTTTTTGGGGGGGGGTAGTTTTTTTTTTGTGGGTTTTAAAGTGGGTATTGTGGGGGTTGGTTTTGGTTGTTTTATGACTTTGGGTCTTGTCTCTTGGGTAGGGGGGTGTTTTTGACTTCCTGGGGGGGTTGTCTGTGAGGGGGGGTTGTGATGTTTGGGAGTTTAATGTCTCTTTTGATGGGGTGGTTTGGATGCTGGTCTGTGGCGCGTCTATCTCCTTTTTTGAGTGGCGGGATTGATGTTGTTGTGGGGTGGTGTATTGGGTGGTTGGCGTGGTCGTAATTGTTTTTTTTTTCTATAAGTATGGTATTTTACTGGGGGGGAGGGTATGGTGTTAGGTTGGGAGGGCGTTATGTTTTTGGTGTTTTGAGCTGGGTGTTTCTTTAGAGCTTGACTTTTCGGGTTTTCGCATTACGAGTTATGTACGGGGATGGGTGTGGTTCGAGGGTTTCGTGTTGAGCGGGTTTAGTTCCAGCCTGGTTTTAATAGGGTTATAAGTGGAATTTTTTGGTTTGTGGGGTGTTTGTATTGGGGTTTTGGTGTTATTGTTTTCGTTAGGTTGGTATGTGTTGGTATCATTTTGTCTTAGGGTTTTTAGGTGTTTTTTTTATCTTTGATTCTATTGGTTATTTTATTCAATTTTTTTTGGGACAAAATTCTTTTTGTTTGGTTTTCTGTTAGGTTTTGGCTTTTTTTTTTTTATGGGTTCTGGGGTGTGTTTTTTTTGTGAGCATTAATTCACTTTTGAGGTCTTGCGGGGTTTATATTTTATCTTTTTTCTTTTTATGTTCGGTGTTTTGATCGCGCTTTGGTACTTGGCCCCATCCGAGCGCCGCGAGGGGTCGCGGAGCCGACGGGCGCGGGGAGGGGACGGGGTCGGGGGCCGTAGGTTGTTGCGGGGGGGGGGATGTATGGTTGTGATTGGTTTTCTTGTATTAGTGTGGGTTTGTTTTGTTTGCGAGGGTATGGGGGGTCGGTTGGTGGACTTTGTTTTGGCGTGTGATGTGTTGAGGTTGGTTGGGCATTGCGGGTCGGGATTTCATTCTTTGTTTCCTATTTGGGTTTGCGGGGTTTGTGTTAGGCGGGGGTTTTGTCTTTTGGGGGTGTGTATTTATGTGTTGGGTGGAGGGGGCGTGGTTGGGTTTTTTTGGGGATGTGGGCGCGTTTGGTGGTGCGGGGGAGTTTGTATTTTTTTTTGGGGGGGGATCGGGCTGGTAAGGTAATTTTTTTGGGTTGTAGGGGGTGGGATTTTTTTGTCTCGGGTTGTTGTACTGTTGGGGGGGTTGTTTATGGGTGTCGCATGGGGGTGTTTCGTACTGGTCGGTTTTGGGGAGTGTTTGTGTGTTATTCTTTGGGGAGGGGGGGGCTTAGCGTTTGGAGTTTTCGTATATATTGGTGAGTGAGGGGGGGGGAATATTATGGGTGTTTTGGTTTTTTAGGTGCGGTTGGCGGAGGGGTTGGTGGTGGCTCTGGTCTTTTTGTTTTTTTTTATTATTTTATTCGGGCTTACGGTGCTTTTGTTTTTTTTCTTTTTTTTATGCTTTGGTGGATTGCGGGAGGTTTGCTGTGTTTGTTTGCGGGTTGGGGGGTTATTGGGTTAGCTGGTCAGTCAGTTGTGGGGGTAGTATTTTGGGCTATCTTGGTGGGTTTGTGGTTCGTTTCTTTTGCTCTTGCGGGTCTTATTCATTTTTTTGCATCCCCGTTAAGGGAGGTTTTGGTGTGGGGCATTTTATGGTCGGGGATTTGGCCCTGCCTTTGGTTGGAGTGGGGTGTTTGGAGCGGTGTTAGGTGTTGATGGGTGGGGGGCGGGGTGGGGGTGGGGGGTGTTGGGGTTGTTTTGTATTTTCAAGAGGTTTACATTTGATTTTTGAGGGTGGTTGACTTTTCGGTTCGTTCCTGGGGTTTATTACTTTTTATTCTGATTGGTGGCGTATTATTAGGTTTTTTTCGTTTTTGTATCGTGTTTTTGGTTTGCAAGGTTAGTATAGATTTTTTATTGTTTTGGGGTCGTTATCGTGGGGGCTTTTGGTATTGGATGGTGATATTTTCGGGGGTTTTCGTAGTTTTTGTTTTATTTGTTTCTGTGTTACGTGGGGTTTTTTATTGTCTATTCTTTCTGGTCAGGATGGTTCGTTCTGGACATCATTTTTTTTTGTAGTTTGGTTTAGTTGGTCTGGTGTGGTGTTTTGGGTTTTGCGGGCTTCGGGGGTCTTATGGTTTGGGGTGTAGTTTTGATGTTGTAATTATTTTGCTGGCGTTGCTCATATGTGTTGGGTGGTTGGGGTGTTTAGTTTTCGGGGGGTCGTGGGGTGGTCTATAGTTTTTTTGGTTTGATCCTAATTGGAGGTTTGTGTGGGGTTTTATCATTTACTGGGTTTTGTGGTAATATGTGTAACCTTTTGTAGGTGGCGTTTATGGGTTGTGCGTGGATTATTGCGTCGAGTTTTTAATCTCTTTGTTTTGTGTCCCGTTTTTTTGTTTATGAATGCTTGGGTGTTTTGTGAGTTGTGTTTTGGTGACTCTATTATTCTTCTTATTTTGTTTCTTTATCGTCTTTTTTTTTATTTTTTTTTCGCCACTTTTTTTTTTTGAGTTGTTTGTTTTTTAGCGGGGGGGGGTCGTTAAGGTCTTTTCATGCTTTTGGGTGTTCATTTTGTTCGTGGTTGGTTTTTTACTTGCGGTGTTTTTTGGATCTTTAGGGAGTTTTGAGGTTTGAGGGGTTTCTGTGTATATTGGTGTTCTATAAGAGGTTTTATTTTAGGGGTAGGCGTTCTGGTACTTTATATTGGTCTTTTTTTGTTGGTTTTGGGGGGGTGGGGTGTTTTTTGGAGATTAGATCGTTGTAGTTCCGTTATTCAGGGTTTACGGCGGTTTGTTTTTTATGTCTCTGGTCGGTTCTTTTTGGACTTTTGGGTCTTGTTCTATTTTGAGGTTTGTTGTTTTTTTGATTTGGGTCGTTTAGATTTTTTTCTTTTGTTTTTTGAGGTTGGATCGGGGAGTGGCAAGCTTGGCGTGTGGGAGGGGCGAGTGATGGTCGCGGGAATGAAAGCACGTAAAAGGAGGTTAGTGCGAAGTAGAGAGTTGTAGGGGGTGACTGGCAGCGATACAGAGGTGGGCCGGAGTCGGGTGGGTGATGAGGGTGGCTGTCGGGGTGCATCGTGGGGGCAGTGCGGGGGGGGGTGCAGGGGCGTCGTCACGTGGGGACAGATGCCCACGGTTCACGGGCGGGTGTGGGTGGAGTAGTGGGGGCGGCATGGGGAGTGAAAGGAAAGTGGGAGTTAGGGGCCTAGATGCAGATTGGGTCAGCCGGTGGTGAGGGTGGCGCGGAGGGGGTCCGCGCGAGGGAGTGGGGATGGGCGAGCGAACAGCGGCGCAAGTTGTATGGCTTGGGTAGCGTCGAGGCGGGATCCTCGGGGGGGGGCCGTGGTGGGCGGTGTTCGGGGTGGACCAGGTGGAAGAACGGTTGAGTGGTGCGGACGGACGTGGGGTGGTGGTGCACCCGAGGGGCCATACGTTGAGGTAGGCAGGGGCTTGGGGGACCGTGACGGGCGGGGGCAGGGCGTGTGGTAGGCGCAAGTGGTGGTGGGCCGGCGCGGGCAGACGCGAGGGCTCGTGGGGGTAGGCGACAAGGTGCGAGACGCCTGCGGAGGGGGAGGGCGCGGGGTGCGGTGCATGTAGTCGCCGGCCGGGGGTCGGGGGGTGGGATTTCCGCTCCGTTCTCCGATGGCGTTCTGTGCTGGGTTAGTGAGCTTTATTTTTGACTGTTCTGCTTTTTTTATGTAGTTTGTACTTTAGTGGAATCACAGAATGCTGGATGTTTACGAGGGTCAGCACATACAAAGGAGGTACCCAAAGGTATTGCGCGCCATTGCCGGGCGCCTGTACAGCTTCTTTCACTTTTTTCTTTTTTTTCTTCTTCTTTTTTTTTCTTTCATTCACAATTTCGGTCTAGAAAATCCGTGAAAACCGTCAAGGTATTACTAACAGCCAAACGCCCCCACAAGCCCAAGTTAAATAGGCCCGAAAGTTTTGAGTGCCACCAAGTACACCCCTCAATCTCATAGGCTCAATTTTTATTAACTTATAGCCTTAGAGACCCTTGGATGCTTCTGCGCCCAGATAAAACGCATTATAAGACCCTGAAGGGAACAAAAAAAAGGATCTTGGGAGCAAAAAGGGTATCGTCTGTGAAAATAAATTATAACAAACGGGGTAATACCCGTTAATTTTTACGATGTTGATAGCGGCCAGCCAGGTGAAAAATCTCCCACCGCCTTTTGTTTTTTTTTGTGCCCCATTTGGCGAGGGTCAAAGCGGTGAATCGGCTCTGGACCGGGCGTGTTAAGAATCGAGGCGGAAAAAGTTATTGAGATCATAGATACTATGGTGTGTCTGAGGGTATATTGTTTCCCATTTCTCATTCTCATTTCGTCACAGGTACGTTCTCTGGTCTGTATGGGAAACAATAACAAGTTCAGCATCCAACCGCATTATATGTCTAGCTGGTGTCTTTCTGCTCTTAGTTTTACACTTTGGTTAACCGTCCTGTCTGGGAACAAACACAAGGTTTTCCCAGCCATCACACCGCATGTATATGTCTAGGCTGTCTCTGCTTATGTTTAAATGGTACCGTCCTGTTCTGTTGGAACAACAAGTCCAAGAGCCTATTCACCCACCCGCATGTTATAGGTCTAGCGTGCTTGCTTTTGTTTAAATAACGGTACGTACCTGTCCTGTCGGATACAAACTAAGTCCCGTGCCATACCACAACCCGCATTATATGGTCTAAGCTGTCTCTGCTTAGTTTAATGGTACGTCCGGGTCCTGTGGGAACAACAAGTTCCCTGCACCATCACACCACATTATATGTCTAGCAGTCTCTGCTTAGTTTAAATGGTACGTTCCTGTCTAGTGAACAACATACAACTCACCCAACTAGTTCACAGAACACTCCACCACTTTTATATTTCTTAGCTGTCTTCTGCTTAGTTTTCATTGTGACTGTCCTGTCCTGTGTGCTTACAACATAAGATCCAGCACATCCCCACGCATTATATGTACCTAGCATGTCTCTCGCTCAGTTTTTAAATGGTCTACGTTCCTGTCTGATGGAAAAACCAAGTCCCCAAACTTGGTGGGGTACCTCCATCCCCACCGTATTATATCGGTCCAAAGCTGTATCTGACTTAGTATTTTAAAATCTTGGTACCCCGTCCTGTCGTGTGGAAAACACAACAAGTTCCCAGACCATCCCACCCGGGCATTTTATTGTCTAGCTTGTCTCTGCATTAGTTTTTTTTTTTTCTAAATGGTACACGTCCTGTCTAGTGGATACAACAAGTCCCCATGCCATCCCACGATTATCATCGTCTAGCTTTAGTCTCTTGCTTAGTTTTTTGTTAGATCATGTACGTTCTGGCTGTGGAACAATTTATTGTCCAGCCATACCACACCGCTTACTTTGTTGTGTACCTATCTGTCTCTGCGCATTAGTTTATATGTATACGTTCCTGTCTGTGGAACAACAAGTTCCCAGCATATCCCACCGCTATTACTATGGTTTTTTCTAGCTGGTCTCTGCTGAGTTTTTTTTTTTTTTTTTGTATTTTTTTTTAAAACTGGTACGTCCAATGTCCTGTGGAAACAACAAGTCCCAGCAATCCACCGCATTATATGTCTAGCTGTTGTTAGTCTCTGCTTAGTTTCTAAAATGGTACGTCGGTCTGTTCGGAAAAAGCAAAGTTCCCCAGCCATACCATCCGCATTTTTTTATGTCTAGGCTGTCTCTGCTTAGTTTAAATGGTACGTCCTGTTGATCTGGGACACAACAGCCCTACAGCAATTGCCCTACCAGCTATCAATATAAGGTTAGCTGGGTATCGCTTAGTTTAACCCACTGGCCAACGTCATGATATGTGGATAATCACAATATTCTCAGTCCCCCACACCCTAGCCATCACCACCGCATTGATATTGTATCTACTCTGTCTTCTGCTTAGTTTTAATTGGTACTTTTTTGTCTAGATATTTTCGCAACCACCCAGGACTCTTGTGCATTCCATATCTTATATGTGTTTATTTGGTATAGCCATCTCAATCCCAGATACTCCCCCTTGAATTGTTCTGCTCTGTGCAGTCATCTATTTGTAGACTCCACCCACGTCTTTAAGACACCTGAGTGGTATCCGGACCATTTTGCCAGTAACATGCTCATGGTGGAACTCATCACTTTAGTTGAGAACATAAGTTTGAAGAGCTGTGGTTCCTGTTGCTGGACCGAGGGTCTGGGGGCCTCAAATTTCAACCTGGTTTCCGCCCAAACTATTTCCTAAGTCCCACTCCGTCTCATATAAGGCATTTAGAAGTTTACATGTGGGCAATCCTCAGAATTATCACTGAAATTTTATGAGAATTGGGCAGATACGGTGAACTCTAACCATTTTTTAAGTTGCTACACTTTCTTTGCAATTACCTCCTTATATACCATGCTCTGCTATACTTTCTACCATTGCAGCCATTCTGCTCCTCCTATCTATAACCACCACACATCTTGCCTTTTTCAGGACTACCGGTCAAAACGTTTTCCACCATAAAGCATCCTCCTCTCCTTCCATCTCCTATGTACTCATCCCACACCGCCTATTTTCCCTTTTCAACAACCCAAACCTTACCAGCTCACATCATTACACAGCAACAAAAACGCCCCGACCCATATTACATCACTGAACCCATCTTTTGCTGTCATAGTTTTCATTCTAATGCTTCTCGCTGACAGGCGGACATCTCCTCCCAACCCGGCTGCCTCCTTCCTTTTATTGCTCTTATACACCAACGTCTCCTCAGCCTCTCATTAGATTTGAAACCCTGCTAACATGCCTGCTATTCTGCTGTAACGTTCTTTCTTTTTAATACCCCTTTTTTCGTGGGAACCCCGGTGTGCTCTATGAAGCACGTATCCCTAGTCTGGCAAACCTCCGCCTCTCAAACTCACTGCCTGACCCTTTACTTCTTGACCTTTTTCTCTACACAACCTCCCTTCAACCGGCTGGCTTCTACAGAAACTGATGGGAGAGGATAAAATCACATGGCTCCAGCCCGCAATCTGAACAACCGCTTTAGTCTTTCAAGATTACTATTGCTCCCTTGACGCTTTTCACCTATGGCGTGGCCGTGTCACTTTCACCCACACCCCCAGACCTGAGACAACAGGCCGCCCGTCTGCCCCGGGTTGGAGGAGTGCATAGGACTCCTATGTTGGCAATATCTTTTATGTACTACTTGCTCTCTCCACACTGCACACCTTACCAGGTCCTTTTCCTGCACCTCTCCCTACCCACCCCCCCCCACACTTTCCCCCTCCTTTGGTGGTCACACACACCCCTGTCTCAGACTCTTTCAGCTTCATTTTCAATCAGAGTCGCATTGTTGGTTCTACAGACCCCCGGCCTCTTCCCCGCCAGTTAATTTCTTTCACTGTTCTTTTTCCCCTGCCCTCAGGCTCACACACTTCCTCTCTTCTGATAATGGGCCCAATCTCTTCATGGTGTCTTGATTGATTTCAACATCCCCCTCCCATTGATGACCCCCATGTCTCTTCTGCCTCACTGTTTCTTTCATTAACCTCCTCTCATGGGCACTCTCGCAGGTTTAACTTGACTACCACGCCCCCAACCACAAGCGAGAATTCCAGGGATACTCTCGGGATCTGGTATTCTGTCATCTTTCCTCAATTTCTCAAATTCACTTTAATTCTACTTATGCTCTCTCCTGGACTACAATCTTCTACTCCTTCAATTATCATAATTCTCTGCCACGCACTTTATCTGGGACAAAAACTGCCCCACACCCCATTACATCCATCACAGAAATTTTTGTACGCTAACATGCATTTCCCTTTCTCTTCTAAATTTATTTTTATACGCATCCACATTTTTAATTCTCTCATGGAATCACAGACACCCATACAGTCCCTCGCACCCTGCCCCCCAAATCTATCCTCCCTCTATGTCTGTCCTGACCAGCTGTTCAATCGTGACATGAAACTCTCGCACACCTGGAACTTGTTAGGCACCACCACACCCTCACACAACCGCAACAACCAAGAAGTTCTGACGCCCGCCAAGCTTGGCATCAACACCTTCAGATTCTCGTTCTTCCCGACGCGATTGTTCCAGAGTGTTGTCTTGCATTGCTGTAGCGGAAATAGTTACTTAGGTGAAAGTCAAAGCTACCTGCAGGTACTTTCTCCATAACAAATATTCATCGCTCCAGGACTTATCACCTAGCCCTTAACTGCCGCCAAACAAAAAATAATTTCAGCCTCCCTCATCTCACTCTAGAAACAGAACAACCCGCAAACGACCTATCTTTGTACACCACGTCTCCCCCCCCACTTCTTTCCCCTTCCCCTCCTTCTAAGGACCTGCACCTAAAGCTCAGGCACTCCAGTTCTACTATCCTCTTGTGCTGAGCCCTGCCCATCTCACCACTTCAAAAGGCAATTACTACAGAAGAAGAACAATAAATTGAAACAGTATCCGGGCACAAACATAACATCACAATCCCTCAAATAATGACCCATCATGTCCCCCTCCCCACACGTTCTCTAATCTTCACTCGCAGCCCTTGACACCGACGACAGCTGGGTAACCGAAGCTGAGTAAGCCTAAGGAAAAAAGGCAATGCACTCAAGATAGATGAAAAAGATTAAAACTAAGAATGACGATCAATGGAAATACAAAGATATTATAACAACAAAGAAGTGTTTTTCCCAGGCTTTCTGCTGTCTGCTCGTCCCACCTACTGCTTCTAATGACCCCATTCCCTCCCACTCTGCTCCCAGTCAATTTCTCTCCCAGCTGTCCTCTTCACCTTACTGCATATCTGTAACCTCTCTCTCTCCACTGGGATCGTTTTCCATACTTCCTTCAAACACGCATCAGTAACCCCTTTACTAAAAAAAAAAAGCACATACTCTCTGGACCCGTCTGTGTGATACACTAACCCCCCCCCCCCCCCCCCCCCCCCCCCCCCCCCCCCCCCCTCCTTCACAACCAACCCGGACCAGTCACTAAGCCTTGACCCTTTCATTGCTGCTCTAAAATCGCTGGAACGCTTGTGTTCTACTCTCGCACTAATCCGCTATCTCTTGCTAATCTCTTCTCTTGACCCGACTGCAATCAGGGGTTTCCGCACCCTTACACATCCACGGTATCTGCCGTAGTTTTAAAGTCTTTCAAATGACCTCCGTAACAGCATTATCTCAGGGGGTAACTACTCAATGCTTGCTTACTCTTGATCTCTTCTCGGAGCATTTGACACTGTGGAAATCACCATTAACTTCTCTGCATGCTCAGCACCTTTGAGCCTACAGGACACCCAGCTCATCGATTGGTTATCGTCCTACCTCTCTCGGACAACGCTCCTTTCAGTGTCTCACACGCGTTTTCTGGTTTCGACCCTCCTCTCCTCTTCCTCTTGCTGTTGGAGTTTCCTCAGGGAATCTGTTCATAGGCTCCTCTCCTCCTTTTCCTTTGTTCATTTGGACAGAAAACCTGTCCAGAAGATTTGGATTTTTTTCAGTACCATATATATGTGGCAAATGTAAACCCAATTATTCAAATCCTCCCGTGGACTTCACTCCCCAGCCTTGCCTGTTTTGCCTTGCTGCTTCACAAAAATACAAGTGATGTCGGTGTACGATTGAGTCTCTGAACTTCAGGTCCTCTCTCCATCTGATAATCTAATACCTCAATAAGACTGAACTTCTTGTCGTTACAGCCTATCTACTCAACCAACCCCCTGCCTCCCCCTTGTTTTTGTTATTTCTGTTTCTTGTATGTGGTACCTCCATTTATCCTAAGGCAGCAGGCCCGCTGCTCTAGGGTTGTTATTTGATTCTGATCTGTCCTTTCTCCACCATATATCACCTAATCCCTTGCCCCCGGCTCATGTCACCTGCTATCCTACAAAGCTATAAATATACTCCCTACATCCACCCAAAAATCACCGTCCATTTCCTGCACCGTGGAAACACACCGACTCCTCAACTTCCATCATTTACTGCTCTTAGTCTTTCTCGTCTTGATCTAAAGCTGCACAGTTCCCTGCTTATCGGTCTCCATCCTTCTCTGCAAAACTCTCCACTCTAACTCAATATGTCCTGTATTGCAGAAGCCCAGGCATTGATCTTTCTCTACCTCCCGACCTCATACTGAGTGCCTTCTACCCTGTGTCAGTCATCTCGCATTGGTTGCCCTTCCGTGTACAGGATACTCAGTAATAACCTCAAGCTACTCTCACGACCCATAAGCTCTCCACATGCTCACGCCCACTCGCTCCCCTCCCATACATTCTAACTCCCCTAGTCTCTGTATACCGCAATTCTCCTGTGCTATCCGCTACTGAGCTTGATGTTATCAGATACTATCCTTTACTCAATCTATCCGAAACCTCACATGCCCGGCCTACTAAAGATTTAATTTTCACACGTGCCCCGCTGTACCGGCACCAATTATTCTCGGATTATATTGCGTACCGCTGGGAGATCAAGGCACCATTCACAACCCTCACAGTTTTTAAGAGGGCCCTGAATTAAATTAACATCCTTCTCGGTATGGCCCACCATAGGAAGAGGATCACCCTACATAAAGACAAATAAATTTGTTGCTATCTACAAACATATGTCAGTCCCTGCACTTGGGCATTCATCTGGCAACTTATTATGTGATTAGATGTGTTCTCTGTCAGGGTGGGCAGGGTCATTCCATTTATTTTTCCATTGGTAAACCATCACCTATTTTTATGAAACATGGATGGGCCATTTGTAAACTTGGCACATTCTTTTTACAGTATGTTTCATCCCTTACACCCTAATTGATTGTCAAGCTACTCAGAGCAGGGCCCTCAACACCTTTGTGTCTTTCTCATTTGTAGTTGTGTTTTATATGTGCTAGATGAATGGTATTGTTTATACCCTATGAATTTGTAAAGTGCTGCGGAATTATTGCTTTGGCGCTATAGAAAAAAATAAAGATTTAGTATTATTATTATTCAAATTATTATTATTATCTATTATTATTATTCTTCCCAGGTCCTCTTTAATGAGGAGGGAGCGGACGCCCAGGAGCAGAAAAAGAGTATACTGGTCCCTAGAGCCTTATCTCACTTCGCCCAGGGGACTTAATAGAGCCGAGATTCTGTCAGTTGTGGAGTCCACCAAGAACTTTTGGACCATTGTTTATCACTTTTATGTATTACCTGTAGCGAGCCAGTAGTTTAGGTTGTATTTCAGAAACTTGTAGGACTGATAGGGAGGGTGCATCAGTGGCTTGGTTGATTATACAACCAGAAAGGTCATCAGCAAATGCAGCGGCACTTTTTACATTATATAGAAGGGGCATCCCGGCATAAGTGACTGCCATGGGAATGGATGGTGCTTGATGTCGAATGTCGTGGATTTTAAGGTATGCTCCAATGAACACTGACGTACAGAGAGCGGGCCAAATGCGTGGACAACCCTGCCTCTGGTCTTTACCCATTGGCGGAGATGGAAGGGGGGCAAGAAAAAGACGATCCACTGATTTTCTAATCTGAGCTTGTGGGGGCCGTTGTATTGTAGTGCAGACCTGCAAAAATCGTTGTGGATGGTAAGGGTTGAGCCCTACATTGCAACAGGAGTTCCGGAGAGTGGCACCAGACAACGTTGAGGAAAGGTACACAGTCACCCAGTTAAAGCTTTCTCCAACATCTAGGGACAAGCAAGCATACAGGGGATTTTAGCTCTCAAGGTACATAAAACTTATTTTAGGACGAGTGAAGTCTTGAGTGTGTTAATACCACTTGCCTCTCTCTGGTGGCACATTTGTGAAAATACAACTTGATCTGATTGAACTGATTTAGTTCACTTAGCAAGGGGTTTAACCGCAGCGGCCGATAAGGACCTTACAGTTTGGCGAATTTTTTTTTTTTTGCCATCCGTGTTTAATTAACGAGAAACTTGGCAAGGGTAAATATTACATTGGGACCCTGGGGTAGTCGGGGCGCGGGCGTGTCTCTTTCCCCTCTTTTGGGTTTGTCCAGCTATATGAGCTCTTTATGGAAGTCTGGGGCAAGATGGTGCTTGAAGTGGAGGGAGACGTACGGTGGACATGAGAATGTACACTGAGTTCTAAGTTGAGCCTAAGCAGTGAAGGCAGGTTAGATACATCTCCTTGTGCAGAGACCCTTGTAGTGTTAGATTTTGGCCGTGGAAGCCATTTGGCACCCCCGGGACTGCTTTCCAGTTGGTATTCATGGGTGGTGTTGCGTAGAGCGGGGGACCGGAGACGTGTGCTTGGGGGGGGGCACGCTTGCTTGGTCGCCGGAGCGGAGGCGCTTGTTGGGTAGCAAGTACGGCGAGTTTGGGCGGCCGGGACAGGGCGGGGCGGGCGGGGGGGCGGGTTGCCGTATAGGCTCAGGATGGCTGGTAGCTAAGCGTAGGGTCTGGTGGGAGGACTGGAGTCGAGTGAAGCCAATGGATCGCCTCAACGCTCATATGGGAGCGAGACAACCCCCCTGATGGTCCAGTGATTTGCAGAGTGTTTCTACTACGACGAGTCGAGGCGGATGTGTCGCCTGTACGTTCTCAGAATAATCCGAAAGAACCGGAGTGGAGGGGGTTTTGCGGCATAGGGAAAAACCCACCCCGAGAACTTTTCGTGCTCCCGGTTCTGGAGGAGATATGTACAACTTTGATGGTGTGGGGGAGGTCGTGCGGGTTGTAAAACCATGAAAACACTAAGGATATGAATTGATCCTCTGTCAAGTGCACCAGTCTGCCGTCCTCCGTTTTAATCTGAGGTACAAATAAAGAGGTCCTCTTCTCCCTTTTATGCCTGGCCAAATATCTGCAATCCAGGTGTTATTTGCATCAGCGGCAATATATAAAAACGCCGGATTCCCGTAATCATGACCATAGCATCCATGCTTTGTTCTCTTGCGTTCCATAAGTGCAAGACACCTCGTGACGCAGGTTTAAGGAGAAATTTCAGTAATTCAGATTTGAAACCCCAGGAAACTTTGTAAACAGTGAGATGGGGATCGGGATCGGGTCGGGGAGGGTGAGGGGAAGAGGGGGGGGACAGGAGGGGGGGGGGAGGGAGGTGTGAGGAGCGGAGATGTCAAAGCGGGGTGGGGGGACTCAGCGACATTGGAGTTTCGCTTTTTTTTGTTTAGACAATGACTGGAGTTTGGCTCCACTGCCTCTCTTTTTAGCCGTGCCCATTGTTTCATCTCAGTATTCCCTCTCGCATGACGCACTTCAGGTCTCCCATAGAATTGAGGATTAGCCCCCCCTCCCCCCCCCCCCCCCCCCCCCCCCCCCCCCCCTACTCCGATCCTCGTCGTTGTGGTTTTAAGCTTGAATTCCTGGTAATCACTAGTCTGCAAATGCATGCACAACACACCAAATGTGCATCTTGTATTTAGTACTTTAGAGTTTTTTGTTTAGGTCTCCAGGCGAAACGGGGGCGCCGGGTAGTGCGGCATTTAAGTCTGGAAACTAACTTGTATAGACCCCTCTGGGAATGTTAGCATTGTTTGCTGAGGGGCCCGTGGGGCGGCATGATCCATATGAAAGTTAGTTTCTTCTTTGTCTCTGTTCTTGCTGTAAAACCATCGATCTTTGTTTTTCTCTTTTTTAGTATTCTTCTGTTCAGCAACAAGAGCAAAGGAGGGGCGAAGTTGCGGCAGAAAAAAACATAGTCAAATATGGCTAAATGTATGTGCAGTAGCGGTTCTGAGATTCGAATTAGAAGGTATTAATCTCTCTCACAGGGTGGCCATGATCCGCCCAGTAAGACCATCTGACAAACTGTAAATGCCATGGCAAGCAGATTTTTTAGTTTGCTAAGAAAAGGAAAACACAGGTGAGGACAGAGCGGATTGTCCAGTGGATGAATCCAAGCTACTGGGCTGGCGAAGGCAGGTTGAAGTCGCCACATAGGACTATTTGACCTTGTGAAAACAAGTTCATCAAGCACCCTGGTGAGGAAGGAGATTTGTCCCGTATTGGGCACATAAATGTTAGCTATTGTATAATTGTGACCCTGGATCAGACATTTTATGAAGATTTCTCTAGCGCTCACTGTCAAATTAGGTGTCCATCACTTGCAGGGGGAGGGACCTTACGTGTGATTGTGTGTTGGTGAATGAGTTATCGCCTCACATTTTGTTTTTTTGGTTCCCAGGGTTACCGCTGTGATACCCACCCCCCCAATGTCCAAGGGGACAGGCGTTAGTACTTATTGGTTAGGAGCCGCTCCTGGTCGCTTAGCAAATGTGTCTCCTGGAGACATACGAGATGGGATTTTAGCCTGAATAGGTGATAGAAGATTTTTGACCGTTTTTTCGGGGTATTTTAATTCCCTTAACATTAATTCGATGTGGATCCTAATGGGTGTGCATTTCATTATAAGTAACAGACGCGTACCAAGGATTTTTGAGTTGATTACGGCACTCAGCAAGAGGCGCGGACGATGGAACCAACCCACGACCTGGTTGCGGGGGAAGGGGACGTGGAGGGGGGGGAAGTGAGGCAAAGGAAGCATCGGGGCCTGGGAAAAACTGTGGCTTCCAAAAATAAGAAAATATATCTTACCTAGCAGCTTACTTGGCTGCACGCAAAAAACACAAGTACATAATGGTAACGTAGCCGGTAATAATGGCCTCGGCTCCTTATACAAGCAGGGGCCAACATCAGCCAATATGCCATACAGCAAGTTAGCACACGGTTGGAAAAAACCATTTTTTAAATAACAAAATCAGGGGAGCTCCAGTTGAGCAGGGAAATTAAGTGGAGGTGCTTGGGGCAGTGTTAGCGTACAATAACAAAAAATTTTGCAGGACAACGCAATATTAGAACACACATTGTAATTAGTGTCACTAACAATATGAGGTAAAGTACCATACTGTATATATGTTGTGATTCAATGGCTAGAACGGAAAGTAGGAAAAAGAAAGCAAGTCCACGTGCCTAGGACTACAGGAAGATAACTGGAAGGCATCTTACAAGTTCCCCACGAAATCGGTTCTCAACGGACAGTACCCAGCAGCTTGGAGCAAGATCCATTTTCCGAGATTTTTCCTTCGCGACTCCGAAACGATTCGTGGACTTCGGGGATGCGATCTGACGGTCCTGTTTTATGGTATGGCTGGACACAACCCCGCTCTGCTTCCTTGAGTGGCGACGGTGGTCCCACATGGCACTTAAGGAAGTCAATAGCGTTGTTTCCAATCAGGAAGGGTCAACCGCTGGTAAATACTAAAAATGGAGAGACAAAGATCGGAAGAGGTCCGGTCGCCGTGACGGAATAGTATATAAGGGATCTCCAGTCTGGCCTGGAGGGCAAATGGGGACAGGCCCATTCGGCTACTGGTGGACGTCTAGTGGACAATCTATTTGCCACCATGGGATAGAAAGCAAAGGTTTGACCTACGTGCAGCTCCTCCCACTAAATAAGCAGGGGTTCCATATAGAGAAAGATCGGGGTTACAACCACCCAATCCTTGGTGACCCTAATAGGTAACAGACTGCTTAGACGGCGCCTTTCTCATTATTTCCTCACTTAGTGTTATAGTAATGCACTATGCCCAGCATGGATATCTCTTGTGATGGGTACTGAATTACTGTTGGGACTTTGAGAGGAACGAATAAGAGGGCTCTTTAGTGGGACGTGATTTCAAACTCAATATAGTTATCGGTGGGGTATTTGCCAAGTTTTATGGTTGAACAATTTAGTGACGGTCTGGTCGGTCCGACCGTGAATTATATTCACGCTGTGGAAAGTATCGTTTAGGAAGACCTCGACCAGTCGTATGTTCGTTTTTCTGGACGCATGTTGCGATTTTATAAGTATACTTCAGAATTGGTTGGTCTCGCAAGCCTGATTGTGGACGCTCTATACCCCACTGAGTGAGGATTCAGAGTGCTTGGAGTGTTTGTTACTGCAGCTTTATGTGTGTGAAATCTTGCACTTTCTCCATGCGATTTGAATTTCTCTTGTAGTCTCCCCTACGGCTGTTTGGATCTTGGGGGGTTTTGCTGAGGTCCTGTTCCCAGACCTCTGTTGGAGATTTCACGACTAAACTTTTGTTACTTATCAGATATATTTTGACGCGTGAGGAGTAATAGAAAGTGCTTTCAATTCAGGGATGGGCTCGACAGTTGCTTGGAGCCGACTTCGGGCTCGCCCCCAGGTGCAGAGCGAAGCAACAGCGGCGTTGGTCTCAGGTGCTAGTATCCTCTGGTTGCGCACTTGACTCGGCGTGGTTTTAGCGGGCCTATGCAGGAGTGTTGGACTCGGAAAAAAGTACAGCGAGATGAGGGAAGTCGTTACCATGTTGGAGAGCCTGGGTTAGAGGCCCACTGCTCCTCCCGAAAGACGTCGGGAACGTCGTTCCGTTTAATTAATTCTAAGGCTTGCGTTAATCACCTCCCCTCAATTGACCCGAAGATATTATCTGCCCGGTGGGACATTGGTATTAGTCTCTCAGACATCATTTTGGGGACATCAAGGGTTGGGTGGGTTCGCCTCTTCTCAGGAATTCTGTGAAAGGAGATGGCTCGGCATCCGTTGGGCACTTTGGGAGTGGTAGAGCAGCGTAGGAAGGGGGGAAGCAGGGCTACCCTGGGTGGGCCGGGCAAACTTGAAAACCCCCCCCCCTCCCACCCCCCCCCTCCACCCCCACCCTCGCTCCCCCCCCCCAACTCCTCCCACCCCCCCCCCCCCTCCCCCTCCCCCCCACCTCTCCAGGCCCGCCTTTGCCCCCCCACGATAAATCGCCTAGTAATGTTCTGTGGAAGACCCCCAGCTGTTGCAGGGGTGAATAGATGGTTCCCCCCCACTCTCTTTTGTGAGACTGCAGCAGCGTGAATGCAGTGTTTGTTTTAGAGACCAGCTGGTATATGGTTATTGTCCATTTTTCCATTTCTCTAGTTTGGATTAGATGGGCTGCATTGCTTGGCACTCTCCACGCCTTGCCCAGGAGAACATCTCCTCACATCCTGGTGCGTGGTACTACCACTCGCTTGCTATCGTTAGAGCGGATTCTGCAACACAGAGTCCCCCACAATTCTGAGCAGTCCCGACAACAAAGTGACCTTCTTGTTCGGCCTGTTTGAATGAGCTGTCCCTATTAGGACTGGGGTTTTGAGGGCCCACCGTTCCCATACTCTTCGGTGCACACCACCTAGCCGTACTCTGGAGTGTTGGTGGCTATGTCTTGGATGTGAGGGATCCGTTTGGACGACTGCCACCACAGGACTCCCTCCAACACAGCTCTGGCACCACCCTTGGTGGAGTAAAATTTTTGCCAGCAAAAAGATGGCGGCGCCGCTGCTGCCTGTGTTCGGTTTCGGTATAGTATGGCGGCCAAAGGCAGCACGGGTGGTTGGGCTTGGCTGTACGGGCGTGACTTCTTTTGTCTCATCTTCGTTTTTCTTTAGCCCCGCGCAAGGACTATGGATGAAAATCCGCCTACAGGTGGAAAAGTGTCTCTTGCTTCCGGGGCAGGTACTCGTTACCCAGTTACTGTGCGTGATAATCACAGTGAGCCTGAGCGGGAGTCGCAAGTGAGCCCAGCAGTACCTTAAGAGGAGGCAAGCGTCCGGCTCCCGGACCTGCGTCGGCGTTCCGAGTCGTCTCTGTTTCGGGTCCTGCAGCTGCGGCGACTTGTGCTGGCACATCCATAGAGGTATTCTTCCATCCCTGATGCGTCTCGCTGCTGTGCGGAGAGGTGCGGCCGGCCCTGCAGATCTTCACTGAGCAGGCGGAAGTAGGCGAAGATGGGGCCGAGTCTTGTGAGGCACGGGAAGAGGAGTCTTCTTTTTCAAGGTCCTGAAGGGGTGTAAAAAAGTTTTAAATCGGGATGTCTCCCAGGGATAGGGTCTTGTTAACCTTAGGAGCTTTTTTCCCTCTCTTGGGTCCCATTTCTGAGCGGTCTTCAGCTGTTTTAAGCGGTTCCTGCCAGGAGATCACACTACGTGCGTCCGATCGCTCACATAGCAGGCCACGCCCACTTAATAGCCGTTTTTTATCTCCCTAAAAAAGATCATTAGCTTAATATTTGTATATGTTGTTTGGAATACCTGCAGGGGCGTAACTACCGGGGTAGCAGGGGTAGCAGTTGCTACGGGGCCCCTGCGCTTAGGGGGGGCCCCCCGGGGCAGCTGCTAACTGCGTCCGCTACCCGGTAATGCCGCTCCTGGGCCCACCGGCAGTGAACTTAACAGTTCACTGTGGCGGGCAGGGAGCTGCGGGGCCCAGCGCATACTCCCTCTGAACGCCCGGGGCCCCCCGGCCCGAGCGTTCAGAGGCAGCGCTGCTCGGTAGTAGCAGGACGGAGCGCCGATCCCCTTCCGCTCTGTTACTTCCCCTGCCGGCCCTCTTGTGGTCACAGGGGCCCGCGCGCGGTGACGTCACATAACCGCGCCGCCCCCCGCTGAGCGCAGAGGCTGCAGGGAGAGCAGCAGAGCGGAGCGAGCGGCGCATCAGGGGACCCGGGGACCAGGTGAGTAAGTTTGTTTCTTATTTTATCTACCCCATATGCCTGCCTATAGCCCCCCATATGCCTGCCTATAGCCCCCCATATGCCTGCCTATAGCCCCCAATATGCCTGCCTATACCCCCATATTCCTGCCTATACCCCCCATATGCCTGCCTATACCACCCATATGCCTGCCTATAACCCCCATATGCCTGCCTATACCCCCCATATGCCTGCCTATACCCCCCATATGCCTGCCTTTAGCCCCCAATATGCCTACCTTTTCCCCCCATATGCCTGCCTATAGCCCCCATATGCCTGCCTATAGCCCCCATATGCCTGCCTATACCCCCCCATATGCCGCCTATACCCCCCATATGCCTGCCTATACCCCCATATGCCTGTCTATACCCCCCGATATGCCTGCCTATAACCCCCATATGCCTACCTTACCCCCACTATGCCTACCTACACCCCCCATATGCCTGCCTATAGCCCCCAAATTCCTTCCGATTAGCCCCCATATGCCTGCCTATACCCCCCATATGCCTGCCTATAGCCCCCATATGCCTGCCTAAATAGCCCCCATATGCCGCCTATAGCCCCCATATGCCTGCCTATACCCCCCCATATGCCTGCCTATAGCCCGCCATATGCCTGCCTATACCCCCCCCATATGCCTGCCTATAGCCCCCTTTATGCCTGCCTATACCCCCCCCATATGCCTACCTATAGCCCCCATATGCCTGGCTATAGCCCCCCATATGCCTGCCTATAGCCCCCATATGCCTGCCCTATTCCCCCCATATGCCTGCCTATAGCCCCCCATTGCCCTGCCTATACCCCCCATATGCCTGCCTATACCCCCATATGCCTGCCTTTAGCCCCCATATGCCTGCCATAGCCACCAAAATGCCTGCCTATAACCCCCATTTTGCCTGCCTATACCCCCATATGCCTCTATAGCCCCCCATATGCCACCTATACACCCCATATCCCTCCCTATACCCCATATGCCTGCCTATAGCCCCCATATGCCTGCCTATAGCCCCCCATATGCCTGCCTATAGCCCCCCCTATGCCTGCCTATAGCCCCCATATGCCTGCCTATAGCCCCATATGCCTACCTATACCCCCCATATGCCGCCTATAGCCCCCATATGCCTGCCTATAGCCCCATATGCCTGGCTATAGCCACCATATGCCTGCCTAAAGCCCCCATATGCCTCCCTATAGCCCCCATATGCCTGCCTATAGCCCCCATATGCCTGCCTGCCTAAACAGCCCCCTATATGCCTGCCTGCCTTTTCAGCCCCCTATATGCCTGCCTGCCTATACAGCCCCCTATATGCCTGCCTGCCTATACAACCCCCTTATTGCCGGCCTGCCTAAAAAGCCCCCTATTTGCCTCCTGCCTAAAACAGCCCCCAAATCTGCCTGCTTGCCTCCCCAAATACAGCCCCCTATCTGCCTGCCTGCCTGCCTATACAGCCCCCTATATGCCTCCCTTTCCCTATACAGCCCCTATATGCCTGCCTGCCTATACAGCCCCCAGATGCCTGCCTGTACAGCCCCCAAAGGCCTGCCTCTACACCCCTATATGCCTGCCGTATACCCCCACAAGCCTGCCTGTATACCCCCACCAGCCTGCCGGTCTACTTATATGGGGCCCCTTTAGCTACCTAAACCCTACCTATATGGCCCCTATAGCCCACCTAACCCAAACTGTCTACCTGTATGGCTCCCTATAGCTACCCTGCCTGCCTAAAATTTGGGCACTCTATTGGCTACCTAAACCTTGCCTATTTGGGGCCCCATAAATCCCATCTAAGCCCTGCCTGCCTAAATGGACCCCAATTTTTAGCCAGGGGGCAGGGGCTGGAAAAGTCAGGTTCTAAGATATTTGTGTCTAAATCTGCAGGGACAAGTGGTCGGGAGATTGTCATCATGATGGCGGACCCGGACCGGATGCAGAAACAAAAGAGAAAGTCAACGACTGGTCAAGAAGAAAAAGCACCTGTGAGTCACAAAGTAACTGCACTGTAATCACTTATATGTCCCGCACAGGCTGTGTACACTGGTCTACCACTATATGGTCCCCTGTATGGTGGTTATATACAGTCTGCCGAGCCTGTGTACACTGCTGTCTACCATTATATGGTCACTGTATTTGGAGGTAATATACAGTCTGCAGAGCCTGTGTACATTGGTGTCTTTCCATTATATGGTCATTGTATGGGGCTAATATACAGTCTGCAGAGCCTGTGTACACTGGTGTCTACCACTATATGGTCACTGTATGGTCACTGTATGGTGGTTACATACAGTCTGCAGAGCCTGTGTACACTGCTGTCTACCATTAAATGGTCACTGTATGGTGGTTATATACAGTCTGCAGAGCCTGTGTACACTGGTGTCTACCACTATATGGTCACTGTATGGTGGTTATTACAGTTTTGCAGAGCCTGTGTTATACTGGTGTCTACCACTATTGGGCCCTGTATGGTGGGTCTATACAGTCTGCAGAGCCTGTGTACACTAGTATATACCACTTTATGGTCACTATATTATTATATATTATTATTATTAGACAGTATTGGTCTTTGTGTACTGATCAGTAATAGTGTAGGGTTATTATTCAGTCACTATGTGGTGGTAATTTGTGGTCGTGTTCTGGTGGTATAATCAGGTCCTTATGTAATAGCGTTATTGGTAATGTCGGTTTTGGTATAGTGGATTTGATTGGTAGCAGTATGATGGTGATATGTATGGTGAGGTATTTGCCCCTTGTATTATCTACATTATCTAACAGCATGTCCTGGTACATGGTCGTGGTCAGGGAGGGGGAGGGGGGGCCCCCATCCAAAAGTTTGCTATGGGGCCCTGTTTCTCTAGTTACGCCCCTGAATACCTGTATAATGATCAGTAGTTTGGGCTGATGTTGGAGGTACATAATTAAAACCCACAGTTAAATCCATATAGATAAAATATATATTTTTTTGCTACATAAATTAACTGTATGGTTTCACTATCTATATACAAGCTAAACGTATGTTTCATTATCTACATATAAGCTAAATGTATATTTCATTACTCTTGTGCTTTGTCTAACAACTGACGTGTGCTTTGTTGTTACCCATTTATATGGAAATTATGTCTTGCAGAATATGACTAAGGTGTAGCCACACCTCAGAGAACTTTGGTAATGCCCCTTGCTTTTACATTTTTAGCTTATACCAACACAAACAGCTGTGAACAAGAGCCTCTATAGCTTGAAATGGGTAAGCAATCATACCATTTTATTTGTTACCTGATGACATATTTTATGCTCCTGTTATTTGGATTATACAATAAAGAATACATGGTTTTCCCGTAATCTTTGAAGTGCCGGATCATTGGATATTGAAAGCAACTTTCTTGGTGTTTCCTTACAAGTTGATGAATCTGGATTCATACAAACTGACCTGCATAGAAAGATGACCTCTTCTAATACTTTGGTTCACGTATCTTCTTCTCATCCTAGACATCTGATAAACAACAGAGGAGAGTTTTGAGCGTCAATCTGGAAATCTGAGATCTCAATTTACTGAACTTTGTTACAGCAATATAGTTATCAATAATGAGGAGGGCCAAAAATTCAATTTGTCAGAATCTGTTGCAGAAAAAAATTAATAAAATGAAAGCTACAGAAGAGGTAAGATTGATAATGGACTTCAGCTGCAGACAAGGGGAAATGAGGAAGCACTTGAGAAATACTGGTCAGTATTATTGTCAGATCCTGTGCTTAAAAAAGTGCTTATTTCATGTCCCTTTACATTTAAAAGGACAAAAAATTTGAAGGACATACTACTAAGGAGTTACTAAAAAATATCCCGTCCTTTAATCTTTGGTGCTTCCAAATCTAAATGGAGTTCTATGGCATGTGGCAAGTGTGTGGTATGTCCTAATATCAAACAAACTGACAAATTTGTAGATTATATAGGTCAGAAGGAATATGTCATCAACTCATTGATTGTAATACCAAGGATGTGATATCGTACATGCCAACTCTCCTGATTTGGGCGGGGGGTTCCCACTAATGGGGGGTCATCTCCCGCCCCCCCCCCCCACCCCCCACAGAAGAGTCGGCGAACCTCCCGCCGCCAGCACGCAGCGGGGGTTCTTTAGATGACCGCTGCACCGGAGTAGCATCAGGGCGCTGCTTCGGCGCCACCTGGGCGGCCGTTCCTACAGGTGGGCCGCACGGAGTCAGTCAGCAGCTGCACATTCAGTGCAGCTGCTTGTACAGGGAGAAGGCAGGAGGGATTGTTTCCCTCCTGCTTTCTCCCCTGTATGTACAGTTCATCGTCGCAGGGGGTGTGATGCACAGCTGTACTCGCACCCCCTGCAACTCAGAGTCTCCTTTTTTAGTCCCGCTAGGGGCACTACCTGGCTACAAGGGGACACTACCTGGCTATAGGGGGCACTACCTGGCTACTAGGGGGCACTACCTAGCTACAAGGGGCACTACCATGCTACAAGGGGGCACTACCTGGCTACAAGGGGGCACTACCTGGCTGTAAGGGGCACTACCTGGCTATAGGGAGCATCTACCTGGCTGTAAGGGGCACTACATATTTATACAAACACACACACACACACACACACCTATATATATTATATATATATATATATATATATATATATATACATACATATATACATATATGTGTGTTCGTACAGTTTTTGTACATATGTATGTATAATTATAATTATATATATATATATATATATAATATATATATATATATACTATATATATATATATATATTTATATATATGTGTACAATTTTTGTGTATTATTATATATAATTAGATTAGTATATGATTTTTATTTATTTATTTTTGTTCTTATTTTTATATACATGCTTTATGTATTTATTGTTACATATATTTTCATTGTATATGTTCATATATGGTGGTATGTATTTCTGTCTTCACTATTTATTATTGAATTATTTATTTCTATGTCCCTTGGCCTAAAAATAATTTCTTTCTTACAATAGTTATCAAGTATTTATTTGGCATATTGTATTTCTAATAATAATGCAACTAATTATATAATTACATTGTTTAAATGCAATATACTTCTCTTCAATGCCTATGTTCCTGAATTAATGCCCCTGTATGATGTTTATTAGTAATGCACAAGCGTGGATGTCTGTCATATAAAAATGAGTATCTTACTTTATGACATAGATATCGATACTACACAATATACTGCTCTTCATTGTCTATGTTACTGGATTAATGCCCCTGTATGATGTTTATTAGTATTGCACATGCATGGATGTCTGTCATATAAATCTGAGTATCTTACTTTATGACATAGATATTGATACGACGCACATGCACAATGATGCGGTACCAGGTAATTTTATTTTATCATATAGTCTGTTACATCATAGTAGTGTCATGGATCATGTGCCCGCGTTTGTTCATGTGGTCTTTGATACTTCTTCTATGTGCACTTAGATGGGCCGAACTGAAGGTAATTAACAGGTGGCATTTGTCTATAATCATGAAGTTTGTATATGATTGGTATGTGATTGTGTAAAGAGACAGTTTTGTAGCTTGCACACCAGCCCTTGATAAAACTGTGTGTGAACAGCACGTTGAGTGGTTCGGTAGGCAAGCAGGATCATGTTTATGTGATGTAACTTTCTTATTGTTTTTTGCTCTTTCCATAGCGTTATTTCAGGCATGGTTTTTCCTTGGGAACTTGAGCGGAATAGGCATTTTAAATGTGTGTTGCGCTTTCTTGGCTTGACTGATAATAATCATATATCTTGGTAGTTTAGTGTTTATAATTTTTTGATCTTGATTATCCACCTTTCTTGGATCCTATGTCGGTGATATTTTATATATGTTTTAATATATTTCATTAATTAACTTGAACATATTTTATTGGTGTATTTGAATTATTTTCTGATGAGGTTATAGGTTATTATTCTCATATTGAATTTTCTTCATCTATTATTATCTTTAGGAATTATATGCTTTCATTTACTGCTGATCATGCTTATCACAATAGCCTTCTACAATGTTTGTATTTAGTATTTGGCTTATAAATATAGTTTTATTATAGCAAATGAGAAAGTGGCACCACTGCACTGATACTCACTACGATAAGCATTAGCCACGTAACACCACCATTTCAATCTCATCCTCCAAAGTACAAGGCTTGACAATAAAGTACTCTTGAGGTGGCTCTAATGAACACTTTAAGGCCTTGTTCATGCAATGGTTTTTCTGTTGGAAAAATTTCTTACCGCCCCACAGTGATAGCAAATTTTTGTGACAAATATTTATGACATTAAGGGCCTCATGTATGAAAACTGTCTAGGTCTAATACTTTCTATGTTGCCTATAGCAACCAATCAGAGCTCTCCTTTCATTTTTTCAGAGTACTGTATGAAAGAAAAGAGGAGCACTGATTGGTTGCTATGGGCAACAAAGAAAGTCTTAGACTTAGACAGTTTTCATCCATGTCCTCTTAAGTGCGCAAATTTTTGCACAGTTATAGACATGGATTAGCCCTCATGTTCTACATGCCTGACACAAGGTCACCTTTTTCAGAGTGTGGTGTTAATATGTAAAATATAAGGGGATGTTGATGCCTAGAAGAATGCATGCAGATTGATCTAGACCTTAGAGCTCTGTGTAGCATGATGATTCCACTCAGGAACAATATTTGAAATATGGTGGAAGCCAGCACCTTCCTTCTTTGGCTGTAACTGGAGATAACTCCAATCCCGGTAGTCTAGCTACTTAGAGGCAATGGTCAATGTGGCTGTGGCATCTAGAAAGTTATATAAAATATTGTAGGGCATCAACCGACCAACTGTTATGTTAGCCAGAGGAAGGATATTATAGGACAGCCATGCTAGAACACCATTTTGTAATATATTAGAATTACAGAAAAGTGTACAAGCAATCATGACCCCTAGTGGTGAAATACCCTACTGGGACTAAAAATACAAGCACATTTTTTTTCAAAAATAAATAAGTTTTACCCTTTTCCCATTTTACAAATAAAAAAAATAAGAATTGATATTGTATCCTTAAAAACCTGTTTTTATTTATTTATTTTTTTTTAATCATGAGATTTTTATTGGTCAGGTACAGAGCATGTGTATAAATGACATTCAAAATATGCAATTGTACCAAGGTAAATCAACAACATCCAAATAAAGCCTCAATAAAACAATAAAGGCATTTAACTATAGGAGAACACTTTAAATGAAAAGCACCGGTCTTGTCTGGTAGATGGAGAACGCAAAGACATAAGACATTCTAGCAAGTTCCAGAAGGATCAACCTGTGGAAATAAAAAATCAGTATTGTCCCTGAATCACTTAATACACATACAGAATCACTTAAAGAATCTGGAATTGATCCAATAGGACCATCTGTGCCTTGTGTTAGCAACCAAGTTAGGTGGAACAAGTAGACATGATTCTGAGTGATATTGAAAGTTTACCCTATTAATCACCTCTTCTATCCTGAGAGGAGTAGGCAATTTCCAATAAAAGGCAATAACTGTACGCACTGCAATTAGTACATGAAACATTATAGTGTGGAAGGGCGATGGATAGCGTATCAGGGAAATATCTAGAATTGCAGTTTCTGGGCCTAAAGTTATTAGGGAACCTAGCACTTCAGAGAGTAAGTCATCCACTTCTCTCCAGAAACGCAGCGTAGCTGGACAGCTCCACCACATATGCAGCAACGAGCCTAAGGCTCCACAGTTCCTCCAACATAATTTTGAATATCCTGGTGACATATGGGAAATACGGTTAGGGGTAAGGTACCACCTTAAGTGTAACTTTTTTTTTTTTTTTCAAAATGTCTTTATTAGGTATCACAAAGTACAGTAAAATTACAAGCTATGAGGTACATTTTGCAAATTTACATCAATAGGTTCAACATTTAGGCACATTATAACTTACATACTCCGCATTACCCATTTTTATTTTATGTAAAATTCAAAGAAAACCTAAACACATTAAAACTTGTCCGAGCCTTCATTTCGCAGTCTCGTGTCTTTTCCAGAAGATCATTGATCCTAATCTCTCTGGCTAATATCACTACAATAACTATCTAGTTATAGGTGATACTCAAGAGCATTGGACTTAAAGGTCTTTACTTTCCTTATATTTTAAACTGTCAGTTCTAGCCTCAGCTATAGCGCTAGGCTCTCTGAATGACAAAGAAAACAAAAAAGGAAATAGTACAAGTCACAAGAGCAAGAAGACTGTCTACAACGTTAGGCTCAGACAAAACGAAAACCCGTACAAACATACAAACAAGTGCTCCATTCTCAGGGCCCACCCCCCAACCCAAGTTGTGATCGTATGATCGATCTATGCGGCTCCCCTCATCCGGTACCTAAATTTTCTCCTATTCTACAGGGCCGGAGCTTTGGTCACCAAACAATATTGTAGATGCCAATCCATGTTTCCCAACCTCTGGACCTATCAAATCTCTGAGTCCCTTATATTGGAGCCTCGCCAATCAATATCTGCTCTTGGAACCATGTGGTAAAGATAAAAAATTCTTTGATGGCTTCTTGTATTCTCTGTGGGAGCAGGGGATAAAACTGCCCCAAACTTGAAAAAATTTTCAGACATGAGTCTCCTTCCTACCTGAGGCCTCCACCCAATCCATTTTCAGTATGTAAGACAATTTTTCCAAGAACATCTGAAAAGGAGGCGCTGACTCATGTATCCATGTGTTCAAGATGGTTTTAACGCCTGCCGCTGAGATCATATATAATAATTTCCTGCTTCCCAGTTCACATGGGGTCATCCGGGTATCTACATGGCCGAATATGGCCCACAAAGGATTGTTTGGAACATAGTTAATCAAGTGCGTCCTTGTAAATGTCATCACGGTCCCAAACGTTTTGGATAACCGGGCAGCTCCACAAGCAGTGGAAGATATCCGCTTCCTGTGCACCACATCGGAAGCATTTGTTGCTCTCAAAAATGCCCATGCGGTATCCCCTGACTGGGGTGATGTACGCCCTGTGGTACAACTGGAGGACATTCTCCCAGTCCCCTACTGGAGGGTAAAAATTTGCGACTGTTGGTCAACGCTGCAAGTAGCGTGTAGACCTCCAGACTGGGATCATCTCCCGCCCATTTCGCAAGTGCCATAGTTGAGCCTGAAAAGTCTAGTGGTGTATGTAAAGCTTTGTAATAGTAGGTAATCAGCCCCTTTTCGGTTATTTTCTTGAGCAAGAGCCTACGTGTTGAGGACCCCCATTCTTCGCGTGAAATGTGGAATCAGCGTTAGGCGTAGCTGCGGGCACAAAAATATGGGAAAAGGAGCCCCCTGCCTCCGGGAACTTCTCTCTTAGTTCCTAAAACTGTAAGCCCCTATGCTTTTTGCATCTATTAAATCGTATATTGATAGGATTCCCCCTTTCTCCCCCCTGTAGAAGTACTATGTGGAGTTCCCTTCTGAAAATCTGGATTGCCTATCAATGTGCGAAGCATAGAGGCATGGGGATGTAGTCCAAGGAGCGTCCTCTTTTTCTGCCAGCCCCGCCATGTTAAGAATACGAGTGGATTGGCTTTAATCTGTTCTGGGATTTGATGCAGGGGCAGATGCATAAAATTTACTAGTGAGATCTTCCCTAAAAGTGATTGCTCCACCTTGGTGTCTGTGTATACTGAAGTATTTTGCAGCCAATCTATTGCATACGGACCAGCGTGGCCACATTGTATGCTCGAATGTTTCGGAAAGTTATACCCCGTTATCCTTGGGCTGTTGCAAAATTATTAGCGGAATCGAGGCCTTTTACCGCCCCAGATAAATCGTCGGAATAGCGCATTCATGCGTATTCATCTTTACGCCTGTTTAAAAAGTGGAAGGGATTGTAGGGAAATAATAGTTTGGGGAAAAATTCCACCAATTTGACCAAGTTCCCCCTACCCACGTAAGACAGCGGCAGTTGCCTCCAGGCATGTAGCCTCGTTTCCAGCGAGGTTTTTATAGGGTGTGATGTTATCTTTATATAGACTAGTAGGAACCTTGATATTGCTACCCCCAAATATGGTTTTTTTGGGCTGTACCCAATTAAAGGGTTTAAAGTGTGGTCCAGTAGGTTTCGGAGGTCCCAAAGTATCATGGCATTCGTTTTGTCCATGTTAACAAAATACCCTGAAAGGGAGCCCATCTCCTGCAACCCCCGCAGCACCCCCTGCAGGTTGTGTCACGGGTTTTTCAAAATTATCATCATATCGTCTGCAAAAGCCACTATATCCAAGATCGGGGAATCAGCCAGATTCCCATCGGTGGCCGAACTAGGTTTTAGATAATACAATAGCGGATCAAGTGCGAGATCAAAGAGCAATGGAGATAGTGGACAACCTTGCCTAGTACCTCTAAACATGTCTATGGGGGGGGTTAGTAATCCATTAATTAGAAGATTAGTAGACGAGCCTTCCTGGATGTAAGAAATGAAATTTCTAAAGACAGGGCCGAAATTTCTTTTTAACAAGGTAGCAGACAGGAAGGGCCACGAAACCTTGTCAAATGCCTTTTCGGCGTCTAGGCTTAAAAGCATCAAGATGTCCGAAGAAGGTCCCGAGGCCCTCACCGTCGCCCCCACCACCGTCCTAATATTTTTAACTGCTTGACGTCCCTGTACAAAGCCCCTCTGTGCCAGATTTTGCTATCAGGGAAAAAGTCTGGAGGCGAGTTCGCCAAAATTTTGGTTAAAAGCTTGAAATTCAACTTTGGGAGTAACGCTATTGGGCGATAATTTTTAACCTGAGTGTGATCCTTGCCCGTTTGGGGCAAGATCGTGCACGATTCCAAAAAATAGCTCCATTGCTCCCTGATCCCGGTATATTGCATTATATGGGCCCAACCAATGTTGGCGTCACTTCAACCGATAGGAGTTTATAAAATTCACAACCATAGGCCACCCGGGCCCCCGGTGATTTCTTAGTTGGCTGGGGTTTGCTATGGCTTTCCTAAACCTCCTCTTCTGTGATTGGGCCATCCAAAAAGGCCTGCTGTTCTACACAAAAGACCCGGGAGAGATGTAGCATCCAGGAATGAATTTATCTTGCCCCATGTCAGTGGGTGTGCTCTATAGAGATCTTCAAAAAATCCACGAATATTCTTGAATCTTTTCTGGCGCCGTGTGTATTGCGTCACAGAGGTTGGTCCTTCAAGACCGCACTGGTTTACGGCTATGTTGGGCCCTAACCAATTGCGCTAGCATCCGACTACCCTCGATTCGCCCCCCTAAAGTATCTATTCGGGTTTAAGCTTAACCAACCAATTAGCCTGACTTTGCACAAAAGAGTCCAGGACTGTTTGGCTTCTTTGTAGAACCCTTTCTGCAGGTCCGGGGAGTGATCGCCAATTCCCTTTGTGCTGACAGCAGCGTTGTCTGCAATTTTTCAAATTTGGTTTGAGCCTCTCTTCTTTTGCCTGCAACATAATTAATGATATGACCCCTCATTACCGCTTTTGCAGCAGCCCAGAACAAAGGAGCATTCCCTATGTGCGCTAGATTATCATCCACGTAGTTAGTCCAGTGGACTTGCAGGAAGCACCCCAACTCCTCAGACAGCAGCAAATAACCTGGGAAACGCCCGAATCTACTTTTGGCTTGTGGTGTTGAGCGCGAGATCAGCAAACGTGGGCTGGGGCATGGTCAGAGATAGCAATGGTATGGACCTTAAGTCCAAGACCCTCTCCCACAGTTCCCGGGAAATAAGAAAATAATCTAATCTCGTGAAACTTTTATGCACCGCGGAGTAGTATGTGAACTCTTTTGCCCCCGAATTTAGGGTGCGCCAGGGATCACAAAGCGCATTTGTCGTCTGTCAGGCTCAATATGTCCCTAGCCGCTGGGGGTGGCGTCCTATTTAATGCCCATCTATCTAGAGAAGGACATTGAGTTGCCCTTAAAATCCCCTCCCAAGATTACGTTCGTGTCCGCCCTGGATGCTAGAAAAGAGTTTAGCTGACGAAGAATTTGTATTGGATAGTTAGGAGCATATACATTTACCAGTGTGTATGAGGTACCCTTAGCAATATTTTTAGCAAAATGTATCTGCCTCCTTCATCTTTTACCTCTTCCTCTATAGATAATCCAATCCCTTTCGAAATAAAATGGCCACCCCCCCTTGATTTTGGGAAAAATAGTTGGCCCTGTGGCAGGACTCCACCAGGGGGACCGCAGACCCACCTTGTTATCCTTCCTCCAGTGGGTTTCTTGCAAAAAAATTATATCAGGTTTTAACCGTTTCAGATGCACGCTCACCTTTTCCTTTTTTAAAAGGAGTGTTTGAGTCCTGCCAATTTTCCCAAATAATCACCTGATTGGGCCCTCTTCGAGATGAAACCCCTCCGCTAGCCCTGCCCGTCATGTTACACCACTCATCAGCTCCCGTAAGATATGTTTTTTTCCAATTGCCAATGCCCCCATTGTCCCAGCGAGCAACGGGGCACATTTTCCTGTGTGTAGGTCTTCCGGGGTCAGGAAGCCACAACCCTTTATAGATCCATCCCCACCTGTAGGGCCAGACCTGGAGAACAGAGCACATACATTCATCAGCAATGTTAATAACAATAACAATGTTAACATTTGGACCCCAAATTTGGTCCGTGGAAGTTGACCGACCACAGTCTGAATCAACAGCTGCATCTCAGCAGCAAATCAGTGGATCACTAGATCCAAAATTTCCCTTTGTCTCCCTAAATGATCATGACCTTCTAGCTAACCCTCCTCAACGTGGAAATGGCGCCGAGCTTGGGCGGGGTCTTCAAAAATCATCTGCCTTCCCTCCACCCGCACTTTTAGCTTTGCAGGGTACAGAAGCTGAAAGCGTATCGCCTGCTCATGGAGATGCCTGCAAACTGGGGTGAACAACTTTCTTTTTTGGGCCACACTTGCAGAGAAATCTTGGAACAACAGGAGTTTGATGCCCTCTACAATAAGAGTGTCACACCTCCTATAAGCCCTCAGCACCTGCTCCTTTAATTGCCCAATTGAGGTATTTAGCTAATCACCCGGGGGTGGTCTCGCATTCCTCTCCCCTCCCTGTCTCTGCGGTCCCAGCCGATGAGCTCTTTCAATAACATACTTGTTGTGGGAACGTCGATATCTAAGACTTTGGAAACTTCTCTGTGAGGAAGGTAATCAGGGGGTCACCTGCGATGGATTCTGGATCCCACAAAGCGGAGATTATTCCTCCTGCTGCGATTCTCCAGATCATCGATCCGGTCTTTAAAAACACCTCGTTTCCCTAGCCTGCACAAGAGATTGTTCCACATTGGAAATGGTGACTTCACAAGATGTCACCTTGTTCCCCAAGCTCCACTATTTTTTGCGTATTAGCTGTAAATCATTGTTTTGCGCAGAGCTGATCTTTGTATGTAGAGCCCAAATCTTTTTTCCATCATGGGGGATCATCATCTTGGAGACCCCTTGGGCTATGGCGGCAAGGGTTTTAAAGGCTCATTGCCCCGTGGGGCCCTGTCGGGCTAGATGGAGATGCCTGGGACGAGGCAATTCACCTCTCCTAAGGATGGACCTGGAGAGGCAGGGTTCTCCATCACGGCCCCTGGGAGGTTGCCCTGAGCCATAATTGGGGCCTTAGTTTTTGGAGTTTTGGGGGCCCCTTTTGACGTGCTAGATGCCCTCGCGGCTTTTGGGGAAGCTGTCGCCGCGGGCGAAGACGTGTGTTGGCGTGTATTTCTCTTTGGTTGACTTTTGGATAGAAAATTTGTCCATCCCAAACCCTTACAGAGGGACGAAGAGAGCGGGGAGCGTTGATAAGATTTTCGGGGGAGACAGGTAGATATCTACAATCACATATCAATAAAGTCGCTGGGCCAAACCCCTAATACCCTCAAACTATGCCTGCAGTGTTGTGAGCTTCACAACACCTAGCTAGAAAAATTTAAACTTATCACAGTGAAATCCAGCAGCACATGCAAATTACATCAGCAAGGATACAAGACAAGTCGAGCAGTTCTGGACCTTCAGCTCCCTCCAGTGGTCAAAAGGGCCCGCTGGTGTTGTCCTGCAAACAGGTGACAGGAGAAGATTTAACCCTCACAATGTCCCGGAGTGTCGCTCTGTTTCTGTCAATCCAGAGGCAGGGGGGACAGCAAGGCTCCAGCAGCTCTGATCTCAAGCTCAGGTTGTCTCCCTCAATCCGGACCCTTTAAAATTAGGGTGTTGCAGGGTCCTACTCTGCAAAGATCTGCAGTGGGTTCAGAGTCAGGGTTCAGTCCACTAAGACGGATGCGTAGCAGAAGTGCGTCACCAGCGTCCCGGAGTGCTGTGGTTTGCCCAAGGACGCACGATTGGGCTAGTTAAGCAGTCAATTACAGCGCTCCCCTCATTGTGCAATATGTCGGCCTCTGGAGATGTTGGTGTTAGTCGGCAGGCGGGGTCAGGAGCTGGGGGTCGCACACTGTGTATTGGTGCCACCACCAAGAAATCAAAATGGCGGCCAGAGTTTCCCGCCGTCACTGAGTCCAGTGGAGGGGGGGCAGAAAGGCTCCAGCAAAGTCCTCTCCTCTTAAAGGCGAGCACCGGCCGTGCGGAAAGTCCACCTCCCAGCTTTGGAGATGAACCCCAACACACCCGCACCGCCTGGGTCAGGCACCGTGCCCTCTGTGTCCCTGGGGCAGGTCAGTGCTGTAGGCCCTCGGGCCAAGATGGCCGACTGATCCACCGCCCGGTCACAATCCTGCCGTGCCGAGGGACAGAGCGTCTCCGTCAGTCACTGCCGCCAGCCACCACCTCCTCCGCTCTCCCGCCTGCCTGCCTGTACCTCGTTGGACGCTGGTTCACCACCGGTCCGGAGTCGGGTACCGCCGCAGCCGTCCGCTATCTCCGCGCTGTGTGGAACCCGCGCGAGTCGTCCTGCCAGCTGCCGTCTCTTAGAGCGCGTGCGATTTCCCCTTCCACAGCTGCGGGCCCTCGGTGCTCAAACCCCTGCCGATCAAACCCCCCTCCACCACGCCTCGGCGCCACTCGGGATGCCGGACGTCTCCCAATCCGCCCCGTCCGGCGCTGGTTCCTCCGCTGCTGCCGCACGTCGTGCCTGGGCCTCTCTTCACGGGGGAAGGTAAGCACTGGGGCGTCGGGGTCACCGCCGTGTGCCGGCGCTTAGCTGGTGCATTGGCGCGCTTCCGCCTCTCTCTCCCGGGTGGGGCGTCGCTGCAGATCCTCCGCGGTAATCCACGGCCTCGGGCTTTGGAGCAGTCTCTCGCTCCTCGACTTTCCGGGCGATAGGTGCGCCGTTCGCTGGCCCTCTTCTGCCCCTCATGCTAAGCAGTTAGGTGTCTTTTTGCGGGCTGTGAGCCCTGATTTTTGCCCGAAAATAGGCAGTTTTAGGCTCTGGAGCGGGAGCTCTGGTAAAATGCGGCTACACTCAATAGCTCCGCCCCCGGAAGTCGTCAAGTGTAACTTTTTAGAGAGTTCCATGTGATTAACGCATTTAGAATGTCGGAATGGAACTAGAGCAGCTTCCATCCAATCTTCGTTAGTAAACGATTTCCCTAGTTCTCTTTCCCATTTAAGGCTATATTCTGGTTTACACTCTTCAGTGACTTTATTGAGAACGCTATAAGTAACTGACAGACCTTTTTCAAATCCTTTTTTTTGGAGTAGATAATTACCCAATGGGGTGGAGGAGGAAGAATGTGTGGACCACTCCAAACTCTGTATCGTATGCCTTACTTGTAGATAACATAGAAATTGATTTTGAGGTAGGCAAAATTCCTCTTTGATCTCCTCAAAGGATTTAAAGGCGTCTTTGCTGAACAAGTCGCCTACATTCCCAATCCCCCTAGATAACCATAAGGAAAGCGGCAAGTGAGGGGCCGCTTGGAGTAATACTGTTAGTGGGCAGGTATCTCTGGTTATTGTAATTGCCTGTGTTGGGACTATGTACTTTGCCTACACTGTAGCTAAATATTTTAAAGTAGGAAGATCCCAATTAGGCAGCCTATGACCCATCAAGGCGTAGATTAAGATATCTTTAATTAAGAATGGTTCTATGGAGTTACATTCCATATATGCCCAATGATGCTCTGTAGACTTGGTCCAGAGATATAGAACTGGTTCTATGATCGCGGCTACATTATAGAGAAAGAGATTTGGGACTGACATACCACCTAGTTTACTATGTCTGTACAGGTATTGTTTCTTGAAGCACGGTTTTTTATCCCCTCCAAATAAATTTAAAGGAGTTGTCTCATTACGAGCTTTCAGCCTGTCAGTGTCCCTGGTAAGTTGAACTGAGGGGCGTGCTTCTTGGTCTGTCTGTTCTGCTCCCTCTCCCCCCTCCCATCAGCACACAGGCAGCTACGTAACTTCTATACAGGGGGGGGGAGGGGGTTTGCTCTCAGAGTTCACCCTGTGTGTGCCTGCCTAGGTCTGTTACAGGAGAGGGCTGATCTATGAGTGTAGAGAGGAATGTGAAGCTGCTGTGTATGCTAACAGAGCAGAGAGGATGCAAGTGTTCCTATATCCCCTGCTTAGCTTACAAGTCTCCACATCTCCAGCAACAACAAGGGAAGTGTTACTATACTCAGGATGTCTCACTAATACAGGAGAGCATAAAGTATTCACATGCCTGATCTGTACAGTATTAGTATAGTCACAGTTCCAAAGACATATCATGATTATAGTAACAGACAGGGTCACTGCTGTCACATCTATCTGTGTAGAGAGCAGGAGGAAGCAGGGACACACAGGGTTAATCCAGGCAGCTCGGACACAGACGCCAGAGTCCTCCCGGCCCCCCTCCTCCTCCTCCTCCACTACAGAAGCATTCTGTGCGGGAGGGGCTCTCTGCTCAGACCTGTCTTCAAAGGTGATGAGTCATTCAGACCTGACAGCCAGTAAGATAAGGATCAACAGGTCGGCTACTATAGAGATTTGAGAAGCTGATGTAGTAATACTAACAGGGCTAGCTCAAAATCAGTAGAACATTTGTAATGAACATATATTGCAAAGCTGCTTGTTTTTTAAAGATCTTTAAATTAAAACCCAATCATTGTAGCGAGACAACCCCTTTAAGTATCAATGCTTGGAGCTTATTTAGAAGATTAGGTGAGAATAGAAAGGGTAAGGCTCGAGCAATATATAAAAACCTGGGTAAAAGGAGCATCTTTGTGATATTTATCCTTGCTAGCCAGGAAAGAGGTAATTGCTGAAGCCTTTTTATCTCCAAGTGCAGTGTGGTGTTGAGTTCCTGAAGGTTCAAGTCAATCGTATGATTGATGGAGGGAGTGATTTTGACTCCCAAATACGTAATATGTGAGTCTGTCCACAAAAAATTAAAATTTTGTAATTTAGCACAGAGGGAGGGAGAGCAATTTACCGTCATTAGTGTGGATTTAGTCATATTTACCCTATAGAATGTTAATTTAGAATAGTGGTCCAAGAGTTTTAAAAGGGCTGGGATCGAAGAAAGTGGGTCAGAGCATATAACTAATATGTCGTCCGCATAAAGGCTTACTTTATGGAGAGTATTATATGCTGTGATGCCGTGGATAGAAGGTATCATTCTTATGGATTCCGCTAGAGGCTCAATACAAAGGTTGAAGATCAGCGGGGACAACAGACATCCCTGTCTTGTACCATTAGAGATGGGAAATGTATAAGAAAAAAAACCCAGAGGTATACTCCCTGGCAGATGGGAATGTGTATAACGACAGGATGGCATTCAGGAAGTTGCCGTTAAAACTGAATTTAATTAATACCTGCTGCAGATATAACCAGTTTATTCTATCAAAGGCTTTCTCGCCATCTAATGAAAGCAACGCTATAGGGGTCTGCTGTTTATTGACCGCATGTAAAATATCCAGAACTCTGCGTATCCCGTCCCTAGCCTGTCGGTCTTGAACGAAACCAACTTGATCTTTGTGGATGATAATAGGTAGAATAATTTTAAGTCTATTTGCTATTATTTTAGAAAAGAGTTTAGTATCACAGTTTAAAAGAGAGATGAGTCTATAGTTTCAGATGACATCAGAAGGTTTTCCCGGTTTCGGTATGGTAGTAATAGTGGCCCCTAGCATCTCAGTGGGTATTGTCCCCTCGGATATAATCGAGTCAAAGATTTTCGACAGGTAGGGTGTTAACGTATGTGCAAATAACTTATAATTTTCATTGGTAAACCCGTTAGGGCCCGGCGATTTGTTTAATTTTGATTGCCTAATGGTGCTCTCTATTTCTTGGGTGGAGATTGGGGAGTTAAGAAACAATTTATTGTCTTCAGTTAAAGTGGGAATTTTTACTCGTGAAAGAAAGACCTCTATGTCCCTAGAGGTAACCAAGGGGGTCGTGGCGTCATCTTTGATATTATATAAGGACTTGTAGTAATCCGCAAAAGTGTTGGCTATATGCTGAGGATCATAAATCCTCTTTTGGTTATGTACTGTAAGAAAAGGGATCTTAGACCTTAATTGGATTTGTTTCACTCTTCTCGCCAGTAATTTCCTAGGACGATCACCACTCAAATAATAATTCCACTTAAATTTGGAGAGATAATAATCATATTTTCTCAGATTATATTCTCGAAATTTATTTTTAAGGGCTTTAATTTCATCGTTAATTTCTGAACATGGGTTCTGCTTGAGGCGCCTTTCAGCTATTTTGATGTCATTTAAAAGGTCATTCAAGGCTTGTTCTCTTTTATGCTTTTCCCTAGAGGCAATAGATATGAGCACTCCTCTAATGTATGCCTTATGGGCACACCAAAGGGAACTAGCTGAAGGAGCGGAAGGAGCATTTAAGTCAAAATACTCCTCAAGTGCCCGTTTTTCTTCTGTTACTGTCTCCGTAGATTTCAATAGAGAGTGGTTGATGCGCCATGGGAAAAAAGCAGGGGGGGAGAAGGCATCATTAACTGTAATATATATCGGTGAATGGTCCGACCAAGTTCTGTAACCAATTTCTGACGAAATGGTATTAAGTAAAGCTGTTTGTTCAATGAGATAACAGTGAGTGACATCATCACACAGGTTATGGCAGTGTCCTGTGCTTCTCAGCAGTAAAAAGCTTGATTTATGAAAATAAACAGAACTGTAATAAGGGCTTTTGTTTTGGGGATCAGATAAGAAGTCCTGTTAGTAGTTTGAGAAGCTAATCTGATCTAATTAGCATCTGAAAGCACAGCACTGCACAGAGCTGTACAAGCATGGAGCTTATGCAAATGAGTCAGTCTGAACCAGGAAGTGACAGAGTATTTCATTCATGCATTCTCTGAAACTCTGAAGGGAGACAACTCCTTTAACAAAAAGAAATCTATTCTAGAATAGTTCTGTTTAGAGGCCGAATAGAATGTATAGTCTACTTCTCCTGGGTGTGTGTACCGCCAATGGTCGTGCAGGTTTTCTTCTAGAAGGAAAGAGTGGAGTTCAGGGGCGTTTTTAGAACTACCCTTGGACCTATCTTCAAGTTTGTTTACTACCATATTGAAGTCTCCACAAATGATGAGATTGCTTTTGGCTAGTTTTTTTGCTTTACATATTGTTTTTTTAATAAAGGAAAGCTGATGAGAATTAGGGGCATACAGAGCTAGAATTGTATAAGGAATGGAGTTGAGTAAACAGTCTAAGATGATGAATCTACCCCCAGAATCAATGATGGATTCATTTAGCGTGAAAGCTATAGAGTCTTTGATAAGGATGGCGACTCCAGCTTTTTTAGAATTGGTTGAAGTGTGGAAAATAAATGGAAATCTCTTATGTTTCACACGACATGAATCCACGAAATTGAGGTGAGTCTCTTGGAGACAAACCACATCTGCCTGTTGTTTTAAGATATCTCTCCACATCAGGGATCTTTTGAACGGTGGTTCAATCCATTGACATTAAGTGACATGAGTTTGATACCCATCATAAACCAGAGAAGGAGTTAGGTAGTAAAAATGGTGAGTATACAACAGCAATATCTTATCAGCCAGTGCATTTATAGATAAGGAAGAAGATTTTGATGAGGCAATTAAATCATCAAAATCAAAACCGCAACAGTGCAAAAAACTTAAGGTCAACATATTAGCATAACCAAATAGAAATGATATTAGATTTCCGGAATACGGAAATAGAGAGTGGGGTAAGTTCACTGCGGGTGTCCGCAATAGCAACTTTAGCACGGACTCAATAAGAGAGAACGTCAGAGGGAAGAGAGAGTGTTATCCCATTAAGTTATTCCAATGGAGGTCTTCTTTGGCGAGTTGGTTTTCCCGACCAGAGAGGGGAGATAACTTCCGGCTTATTTTTCCCTCTCTTGATCGGAGTGGCATTTTCTATAGCAAGCAAATCCCATGTGAGAAGGAGGTCCTTGACCATCGATGGAGTGTTGCAGACAAAGGTTGTATTTTCTCTATTAATAACCAACTTGACTGGGAACCCCCAGTGATAATTAACGTTGTTATCTCGTAGAAGCTTGGTGTAGGGTAAAAATTATTTTCTTTTTAGCAGTTCCAGCGGATAGGTCAGGAAAAATAGAAATATTTTTAAACCTGTCAGGGATATCTATGCCATTGCGTAATACTCTCAAAAATCATCTTTCGTTCTGAAAAAGTGGGCTTTGGCTAGGACGTCTCTTGGTAGCGAGGGTGACAAGTGCTTAGGTTTGGGTAACCTGTGTATTCGATCTACAGTCAAATCTAGAGTGGTGGCATTCGGTAGTGCTACCGCCATTAGATCTGTGAGAAAAGGAAGTAATTGATCAGTGGCAACTGACTCTGGTATGCCTCTCAGGCGTATGTTGTTGCGCCTGGACCTATCTTCTAAGTCCATCACCTTAGCAGAAAGTCTCTGAACCTCCTCCTCTAAAGTGGCATTGGCGTCAATTAGTAAGTTGTGAGAGTTGACGAATTCTCCCAGTTTTGTCTCAATATGTTCCGTTCTAGATATTAAAGAATGTCTGTCCTTTTTAAAGTCACCCATCATATGTTTAAAATCTTGTTGCAGGGTATTTCTAAAGGAAGTAAAGAGACGTTGCAATGTAGCTTCAGTAGAATTATATCCACCTGATGGGTCTTGAGATTCTAGATCAACCGAATCTGATCTTGAGGGAGTCGGTGATGATGCTAGAGATTGCGAAGGACCTCCTGTTTTTTGTGGTGTAGAAGGAGGCATTTGGAAGAATTCAGTAAATTTTGTAGGTTTCGGTGTTTGTTTGGGATTATGCTTGGAGTTACCCCCCATTTTGAGCTTAGTACCTACTATAAGGCACGTTCCACTGGAGGTCGCTCTATAAGCGTGTAGATGGGTAAGTATACTATAAAATGGTAGATTATTGTATCAGGCAGATTCAAAATGATGTCCGCTCTGGGACACCACTCAGACCAATGTGGAATTAGTGTGAGCACACAGGCCAACAGAGATATAACAGGTGTACTGTCCTCCTTGCTGATAATGGAGTGCAGAGACTTTAATCTCTGTCAAATGGGGGTTAAACAGATATTCTATTATGTAGTTCCAGGACAGAAGGTTTCAAAAGGAGATGATAGCTCAGGTAAGTGTGCGCTGTTAGTATGTCAGAAGGTTATGATCCAATTTGAGGTTACAGAGGCCGCGTCTGGGCCATAAAGCCTGCTACCATAAACTGAGGTACCCCAGCAGAGAGTAAACAGTGTTCAATGTGCCTTATTAAATTCGGTTATAGAACAGTAGGACAATATGAGGGCGCCAGGCAGGGATGAGCTAGGCTGATGAAGGTTTCCTCTCCTGTGTGTGCCCTCTAAAATGGCGTCTGAGGCTGTAGTTTCGCGCCAAAAGCAAACTGTCAGCTAGTGGAGTGGATGAAACGGCCCCAGCCGACAGGGTTTGTCTCAAAACGTGACCTAGGGCGTTATTTTGTGGTTCACAGTATAGAGGTGGGTTTTAGAACAAGTCCCGTACCTGCTGAGGTGTTTATCTGGCGAGCGGCAGGCCCCTCTTTGCAGATGAAGCGATGGTGTGGTCTGCGCTTGCTGCTCCCAGCCACGGGAAGTATCTCTCCTCTCGTCGCCGGTTCACCTCTCAGAAGCTCTGCGGAGTCGTTAG
Source organism: Phyllomedusa bahiana (assembly GCA_025379985.1). NCBI lineage: Eukaryota > Metazoa > Chordata > Amphibia > Anura > Hylidae > Phyllomedusa > Phyllomedusa bahiana. The sequence goes on along the minus strand of JAODAL010002087.1, from coordinate 79,011 downwards.
GAGGGCTGTCAGCATCACTCCTCTGTCGCGCGAGCTTTCCGTGCCTCCGGTCTCGGTCCCGGCGCGGGCTTTGCCTCACCGCCGCTCGGCTTTACATACGCTCCCTCGGAATATTGGCCTGCAGCTCCAGAGGCGCCCCCCGTTCACCACGCGGCCAGCCTTCTAAGGTACTTGCAGGATGAATAGAACGCTGCAGATTTCTTTCTGCTGTCCCCTTGGCTTCACCGAACCTCCGGTTCTTCAAAAATCTGTAAGTCCGGTCTGGGATAGGGTTTATTTGGGCCGAGGTATCAGCTTCCCTCTGGAGCTCTGCTAGTGTGCGTCCGCCGCCATTCAGCACCAGGCCACGTCCCCCTAAAAACCTGTTTTTAATAAAACCTCTTCCTGTTGCAGGGAATTTTGTTTACATTGCATTTGTTCTTTCCTCTCAGCCTTCCAAGACCCATAACTTTTTATTTTTCTATTTACATAGCCATATGAGTGCTTATTCTTTACAGGACAAGATGTGCTTTTTAAATATACCATATATAACGCCATATAATGTACTTTGAAAGCAAAAAATATTTTTTGTCAGAAGGAATGTAGAACTTGAATGCAATTGCGCCATTGTGAGGGTTTTGTTTTTATGAAGTTTACTATGTAGTATAATTGTTGTTATCTTTATTCTGCAGGTTGGTGAGATTTTAGTGACACCAAATTTTTTTAATTTTCACCCTGCAATAGCTAGCAGGGGAAAAGGGTGGTCCGTCCAAGGTGGAACAGTAGTGCCAGGGCCGCCGATAGGGCAGTACAACCGGTACTGCTGTACCGGGCCCGGGCGGTCTGTGAAGCCAGGTGGGGGGGGTGCCGCCGCCGGCAGGCTCCGCCCCCCTCTGGCTTCACAGAGGTGATCTCTTAAGTGTATGCGTGTCCGTGCGACGCGCATACAATTAAGATGAACGGCGGGGCAGGGAGAGCTGTGCGCTCCCTGCCCCTGCCGTACCTAGCTCGGCAGGCGGCGCGGCGGAAGTGACGTCATCGCGCCATCTGCCGAGCTTCCTGTTCTCGGCCCCAAGCCTAAAGCAGCAGGCTTGGGGCCGGGAGCGGACGGAGACGTCGGGGGAGCGCGGCCAGGTGAGTAAGTACCCACAGGGGCCCTGGATGGGGGTGGGAACTATACATACTGGGGGCCCTGGATGGGGGTGGGGGGAACTATACATTACTGGGGTCCCTGGATGGGGTGGGGGGGAACTATACATACTGGGGGGGGAGGGGGGAAACTATATATACTGGGGGCCCTGATACTGGGGGGTGAGGGAACTATACATTACTGGGGGTGGGGGGTGGGGGAACTATACATTACTGGGGGCCCTGGATGGGGGTGGGGGGGAACTATATATACTCGGGGCCCTGGATGGGGGTGGGGGGGGGGAACTATACATACTGGGGGCCCTGGATGGGGGTGGGGAAACTATACATACTGGGGGCCCTGGATGGGGGTGGGGGGGGGAACTATACATACTGGGGGGGGAGGGGGGAAAACTATACATACTGGGGGCCCTGATACTGGGGGGGGGAACTATACATACTGGGGGCCCTGATACTGGGGGCCCTGATACTGGGGGGAGGGAGGAAGCTATACATACTGGGGGCCCTGATACTGGGGGGGGGGAGGGGGGAAACTATACATACTGGGGGCCCTGATACTGGGGGGGAGGGGGGAAACTATACATACTGTGGGCCCTGATACTGGGGGGAGAGGGGGGAAACTATACATACTGGGGGCCCTGATACTGGGGGGGGAGGGGGGAAACTATACATACTGGGGGCCCTGATACTGGGTGGGAGGGGGGAAACTATACATACTGGGGGCCCTGATACTGGGGGGAGGGGGGGAAACTATACATACTGGGGGCCCTGATACTGGGGGGGAGGGGGGAAACAATACATACTGGGGGCCCTGATACTGGGGGGGGGGAGGGGGGAAACTATAAATACTGGGGGCCCTGATACTGGGGGGGAGGGGGGAAACTATTCATACTGGGGGCCCTGATACTGGGGGGGGACTACACCTACAGGGGGCCCTGGATGGGGGCCGGGAAACTACACCTACAGGGGGCCCCTTATACTGGGGGGGGGGAACTACACATACAGGGGGCCCTGATACTTGGGGAGGACTACACCTACAGGGGGCCCTGATACTTGGGGGGGGGGACTACACCTACAGGGGGCCCTGATACTGGGGGGGGACTACACCTACAGGGGGCCCTGATACTGGGGGGGGCCAACGACTTCACCTACAGGGGGCCCTGATACTGGGGGGGACGACTACACCTACAGGGGCCCTGATACTGGGGGGGGGGGACTACACCTACAGGGGGCCCGACATAATCTACCAAATCGGGGTCCATTTTCAGCACATGCCAATATTTGTGTAGGGTCTGTCTCACCCGATGATTTCAAGAAGGAGGCCAACATTTTGAGATCTCGGTTTCTGACTAAGGGCTATCCAGATTATATATTAAGACAATCATATCAACATGCACTTACAAGGGACCGGGTCCAATTGTTGACACCAAGAATCCATACTAGCCGGGATCAAGAGACAGTAACCGCATCATGGCCCTTTTTGACAATGCCCCCTCGGGGAGACAGACCCTACAAAAATTTGGCATGTTTTTGAAAAGGACCCCGATTTGGTAGATTATGTCGGGGGGGCCCCCTCATATCATATAAAGGGGAAGAAATCTGGGGACTTCGGTCATAGCCACTTTGTAAATCCAAAAAAAACATGGGCGACTAGCCCCAAACGGTTTCTTTCAGAGGGGGGGATTGTTCGTTTTGGTTATTTTTGGGGGAAAAGACAAAACGTTCTCCAATGATACAGGGGCAAAGACTTATCAGATTAAATATTTCATCAATTGTAAGACCACACAGGGGTATATATAACCGTGCATGTGGATTGAGGTATGTAGGCAAAACCACAAGACAGCTGCACGGGGTTTGGGGGACTTTTGGGGCGATATCGCCATCAAGGGACCACCAATCTACGGCAAAACACTCAAACAGGGGGGAACTCTAAATGCCTCAAATGGGGGGCAATTGAACGGGTCTCCCCTTCAAAGACGTGGAAATGGACAGATTTTTCTGCAAAAGGGAAATTTGCTTCGGACATTTCCCCAAAAATACAAAGGCACCAAAGGGTTTAAATGACCATTGGTTTTCAGCAGCTTTTTTTTTTAAAGGGGTGTTTCTTTTTTTTTCCCTTGCAATACAACATTGTTGAATTAACCTAAACTTTTTGCAAAATATCCAACTAATTTTATCAATGTCCCTTGGAAATTAAAAAGGGTTACATTCTTTTTCCTACCAATAAATGTCGTTTCACTACTGTTAACTAGCAGTTTTTTTAAAATCAACCTGCCATTCTGCTGCCCCGGGTGTTGCGTCCTGCATACATTTCGTCGCGATGCTTATCGGCCGGCCTAACATGGACGTTTTTCTCGACGCATTTCTCCGTGCGGCCACTATGTGATGTCAGGGAGGCTCCGTGAGCGCCCCTTTTATTTTTCCGCTTTCCGCCAGTTTCGCTCTCACACACACCGACGCGTAACCCCCTTACGGGGCAGGAGAGACTTACATTCTAAAACTTAATAAAAATTATATGGGTGTATCTTTGTGGTGGGGGTTTGTTTGGGGTTGGCTTTTTTCTCTCCCCCTCTTTTTTTTTGTTTTTGTACTTCCCACAGCCGGGGGGGGCTTCGGGTTTATATTGCAAACCCTACAAGGGGGCATTATCAGAGAAGCTAAGGTAGTGCCTCTTTTGCTATTAAACAGGAAATGTTTATGTTGTCACTGCATCATAATTACCATCAGGTTTTTTATCTACCCTCAAATTTCCCTTGTGCCTTGCATTATTCAGCCATTTATTTTTTTACTATACCCAATACTTGGCCCAAATTAATCTTTCCAACTGTCCCCGATGATGTCAGGATGATTTGAAACATTTGGGACGGGAACCTGAGGAATAACGGGGGTTTTTTTTGAATTGGGGTTAGGCTGCGGACAGGAACGCCCTTATCGGGGCGATTACCCGGATCCTTTCAGTTAGTAGGGGTACTTAGGTTTATAAGCCAGGTTTTTGCATATTCCTGGTCCCACCCAGGGGTTGTTGCTTGCCTCCCCAGTGTTTTGTGAGCTCTTTGAATAGATCAATATTTTAATTACACTTAATAAAATTTTTTTTTTAAGGGGACCGATTTTTCCTCTTTAAATTGTCTTCATATATGCGGGTCAAAGGTTTTGGTACTTTTGGGTAGGGATCACTAGGAAATTTTGTTTTTGTGAATTTATTGTAGGGCATGGCAGGATTTCTCTCAAGGGACCATCTAGGGATAGGGTCCTCTTGAATCAAAGATTTTTTTTCTGAGAAACCCATTATTCGGGACCATATCCCCCGACTGTCTCTGCGCATTTAAGGATTTAACCAAACGTATAGGAACAGTGGCTTCTTTTTGGGGGTTAGAAAGCGCAACATTACATTGAGCAGAAAATTTGTTCCTCGGGGACTTCGTATTTCTCTGACACCCCGGGTCCAATAAACCCCCCCTTTCCCCCCCCCCCGGTGGGAAAAAGAGATCACTGGGTTTTCTTTACACCTTATGAAAGTCCTCTTAGAGGAAAAAAATTTGACCCTTATCTCTAATAACAAATTTAAAGAACAATTATCTCATTCAAAATTTTCGAGTGAACCTGATTCATACTAAAAAAAAAATTTTACAGTGAAATTGAACGTTTTTTCAAATCACCTTAAAGAAAGGAAAACATCGTCAATTTCTGAGGACTTACAATTTCGGGGAAAACAAGTTTTACGATTCTGGGTTAATCGAACCCCTGGGAGGGGGAATACCCACTGACGTCCCTCAACAAAACCCGAGCAGTCGGACTCTGAGAGGGAAGGTCGGAGACCATCTAGATCACAGACGAATAAAGGGGGTAACCAGGGGGGGGGGGGGGGGGGTTCTCAGAAAGTAGGGAAACGGACAGCGTTTTTAGACCCGAATCCCAAATCCGATTAAGAAACAACAACTACCCCCAGCTACCGAGATAGTGCCCCCCACAAGAACAAATCTAAAAATCTCAATTTGTCAATAAAACTTGAAAACTGATGAATGAACTATTACGAAGGGACAAAACATTTGTCCCGACAATGAATTCAATTTTTTTTACATACAAGGACTTACATAATTGAAAGGGAAACTCTACGGGAAAAAGTTTTTTGCGCAAAAAATAGACGGGAAACCTGAAATGGGGACCCTTTTTGATACCCTGAAGATGAAAGATTACTATTCGACTGGCGATATACCACAAAACGACATTGGAAAGGGGCCCTTTACAAACTTGAGGGCCAAGAGTAACAGGTGCCCCAGTAGCAGAACATCTTCATTGAGGAATTTCTGGATTAGTCCCCCCCCAAAAAAACTGGCCAAAATAAAAGAGTCCAGATGGCGAATTTTCTTAAATCTGAAATTTGGGGGGCCTAAATCCCATCAAAGAACCGCGAGCTATGCATTAAAACCCTCTACAAGGGGGGGAACATGATGATGAATTGCAGCAAAATCGGAGAGTGCCTGAATCTTTTAATGGAAAAAATTGCTAGCACGTTTTATCAGAGTCCTACTATGGGTTTTCAGGCAAACAAAAAAATTTATTAACCAGGCAAAAGAGATGGAACCATTGACCAAGTTGAATATGACTTTCTATATCCACCACCCTAGGTTCTACATTTTATGATTTGCCCAAAGTTCACAAGGGGGTGTCCCCTTGGGGGACCCCATTTTCCCGGATAGGGGCCCCTTTTTCAAAATTGTGGTTCTATCTAGACCACAAATGGCACCTTTGTTGAAACCCTTTCCCCCTTTGTTTGGGACACTAGGATCTATTAAAGCGCATTGAGGGATTTACATTTGGGGAATGCCTTTTTAGCAACATCGACGTAAGGCCCTATATACCGATACCCCACTCTATGGGGTGCAGGGCTGTTAATTTTTCCTCTTCCAGAGGGGACACCTTAGGCTCACAACAGGGTTTTTTTTTGGGGGAAATTTTTTATTTTACCCTCACAAGGAATTATTTTCCCGTTTGATGGGACGCTTCCACCCGCTACAGGGGACAGCCATGGGCGTTCCTGTGCCCCGGCCTATGCTAATCTTACCTGGGCGGGGGAGACGTCCGTGTCCCCTTTGTGACTCCCCTCCCCTTTTTTCTACCATATACCCGTGGGCTAGATTCATTTACGAATCTTTATCATCTGGAAAGGCTCACAAGAAGAATTTGCCCCGTTTGACAGAAACCCGAATGTCAATACTTTAATCTTTGATTACTTTTAGATTTCTTCCGAATTTTTACCATTCATTGTTATCGGTATTGGCAGAGGTCAGGATGGGGAGATAATAACTATCATCTACCGAAAACCTACAGCCACAAACTCTTTACTGCGGTGGGAAGTCCCCCCCGACACCCCTAAAAGGGGGATCCCCCGGGACATACTGCTCTCAACATAATTGTTCCTCTCTTGATGATTTTAAGAAGGGGGCCAACATTTTGAGACTCGGTTTTTTGACTAAGGGGTATCCCAAATTTTATTTTAAGACAATAATCAAAATGCACTGACAAGGGGCCGGGTCCAATTGTTGACACCAAGAACCATACTACCAGGATCAAAAGACAAAACCCATCATTTTCACCTTTTAACAATGCGGCCCCCGGGGAGACAACCCACACAAATAATGGGCATGTGTTTAAAATGGACCCCGATTTGGTAGATTATGTCGGGGAGGCCCCCCCCCATATCATATAGAAGGGGAAAAATCTGAGGGGCTCTGGTCGTAGCCACTTTGAATCCAAAAAAAGCATATGGCTGACTAACCAAACGGTTTTTTTCAGATGTGAGGATTGTTGGTTTTGTGCTTTGGGAAAAAACAAATACTTCTCCAATGATACAGGGCAAAACTTATCAATTAAATATTTCATCAATTGTAAGACCACACATGGGTAAAAATCTGATAACCTGTGCATGTGGATTTAGGTATGTAGGGAAAACCAAAGACAGCTGCGACGTAGGGTTTTGGGGGGCATTTGGGCGTATTCGCCATCAAAGTGACACACCAACTCCGCTATACACTCAATAATATGGGGAACCTAAATGCCTCAAATGGAGGGGGATTGATCGGTCCCCCTTTCCCCCTCAAAACTAAACTTGACAGATTATTGCTGCAGAAGGAATGCTTCTGGACAATTACCCCCCCCCAAAACAAACCACCAAATAGTTAAATGACCAGTTGGATTTTACAGCTATCTTTAAGTGTTTTTTTTCTTTTCCTTTCATATCAACATTGTTGAATTAACCTGTCATTTTTGGCATAATTCCTAACTAATTTTAACAAAGTCCCTTGGGGAATTGAACGGATTTTTCAGTTCTTTTTCCTACCAAAAAATGTCGTTTCACTAGCTGTTTTTAAATGAGATTTTTTTTAAAAACACCTCCAGTCTGTCTGCCCCGGGGTTGCGTCCCCATACATTCTCGCGATCTTATCTCGCACGCGCCGCACATGTGATGTCCCCAGGCGCCCTGGCGTCCTTACTTCCGCGCGCCGCCACTTTTGCGCTCACACACAGCCGCGCGCATGCCCTTATAGGGCGGGAGAGACTTACATTCGAAATTAATAGTAATTATATGTGTTGTTGGGTGGGGGGTTTGTTTTGGGGGTTCTTTTATTCATCCCCCTCTTTGTTTTTGTTTTTGTACTTCCACAGCCCGGTGGTCTTGCTGGTTTATATTGCAAACCTAAAGGGGGCATTATCAGATGAAGCTTAAGGGAGTGTCCTCTTTTGCTATGTAAACAAGGCATTTATTTGCTCTTTATCAGAATTACCATCAGGTATTTATCTACCCTCTAATTCCCTTTTGCCTTGCTTATTGCAGCCCTTTATTTGTTACTATACCCAGATACTTGGTCCAAATTATACTTTCCAGACTGTCCCCTATGATTCATGGATGATTAAAACATGTTGGGACGGGACCATGAGGAATAACAAGGGGGGTTTTTTTAAATTTGAGTTAGGCTGCGGGCAGGGAAAGCCCTTTCGGGGCGATTATCCTGTAAACTCTTTCAGTTAGGTAGGGGGACGTTAGGGGTTTTCTTACAAGATACAAAAAAAAAAAACTATGGTTTAAAAAAATTCAATGCAAAGAAAAATTTAACATAAAAAGTGTAAATATTAAACCTAATTTAACTTATAAATTTTAAAAACAAAAAATTTAAATATATTGCCGGGGTCACGGGTCCGCGCCCCCCCCACCCTCTCCCCGCTCGCAGGGGGGCTGGCGCGGGGACTGCGGCGGCCCGCGACCACCCCTCGCTCCTCGGCGCCGCCCCCTTCCCCGGCCGCGCTCCTGGGAAAGCCGCGCCTTCCCTTTCCCCCCGTCGCGCCGGGCCCCGTTAAAGGGGCCCCGCGGCGCCCCGGCTTTTCAAATTTTAAAAGGGGCCCGTGTCCCGATAATTGGTTTTTGTCGGGGGGGTGGTCCTATTTAAGGTATCCGCCCCCAGTACTTCCTCCCCGTCTGTTGGTGTTTTTTTTGGGGTTTGAGAGTATTGGGTTCGTATTGATTACCCGTGTACCAGTTGCCTTTTACTTTCCGCGTTCCCTTTGCCGCCTGCCCTGACCGTTGCCCCCCTCTGATACGAACCTCTGCTGCCTCCCCTGACCTTCTGCCTGTCCCCGATCGCCCCCGGATTACTTTCTGTACCACGTGTCCCCCCGGCCGCCATCGAAAAGCAAGTCACGCGGGTAAGCCCTGGTCCTCACCCGCAGCAAGCCCATCCCGTTTTGCGGCGGGCTTGGGAAAAGGGGGCTCTTAGACTTTCCCGGGCGTGGTTAGCTATCATGCTTGCTTTGGGCCCGCGGATCCACTCCCCGTACGTACAGACGGGCCCCTGGTTCCGCCAGGGTACCTTGCCTGACCGGGGGAATCATACAGCTGTCGCCCAGCAGAGAAACGATCGACCAGCTTTGGGGCATGATGCAAACCTGGCGACTCGTCTGCCTCCCGGCTGCCGCCTCTGCACCTGCGCCGTTGCCCCGGGACCCATTGCTCTCCCTGCTTGGGCTTCAGGACCGTTCTGCATTGCCATCCCCTCACGCTACGAGGGAGACCCCAAGAAGTGTCGAGGGTTCATAGCCATGCTCCTTCCACCTCGAAAGATGGGGCACCAATTCCCTACAGAGCGAGCCAAGGGGGCCCTTTTCTAACAGCCTCTGTCTGGAAAAGCCTTGGCTTGGGCAGCCCTATGGATCGGGGATTTCTGACGGGGACCTCCAAACGTTCCCCCGGGGGTTCCGACGTCTTCGAGGAACCTGGCCGTACTTCTTCGGCGGGCCGCAGCGCGCCCCGGGGCTACTCGGGCGACCCCACAGTCGGTCAGTATTGGGTTTTGGTTTCGCACTCTCGTTTCGGAGTGGAGGGGAACAAAAGCTTTGGTGGCGACATTTTGGCAAGGCCTCTCGGGCGAATCAAGGACGAGCCGCCGCTGGGGATTTCCCTGCCTTGGATGCCTAACCCATTTGGCACCCGAGTGGATTTTCGCTTCCCCAAAGGCAACAAAGCTCCGCCAGCAAGGGAAACCCCCCCCCCCCCCCCCCCCCCCCCCCCCCCCCCCCCCCCCCCCGTCCACGCCGTCCCCCTCGCTTGGCTCCCACTTTCCAGGGGTTTTCCTCTTCCTCCCCCAAAGGGCCCTTAAAGAGGAACCTATGCAGGTCGAGAGAGCCCACCTTTCAGGGGGAAAATTTTTCTCACGTCGTTGAACAGCTCTGCTTTATTGTGGCGGTTTGGCCTTTCTTTGGGGGGGACGTCCGGTGCGCCCAGGACATTTCGCCACCCCCGAAAGGGAGGGGAAAAACCCCTAGGGGTCGCGGCCTCTCCCCGTTGACCATGCCGTACTATTGGTGCTTCTCCGGACAGCACCTTTCGGCCCCCCCTTTTATCGACTCAGGATCGGCGGGAAAACTTCAAAAAGCCACAAACTTGTGACAGGTTTCGTTCCCGGTGATTCGTGCAGAAACCTATGTTGTCTCCTCGTCAGTGGGAATGCCTTGGGACGCTATTCCCTCTTTACGGCCCCTCTTCTTGCAAATTGGGGTTCTTACAAGGAGCGTTGCAATTTAGTCCTGCCTGATCCTCCTGGAAACCTTTTGGGGCCCCCCTTTGGCTGCGGACCTACCCCGATTTTGGTTGGAGCACAGGTAAGTCAGGGTTGGGGTTCGCTGCTCTCTCGTTGCCTGTCCTAGCCGCAACTCGCTCCTCAAGCGTTTCCCCGGAAGTTCCCAAAAACCTCCCCCGGGTCTACCTTCGCCCCTTCCTTTTTTTCCCTCCCCCCCCCCCCCCCCCCCCCTCCCCCCCCACCTTTTCCCCCTTCCCCCCCCTTTCTTTTCCCTTTTCTTTCCCTTTTCCGGCCCCTTTTTTCGGGGGGGGCCCCCCTTTTTCCCTTTTCCGCGCTCCCTTCCCTTCCCCTTTTTTCCCTTTTTCCGGCCCCCCCTTTTCCCCCTTTTCCTTTTTCCCCCTTTCTTTTTTTCCTTTCCCCTTTCCCCCCTTTTCCTTTTTTTTTTTTTCCCTTTTTTTCTTTTCGTTTTTTTGGGCCCCTTTCTCATCTTCTCCCTGATCCGAATCATCGCCCCCATGTCCGCCGGGGTAGGCGACTCCGCACTCTCAGCTCTTTTCCTGCCCCAAAAGGCCTCTTTGAACGTGCCAGGTTCCCCCTTTTTAGGGTAAAATGTCTCTGAGAGGGTCTCCGGATGGATCCCTCCAAGCTCCCACGGGGTTGCTGTGGCCCAAAACCGGGGGGCCTTGGGCCTTCAAAGTTTCTGGGATTTGCGAATTTTTTGGCAATTCACCCCATTCTCTACACTGGGGGGTCCCTTGGTGGGCCCCGACTAGGAAGAACCAAAACCCCAAAACCCGGCCCCCCCGAGGCCCAAAAACCTTCAACCGGTCAAAACGGCATTTGCTTCGGGCCCCTCCTGTCTCACCAGACCCTAACGTCCGTTTTTTTGGAAGTGGGTGCTTCGTCAGTCGGCGCAGGTGCGTTCCTCCTGCAGAGTCCTCCGTGGGAAGCTACATACCGTTGTTTTTTCTCCAAGAATTTTCTCCTGCCGGAAGAAATATCCATTGGTGTCGTGAATTATGGCCATTAAGTGGCTCTTGAAGAATGGCGCACCTATGGAGGGGGCTGCCCCCTTTGACATTTTTACAGACCACAAGAATCTCCTATATCTTCGTCGGTCAACGCCTAACCCCGGGAAGCTGGTGGGCATTTTTCTTTGCCCGTTTTGACTTCCCCCAATTTTTGGCCGCGAAAAAAACCTCGGCTGATGCTCTACCCGTTCCTCGGGTACAGTGGGTCTCGAGCCTCCTCCCCAGCACATTGTCCCCCCGGGGGGACCGTCACGGTGCCCCCCTGGACCTCCCGGGACCTACCCCCCCGGGAAGACGTATGTGCACCTGCCTTGCCCTTAGAATCCGAAGGGGGACACTCTTCTATTGGCTGGGCACCAGGTTTATAGGTCACTTTTTTTGTATCCCGTATTACGGTGGCCTCCCCTTGCCGGACATGAGGAACTTTGTTCTAGCCTGCCCCCTCCGTGCCCCCTTAAAAAAGGTTCCCCGCCTCAAACCCGCGGGTCTTCTTCCCGTCCCTGTGCCCGAAAAACGGCCCTGTACCAGGGCTTATTTCGGACCCCTTTGCCCTCTCGGAAACACGGTCTTGGGTTTTTACCGACCGTTTTCCAAAATGGCCCACTTTTTCCCACTCCCCGGGTTACCCTCTGCCCTCCAAGGGCCCAACATTTTTTCTGCACGTTTTCCGTCTGAAAAGGTCTCCCTTTAATATTGTCTTGATAGGGGGAGTCCAATTTATTGCTAAATTTGGCGGGCTTTGTGGGTCAAATTTCAGGTCCAGTTAGACTTCCTTCCCCTCCACCCCAGCTAAAGGGAGGTTGAGAGGGTCAACCCGGTGTTGGGCCCTACCGAGGGATTTTGTGTCCCCCCGTCAGGGTAACTGGTTATTTTCTTCCCTGGGCGGGGGTTTTCTTAAACTCTTTAGATTCGGGATCCCCGGGGGGCCCCCCCCTTTTTTTTCAGTTTGGGTACACCCCGCCCACCCTCCCCCTTGCTACCTGTGTCGTCCCGGCCCTGGATGCCCAAGTAAAGGACATCAAGGCGTTATGGCGCTCACACGACAGGCCCCGTTTGGGCTTTTTCCCGCACTAAAGTCCCCGGTGAAGATAGTAGGACTCCGCCCCTATTTGAGCGGCGATAAGGTTTGGCTATCCAGCAAATAATTCGTTTGGGTCCTATACATTAGGTCCTAAAAATGTGGGGCCCCTTTTAGGTTTCTGCAACGTCTAAACCCGGTGTCCTACAAACTCGCCTCCTCCCACCCTGCGCATCCGAACTCCTTCCATTTCCCTCCTCAAGCCGGGGGTGCGAACGCTTCTCCCTGGACCTTCTCGCCTTCTCCGTGGCAACTCTGATAAAATCTTTAGGTAAGGAGGTTTGGGACAGAAGAAAAGTGGGGGGAACGGGGTTTTTTCTCATTGACGGAAGGGTTCGGGCCGGGGGGAGCGGTCGTGGGAACCCGGGACCAACCTGTTCCCGACCTCCTCTTGGTTTCTAAAAAAGAGGGGGAGCCTAAGGGGGGGGGTACTTCATGGGGGCGCGGGCTCCGCTGCCCCCCCGACCCTCTCCCGCTCGCAGGGGGTCTGGCGGGCGGGGTGGGGGCGGCCCCCGCCACCCCCTCTGCCCCGGGGCCGCCCCTTTTTACCTGGGCGTCCCGGGGAAAGCCGGCCCGCCTGTCCGGCCGTCGCGGCGTGGCCGCCGCTTAAGGCGCGCGCGCGCCGGCTTCTCTAAATTTAAAGGGCCAGTGTCCCGATATTGGTTATTGTCGGGCGCTGGTCCTATTTTAAATTCCGCCCCCAGTATTCCTGCCAGTCTGTTGGTGTTTTTGTGCGTTAGGAGTATTGGAGTTCCGATTGATTACCCGTGTCCAGTCCGCCTGTTTCGTTTCCCGACCTTGCCTGTTTGCCGCCTGCCCCGACCGTCTGCCCCTCTTGATATGAACCCCTGCTGCCTCCCTGACCTTCTGCCTGTCCCCGACTACGCCCCCGGGTTACTTTCTGTACCACGCGTACCCCCGCCCTCGCAAGCAAATCACGTAGGGGTAAGACCTGGTAGCCCCGCCGCAGCAAGTCCTCCCGCTTTGCGGCGGGCTCTGGTGAAAACCGGGGGCTACTTTGACCCGTTTCCCCGGCGTGGCTTAGCTATCATCGCTTTCATTGGCCCGCGGATCCATCCTCCCTTACATAATATATATAAAAATAAAATTTATTTATATATATTTATATATTATATATATTAATTAAAATATATATAAACACAAAAAAAAATTTAAAACAAGAAAACATGTAAAAGATTTAAATTTCAGATTTAAACAATTTTGTTTTATTACATTTTATAATAAGTTTTGATTTAGTAATATGGTTCCATTTTTTATTCTGTAGGTGTTTAGATATAGGTTTTTTTCTACAGAAAATGTGATTTTATTATGATAATAATATTCTAGATTAACTTCAGTCTAGTACTATGCTGACTATTCATCCATAGTTATTATACTGGATAAGAAAAACTTGCTTTCTGTTCTGCTAAATCACTTACAACAAATTTTAAGAATTTTCTGGGGTGTAAGATGACTAAATGGAACCATCATCACTTGGTATATGAAAAAAGCACAGGAGAAAATCAGCTTTGCAGGAACTAAGTGAAAGAGCGAAGCATATACCCACTGTGAAAACTGATTGAATTTCACTCACCTTTATTCGATTCTTTACGTAAAATTGATTTTTTAAAAGGGACAAGGCGTTTTTTCCCGAAGAATATTTATAAAACATACTAATTTTTTGTAATTTAATTTCTATAATACAAACCATCTAATATTTTACATTTTAAATGTGAAAATAACATTATATATAACACTGTCCCAAAATTATATTGATCAGTTATTCTAATTTTCTAGAAATATTATTTATCATCTTGTTTTTTTTTGTTTGTTTTTGTTTGTGATCAAAATTTGCAGTGCTGTCATAAGGAGTGTAACTAAACAGTCACATTTTCTAGAAATATTATTTATCATCTTGGTTTTTTTTGTTTGTTTTTGTTTGTGATCAAAATTTGCAGTGCTGTCATAAGGAGTGTAACTAACAGTCACATCTAAACTGGTGCCTACACACTGCCACATAAGAAGACCTCATCACTGTAAAAGGCTTATGGTGGGGGAAAGGAACCCCTTAGGCTATTTCTACACAGCACAGAAAATCATTGGATTTTCATGGTTCAGTATTTTTAATCCGTCGAAAGTCCGACAGTACCCTGTACTGCATAGACGGAAATGAGAAATCCATGCTGCAGTCTATACATTAATTTTTTTTACCGTCAGGTTTAAAATTCAAGAGAATATGCACCATATTGTAAATCCCCTCAGATTCCACTCGGATTGCTGTCGGCCCCATATATTGAATGTATGGGGCCGATGGAAAATCTGAAACCCATTGTGTCAAAAAAATGCGGTCCTGCCGTGGTCCAGCAATGTCAAAATAAAGTTGGATTTTGGACGGCATTTTGACATATGCTGTGTGGATTTAGCCTTACATAATTTGCATTGGAGTGCAGGACCTTCAGAACTTAAACTTCTGAAAACATGATTTTATTTATTATCTTTAATTGGTATACGATTGTTTAACAGTTAGATTTTCTTTTTTTAAACTACATTATACTGCACAGAATTTCCTTAACATTGTCATTCCCCCTGTATGCAAAGATAAATGATTATTACGTGGCTCATGTCCTGAAGTTGTTTTAATAAAGTGATATATCCAATAGATGTGGCCAGATACATAAAGATAACATTGTCTTCAGTCAATGACAGCTGTTAAGAAAATGACTTGCTGAAGGAATCACTTCTATGGCTTGGGCAGAAATAGTTTAAAACACAGAGTATAGAAATGTAAACATATATTAAGTAGTCCAATGCAATTTGTAAAGAATTTTTTAAAACAGTCACAGCTCACCAGCATCATGTTGTGGGGCTGTTTTGCTGCCCGAGGGACTGGTGCACTTCACACAATAGATGGAATCATGAGGAAAGAAGATTATGTGGCAATACTGAAGCAACATCTCAAGACATCAGCCAGGAAGTTAAAGCTTGGGCGGAAATGGGTCTTCCAAATGGACAATGACCTAAAGCATACTGCCAAACTGGTTACAAAATGGCTTAAGGATAACCAAGTCAATGTTTTGAAGTGGCCATCACAAAGGCCTGATCTCAAGCCTATTGAAAATTTATGGGTAAAGCTGAAACAGCAGGTGCGAGTTAGGCGACCTACAAACATGGCTCAGTTACACCAGTTCTGTCAGGAGGAATGGGCCAAAATTCCTACCAACTATTGTGAGAAGCTTGTGCAAGGATATCCAAAACATTTGACCCAAGTCATACAGTTTGAGGGCAATGCTACCAATAATAATGAAATGTATGTAAACTTTTGACTTTGCAGAAAGTAATAAAAATGCATTAAAAATTTTCTCTCTCATTATTCTGGCATTTCGCAAATATAAATAATTTTGCTAATGCTAATTGATCTAAAAAACGGGTAAGGTTTAAGCTGATTTCATGTCTCTTTCTATAGTGTATGAAAACTTCTGGTTTAAAAAAAAAAAAATATATATTTATATATATAATATATATAAATATATACATATATATATAATATATATATATATATATAATATAATAATATAATATATATATATATATATATTATATATATATATAATATATATATATATATATATTGTGACAACTCACATACCTTCGGCCGCCATCTTTCATAGGCGGAATGGCACTCAGACATAGGTTTACGTTTTACACGGAATCGCCTACGAAAGACGGCGATTCCGTGAGCTTTATTAAGGCAAAGGTTTTATACAGGCTTGGAAAAACATACAAAATAAAATCCTAGGCCGTCTAGCCACTTACTTCACATGACATAGAGACCCTCTCTAATGTCTGGACCTAGCATCCAGCAACGTATGCACAACGCACACTTTCGGCTTCCCTTAAGCCTCTGGGGGGGCCAGAGCCTCTCTCCAGCTCCTCTGCTGCTACACATCCAGGCAGCAGACCACGCCCTTCTGTACACCTGAAGGACCCGGCTTTTTATAGGACTCCTGAGCCCTATCCAAAACGTGGCCTGGAACATGGGGAGTAGACGGCCACCCAACGCATTGTCTACTCCCAATAAGAGCCAACCCAGGAACGGCTGAAAAGCCAAACTAATCCTATACAGTTGCCAACCACTCTTATCCCACCAAGGCCAGGTATCCTTGGTGGCATGTTGTATATAACACTCTGGTATATATCCACCGAGCGGCAGAACCACTCAAATCCACGTTGCCAGTCTGCCACACTATATATATATATATATATATATATATATATATATATATATATATATATATATATTTATATATATATATATAGCACCTCACTCACGCTTGGACGCCCTCCTCGCCCGTCCTGGGGGTTCTTTAGCTATATATATATCCTATCCTCTATTTTTTATAACTTTGTCATGTAGTGTTGCATCAATAAGAGAATACAACTGCACTCAATGGATTTAGATGGAAGTGAAAATAATTTTGTATTTATTCAAAGATGTTCACGCTCCAGATCAAATTCCCCACGGCTGCGACCGTCATCGATTTACCCCATTTAAACCTCCTTTTGTGACATTTATGAGTACAACCAAACATAACACATCTTTATGTCACTTTGCAAGTATGATTTTGATCTGGAGCATGAACATGTTTAAATAAATAAAAACTCTTTTCACTTGCATCTAGATCCATGCAGTGCGGTTGTATTCACTTATTGATCTATAGTGGTTGAACAAGCCCAGCAACCAGCACCCTCAAGAATCCCTTAAACTGGATATCCAAGAGAGTGCCGCCCATCACATACATTTATATAGTGATGCATGATATAGGATTAATCATAAAGAGTCAACATCTAGAATTCTCTTTCTATATTATTTTAATGATTTGAGTCCAGATAATAATTTAAAGGGCATTTCTGAGTTCCATTTGTTGCCTATCATGTCCTTCTGGAGGTTACCCAACCTTAAAGAGCACCTATCACCACTACACAAACACACAAACAATTATAGTAGATGATATTATAAGACTTTTCTCAAATACATGTCATTAATAAATCAGATGATTTCCTTCAGTATTACAACATCAAGGTTTTACTTTAATTTTGTTAGACAGAGGTCACAATCTGGTAAGATTCCTTCTGTGGGAGATACCACATGTGCAGGGGGAGCTAAGGACACAGCTGCTTGTACAGAGTTAATCTGAGCCTCTCACTGTACATACACTGCAGGAGGCACTGCACACTGAGGACATATGTCTGACTGGATTTACATGTTGCTTGTCGACTCCTCTTCCATAGCACACAGCCATTCATGTTACACTGCTGATAGTGTAATAACACCCAGCATGAAGATGGCAACACAGAGCTTCCCATTGAACAGATGGTACAGACTTTCAGGCTCCTCCTCTACAGTGGACTTTCCCAGCTCAGAAGCACGTAGTTTTACAGAGCTGTCAATATAGTGATTCATTATACTGCAAGAAGCCCACATTGGCCCAACTGCAGTCTTGTCTTAAAGGGCCAGCGCTGCTTTTTTTTTTTTTTTTACTAAATTAGAGGTAAAATGCTTTCATTTTCCTAATTAAACATATTTGAGAAAATGTTTATATTTTGGTCGTATATTACTTCATAAGGTTCTGTGGAGCTGATAGGTCCTCATTTAAAGACATATTGGTCAAAAATGTCATTTCGTTATCAAAATCAAAACAATTGTTTTTAGGAAAATTTTAATTGTTTGAATTGTATTATCTACTTAAGAAAAATGTTTAAAATTAAGCATTATTAGTAGGGATAGATTCTAACAAAGTGGAATCCGTTTACAATTTCAGGTAAAATTCGATTATGAACCAAGGCTAAGTTCATGGTGATTCACGGGAACGAATCATCTTTTTTTCTAAAATGGCCACGAGCACATGGCGTGACATGGGACAGAGAACTATGGGAGGAAGAAAGGAACACCCTCAATGACATGTGCAGACATGAAGTCAATCAGCAGCCAGCGTTCTTCTGTGACGACACAGCTCTATAAATACGGCAGCCATCTTAAATTCTGCCACTTGTCAGTGTGTCTCCTGTCGACAAGCATCTGGCTGCTGCAGCACTATATTGTACTTTGTGCAAAACAAATCCATCTTTTGAGCTACTAGGGTGAAAGACTTTCACAAGTGTGTCTCATATACACACCTGTTCCTGAACCAGTGTTTTTTATTTAATTTCAATCTGTTCCCCAAGAGTCAGTTTATCCTGTTTATGGGGTAATTTGAGTGAAATACAGGGTGTGTATTTTTGCCCCATACACGCCTGAATTCCATCTCATTCATTCTGTAGGGTATTTTATACCAAGGGTCAATTTATCCTCTTGTTTGTGGGGTAATTTGAGTGAAATACAGGGTGTGTATTTCTGACCCGTACACGGCTGAATTATATCTCATTCATTCTGTAGGGGAATTTATTTTATACCAATAGTCAATTTATCCTTTTGTTTGTGGCGTAATTTGAGTCAAATACGGGGTGTAAATTTCTGCCACATAGACACCTGAAATCCATCTCATTCACTCTGTAGGGTATTTTATTTTATACCAAGAGTCAATTTATCCTCTTGTTTGTGGGGTAATTTGAGTCAAATACAGGGTGTGTATTTCTGCCTCATAAATGCCTGAATTCTATCTCATTCAATCTGTAGGATATTTTATTTTATACCAAGGGTCAATTTATCCTCTTGTTTTTGGGGTAATTTGAGTCAAATACATGGTGTGTATTTCTGCCCCATAATCGCCTGAAATCCATCAAGTTCATTCTGTAGGGTATTTTATTTTATACCAAGGGTCAATTTATCCTCTTGTTTGTGGGGTAATTTGAGTCAAATACAGGGTGTGTATTTCTGCCCCATACACACCTGAAATCCATCAAGTTCATTCTGTAGGGTATTTTATTTTATACCAAGGGTCAATTTATCCTCTTGTTTTTGGGGTAATTTGAGTCAAATACAGGGTGTGTATTTCTACCCCATGCACGCCTGAATTCCATCTCATTCATTCTGTAGGACAGGGGCGTCGCTGGGTGCTTTTATCCGGGGCTTGTGCCCCAAATGATATGCCTGCTGGCCCGAATGTTTCAGTCCCCGGCGGCCGGACGATCACCACAGTAGCGTGGCTGCCAGAGACTACTATTTAAAGCTCCAGTCCAGTCCCTAACATCTCCCCTGCTGCAGCATGCGGAGCAGTGTAGCGCGGCACCGCGCACAGTATATGTGGCGGCGCGCTACTACTGTGTGTGCTGTGCTGTGGCCCGCGCGGCTCACTAACTGCCTCCGCTGTCGCTCGGCCGGGGCTTGCTACTACTGACTGTGTCTTGTGCTGTGCCGCGCGGCTCACTAACTATCTCCGCCGCCTGGGGCTTCCCGTGCGTTGCTGCGCACTCACCACGCAGAGTCAGAGAGGGGGAGAGCAGCATAACATTCTACTCCCAGTCTCCTCTTCAATAAGGCTAGGGAGCCGGCGCCTGCATGCTCTTCCTCCTCCTATCAGTGACTCCCCGTGCAGAGCAACCAGTGGCCATATAAGGTATAGTAGGGCTGGGGCTGGGCAGGCTATGCTCATAATGAAATAAAGCTACTGGAAGTGTCTTGGGGGTGATATAATTTAACTGCAGAATAATTGTCAGCTCTGTGGGTCACCGTGACCCACAGAGCTGACAGTCTACAGTTATATTGATCAGCTTTATGGGTCAAATATACAATGCTGACCCATAGAGCTGATCAGTATAACTGTAGACTGTCAGCTCTGTGGGTCACGGTGACCCACAGAGCAAACAATCAGCATACAGTTATATTGATTTGCTCTAAATGAGGGTGTATAAGTGTGTGTATATGTGTATGTATGTGTGTATATATGAGTTTGTGTATGTATGTCTATGTATGTATGTGTGTATGTATGTGTGTATGTATGAGTGTGTATATGTGTGTATGTATGAGTGTGTATGTATATGTGTGTATGTATGAGTGTGTATGTATTTGTGTATATGTATATGTGTTTGTGTTCTTGTGTATGTATATATGTATGTATTGTATATATGTGTGCTCATATGTATTGTATATATGTGTATGTATAGTTGTGTATACACACACATATACACAATATCGCCTCATTCACGTCACTGAAACATAATCCTGCCTAGTCTGTCCCTTACACATGTCAACTACAACCTGATGCTGAATTATATTTGAATATATATTTTTTAATATCTGTTATTTGTCATGGTTGCGTATTTTTTTAGCTGCTGCAGCCAAACTAAGGCTATGTTCACATGACGTAAATCGCGGGGTGCATTTCAGCGTATATTTGCGCATCGATACGCCCGACATGAGCGCCGCAATTACGGTAATTCATAGCTCTCATAGAGAACTATGAATAATGTCTATCTCCCCCAGCGTAAAATACGATCGTATTGTACACCGGGGGAGAGAAGTGGTCACTTCTTCGCGGCTCTGATAGTGGAGGTGAATGGACCGGTCCCCCCTGTGCTTGGAAGTACGCGCTGAACAGTTCTCACTTCCAAAACACACGGCGTACTGCGGCACGTACTACTATAAGGGTATGTTCACACAGCGTATAGAGGCCCGTACCTGTGCGCTCCGCTATACGCCTGCCTTTGGAAGTACGTGCTCTCTGGCGCATAATTTCAGCAGCACTCCGGCCACCTCCCATCTACTTTCACTTTTTCCTCTGAAAGAAGTGGCCGGTCACTTGTTTTTATGGGCGGGTTCTGTGTGCAGGGAAAACAACAGCTATTCCTAGCCTTCACTGCTATGATTTTACTGTATTTGTGGGGCGCACTTTGGGCGCATTACAGCATAGTTATGCCCCACAAATACGCTGTGTATGTTCACACGACGTAATGTTGGTCCGTACTTCCGCGGGTAATTGTGCTTCAATACACCCGAGATACAGCCTGACATTATGGTAATTCATAGCTCTCATTGATTGCTATAATTACCCTTTCTGGGGAGAATAAATATTAGTGAGAGCTTCAGAGGGACGCACTGGCCACAGTTTTTTCTCTGTAAAAACACATGCCGCGGTTCATGTGAAAAATGCCGTGTGAACCCCGCTCTACTGAGCAAAACCTAACACAAGGGCCCAGGCCCCGGATGTTTTGGGACCATAGCAACGCCCTTGCTGTAGGATATTTTATTTTATACCAAGGGTCAATGTATCCTCTTGTTTGTGGGGTAATTTGAGTCAAATACAGGGTGTGTATTTCTGCTCTATATACGCCTGAATTCCATCTCATTCATTCTGTAGTGTATTTGATTTTATACCAAGGGTCAATTTATCCTCTTGTTTGCGAGGTAATTTGAGTCAAATACATGGTGTGTATTTCTGCCCTATATACGCCTGAATTCCATCTCATTCATTCTGTAGGCTATTTTATTTTATACCAAGGGTCAATTTATTCATTTGTCTGTGGGATAATTTGAGTCAAATACAGGGTGTGTATTTCTGCACTATACACGCCTGAAATCCATCAACTTCACTCTGTGGGGCTATTTTAATCTGTGGCCAAGCGTTAATTTATCCAGTTTTTTGGGGGGAATTCTGTGTCAAATCCAGTGTTTGTTTATTCTGCCCTACATACAGGGCCAGGACAAGGCATTTTGGTGCCCTAGGCAAGTACAGCCAATGGCGCACCACACCCCCTCGCTCCCAAAAAATTGCACCCTCCCACACTAATTCCTCTCGCCCCTGCGCCAGGTCCTGTCACTAACTTTCTGCACATTCCACATAGATCCCGTCCATCTCCTCAGCAGTCACTGCACAATGAAAATCAGCCCTGACAAATTTGCGTTTTCAAAATCACTCACCTCCATATGACAGTGTAATACCCCTAAATAACATTCACTAAATAATCCACCGATACATGGAGCAAATCTACCAGACGAAGGATTGTTACTAAAAAACCTCCTACAAAACCAAGACCCAAAACTATTACTACTTAAGGATCAAATAATCCTGCCAGACCCTGACCAAACGCGACCCCCACATGTGACCATCAGCTGTACACAGGCTCTGATTACATATACCACCGCCATACAGTGACCAGATAGTGGTAGATACTAGTTGTATGTAGATGCTCTGCAGAAATATAAGTGATTACACTGCAGTTACATTTAGTGACTCACAGGAGACGTCTTTTCTGATCAGCGTCGTTCACTTTCCCTTTTCTTCTCCATCCGGTCCACACCTTCATGTTGGATTCTCCCGGCCACAACTCGTCCCTGAGGATTTGGACACAAATATCTTAGAATCCTCACATTTCCAGCAACCCCTTACTTATAAGTTTATAAGTCCCCTCAGTTAGACACCTATATAGATATGCCCTCTCAGTCAGGCAGGTATATGTATATTTGTCTCCTCAGTCAGACAGGTATATAGGGGCTCAGGCAGGTATTCTAGGGGCTCAGGCAGGCATAGGGGGGCTCAGGCAGGCGTAGGGGGCCACAGGCAGGCGTATGGGGCCACAGGCAGGCGTATGGGGGCTAAGGCATGCGTATGGGGCCACAGGCAGGCGTATGGGGCCACAGGCAGGCTTATGTGGCCACAGGCAGGCGGATGGAACCAGAGGCAGGCGGCTGGGGGGCTCAGGCAGGCGTATGGGGGCCACAGACAGGCGTATTGGGGGCCACAGGAGGCTTATGGGGGCCACAGGCAGGCGTATGGGGGCCACAGGCAAGCGTATAGGGGCCACAGGCAGGCGTATGGGGGCTCAGGCAGGCAAAAATAACAACATTAATACTCACCTTACCTGTTTCCCGGGCGCGCGCTCCTCTTCTTTCCCGCCTGCGCACTCCTCTTCAGTCCGACACTGGAGACGTAATGATGTCATCACGCCTCCAGCGTCGGGACGCTCCTCCGGCAGCTCCTCGGACGCACAGCCTATGACGCGCTGTGCGTCCGAGGAGACGCAGCGTCGCGATGACATCACTTCATCGTGACGCTGCCCAGCTGAGCCACACGGGGCCGCAGCGGGTCCTCAGCGCTATGAGGACCCGGCGGCCCCGCTGTGTCGGCCCCGCAGCTTACCTGAGGATCCAGCGATCCTCCGGTGAGTGGGTCCGACACTGTCTGCGGGGCAGGGAGCGCTCCGCAGAAGCCCTCAGCTGTATGTGCGTCCAGCGGATGCACATACAGAGACCGCCGGCGCTTCAGGCCCATGGCAGCGGCCTGGAGCCCGGCGATGTTCGGGGCCCCTGTTTGCGCCCCTTAGGGACAGGCAGAGGTAGGCGCCCTAGGCGATCACCTACCTCTGCCTACCCATCGTCCCGGCCCTGCCTACATACCTCAAATCTAGCCAGTTCAGTCTGTTGGGATATTGCTATCTGTAGCAAACAGTTAATTTTTTCACTTAGTGTGGTAATTCTGTTAAACGCGGATACAAAAGAGTGGAGAGGTTGTCATCAGTAATTTTGCATTGACATCACTATTCATTTTGTCCTTCCTTTGATCCTTCAGTGTCCGCTTTCAATTGGGCAATAATCCATCATTGCTAAAGCCAAAAAGAAACAGGAGTTGATCCCAAAAATAATAAGTAAATGGAATATTTGCATGTCTTCTGTGTTTTGTATCCACTCCTGCTTTTGGCTACCTAATTATCAGACAATCCTGATGTAAACAAAGGACCATGTCATACTGACCTTACGGCTTTTCTGAAGACACAGTTGGTTGTGTTTGTCCTTTTTATTCCTTTTCACAGATTAAAAAAAGGGGAAAACCAAAAATAGAGGCAACGTCAGAGTGGTGGAGGGTGGAAACAGCATTAGGAAACCACAAGGGGGTCGTCAGAGAGTGGTCAGTTGGCAGCAGCATGAGTAGGCCACACAGTGGCAACTGACAGATTGTGGAGGTGGCAGCAGCATGATTAGACCACAGATTGGCACAATTACACAGTGTGGAGGTGGCGGCAGCAGCATCAGGCCGGAGAGTGGCACAATGTCATAATTTTGAGGTGGCAGCAGCTAGATGAGGAGGTGGCAGCAACAGCAACATCAAGGCAGAGAGTGATATGGTGACATAGCCTGGAGGTGGCAGCAGCATGAGGAGACCTGAGTGATGAGGTGGCAGCAGCATCAGAAGGCTACATAATGGCCCAGTGAAGAATGGGGAGGTGAGCGTAAATACCAGTCCCTGGTAAAGATGGTGGGTGGTAGAAGGTGCAGCTGGCAGCAGATGTGTGCAATCAGGTGGGTGGCAGTATCAGAATAGTAGCTAAGGCAGGTAGCCATAACAATCCAGGGTTCAGGGTCTGCTCCAGGTGCTGCTGCTGGTGGATACCTAAATCACTAGGGGGGTGAAGAAAGCTGCTCATCAACAACTCCAAACTCAGGTTGCTGCTGATGGAGGTGGTAATGCTCCTAGCCCCCCAGCCCACCACAGCAGCCTTGGCAGTGGTACATGAGCGCTGTGGAACCCCCCGGTCAGACCTGCTAGAGGATGGATGATGACGCAGATAGGCAGCGGCCAACTGACTACATAGGATGTCTCTATAGTACTTGAGTTTGTCCTCCCTCTTGGCAGGTGAAAAAAGATCCCAATTTTGGACCGGTAGCGAGGGTCCAAGACTGTGGAGAGCCAGAAGTCATCCCTCTCCGTGACCCCTTGGCTGTCACTATCCAGGCAAATCAGCATGCAGCGGGCCATCTGCACAAGTGACTCTGAGGGATTCACTGCCTCCATCTCCACTGTATACTGCCATGGTGTGTCTGTGTCGTCTGCCTTGTCTTCTTCATCTCCCTCTACCTCCTCCAGCTGCTTCTGCGTCTCCTCTCCTGTCACCTGGCTTAAAAAATCACTATTTTCAACAGACATCAACGACTGCAGACTCAGTTGCTGCAGATTAAGCTGGTACTGCTCTTACAACCCCAACCTCCCACCGCAGCCATGGCAGTGGTACGTGAGCGATGAGGAATGCCCCGGTCAGACCTGTGGGCAGAAGGACGATGGTGCAAACAGATCTCTCTATCACCACCAATGGTTGCACTCTCTCACTGACTCCACAAGTCTGCTACCTTGGGAAAATCTTTGACTCCAATATGGCCTTTCAAACCACACATCCAAACCCTTGCCTCCACCGAAAAAAAAATTTCTCCCAATCCGCTCATTCCTTCACTTTGAAAGCAAAAATTGCTTGTCCATGCCCCGTTATCTCACTCCAGACAAATGCAACATCCTCTCTGGGGCCCCATCAGTACCCTTGTCCCCTTAAAACCATCCAAAACTCTGAAACCCATCTGATTCATTTTTCTCCCCGTTACTCCCTTTCTCTCCCCTTTGCCAATCCCTTCACTGGCGCCATTGCCCCCCACCGGACTCTTTGGGGCCCGGAAAGTAGCGCCACGCTCATTCCCCAAAACAACAGTTTTTGCAGCATCTGTTCCAAAAACATGAAGCGTGAAAATGACTTTTGTTCACCCCGTATCCGGGCGACTGACAAATTCGTTGCCTCCTAAAAGAGCTGAGCAAACAGTAGGTGTCATGCATGAGTTTCCCGGCGAAAAAAAAAATTACACAGTGGAGTATCCCTACCGCTTTGCCACAAAAAAACATTTTTTGGCCTTTCTCTTTTTCATAATTTTCTCTTGTTTTGCTCGTTCAAGATTTATCTCTTTTGCTTGTCATAGTTTTCTCGGGTTTCGCTTTCGCTCTTTTATAGATTTCTTTTTGTTTCCTCTGAAAACGGCTCCACCACACCACCTACCGAAACCGCCCTAACCAAAACCCAACGCCCTAGAAAATGCCAAAGCGAGCTGCCACGGGCTGACATCAAAATTACACAGGGGGTACCCTGCCGCTTAATTTTCGAAATCATTAATGACCTTTCTCGTTCAAAATTTCACTCTTTTTTCTTTTTTTTTCTCTGTTTTTCTCTTTATTGTTCATCTGGGCTTTCACTAAAGGGGGTTTTCCTTGGTGGTTTGGAAAGTGCATTTCAAAAATTTCCCCCCATTACTGAATTTCAAAAGTCCACCACTTTAAAAGGAGGTACGCATTTTCCACCAACTTGGGCAGGAGCACGGGCAGTTTTTGCCCGGAGCTAACCATACGCTGTCTTTTGGCAATCCTGGTGAATACTCTGGCCCCTGAGTGCGAGGAAAGGACATTTGGACCAGTAATGAAGAAAGACAGACAACTTCTTTTGGGAGAGGTGGTGGACCTTGACTTCCTGAAATGGGTTGGGATGTACTGGGTGCTTTTGCTGCGGGAGGATGGACCACCACATTTAAACATGTTCTCCCGGGCCCCTGTATGGGCGCTGCATATTTGACGCAAGCTGTGGTGCCAACTTTTGGTCCCTGGCCATGCTTTTTCTTTTTGCCCCCCAGATTTCATAAACCTGTTTGCCTCCTCTGGGTCTTTGGGAAAAAACTGACCACCGCCAAATAGGTGATTTTTCCACCCCAAACCCGCACGACTGACATTACCACTGCGCCCTTCTGAGCCCCCCGGTCGCTACTTCTGGGGATCTGCAAATGGAGTGTCACATATGGGCCTTTTGGTCCCGACCTTGCAATGCTGCCACCCTCTGTCTCCCACCAAAAACTACCCCCACTTGCTTCGCGCCACTGCCAAAGGCAACCCGCTCCTTTCCTGAGTGTGAGGGAAGAAGCCCCCTTTCACCAGGGGTAGGACATGGGTAGTCGAAGGTAGGAGACGCTATGGGGGCCACTTATTCCAGGGAGAAAAGGGGCTCAAGGGGCATGAGTGGGGTTTAATTTTTTTATTTAGGGGGACTTTATCCCTTTTTTAAATAAACACCAGAATACCTTTCCCACCTTGCTTGCTTCACCCGGCTCCCCAAAAGGGGATCGGGTACATCGATTACGTTTGCCTTTCACCATCCTCCCCCAATGGGCTCGCTTTACAGGGCCACCCCCTATGCCACCCCCTCATCAACTTGCCCCTTCTGCAAGAAGCAGGATGTCTTCCCCCCCCCTTTGCTGCCCATGCCCAAAATTTCGTCCTCGCTGATGTGGTCGGACCCCCAGTACATAGCAGTTTTTCGGGGTGGAAAACCCAAAGGAAAAAGGCGGGGTTTTGGGAAAGGTGGGACCCCTGACCCTCCCGGGCAATGCCATCAAAGGTTTTCTTTTTTAAAAACCCACCAACTCTTTGCCGGGGGTTTTCAATGTCACGGGGAAAATGGAAAGACCTAGTCAAACCCTTTTGAGAACCATTGGGTTGTGGTCAACACACGGCGTAAATGACACCGGGAAACCTGGCCTCGCGGGGTAGGCCCCTTTTGTGCGCACCTGTGCCTTTCCAGGGTCCTACTATTGGTTCTTTTACGCTTTAAAGTAGATCTTTTCCCCAGCCGGTTCTTTTAGTGGCACTGACTTACCTTGTCAGACTCGTTCCACTTCTTTTTTTTGGTCAGTTTTTGCCCCGAAAATGCCCAGAAAGTGAAATTGGAAGCGATTCTAAGGCGGAGGCTGTCATCACGTGTCATAAAAAAAACAGCATTGTAAAAAAGACCAAACCTCACCATGCATATTTGAGCATGGCACAATGTTCTAGAACACCATACAGGCTCTCCGCAGCCAAATAGCTGTTTTTTAATAAATCCGGGGCAAATTTTTATTGGGGGAAAAATTTGGGAACTGGCAACCGAATTTTTGAGAAATTCGCCCATCTCTAATTATTAGTCTTGCACATCTGAAGGGGTCATCAACATGTTATGGTGCTCCTGCAACATTATCTACAGTATGTAGAGGAAACTACATGTGATTTGAAAACACAACTAAACAAACAAAGTTACACAATTCATAAAAAAAGACTAGACTTACCAGTATTCAAACATTTTTGAGAATAAGGGCAATTTGAAGAGAAACTAAAATGTATGGTGGTTCACCAGATTCCTCCACTTTGGTGTTGAGGTGATCAAATTACCCTTCTGAAGAGAGGAGAACTGTAACAATCCGACGGTGTCAGAGCACTGGCACCGACCTGACTATCGTTGGTATATGGTAGATCCTCTAGGCTCCTGCGAGTGTGGACGGTATAACTCGCAGAGGTAGCCGAAGTGCGGGACAGGATAGCCGGTGCTGGTACAGACCATAGGACACCACAGTTGTAGCAGTAGACAGCGCAGTCCCAGGACAGTAACAGGCTTGGTACAGCGACAGGTTACAGCAGGTATATAGCGAACTGGTGCAGCGGCAGGTGTTTAGCAGGTAGCGCTATGGAAGCGCACAGGTAAACGCAGATAGCGTACAGGTAACACAGGTTCAGCAGTGATACAGGAACCAGGGGGTCAAGCTCTATGTAGGAATACACAACAACAAACTGACCAGGAGCAAAGGCAGGAAGTTCCTTTTACAGAAAACTGAGGTCACAGTTCATTTGGAGGAAATTGGGACACTGTCACTATAGATACAAAGCAGTGCCACTCGCGCCCCTAGAGGGAGCATGTGCGCGCACAGAGAGCCAGAGGAAGCAATGGGGACTCGAACCTGCCGGCATGCACCACCACCGGGAGTGTGGACCAAGCAGGAGCCGGGACAAGTAATTTACGAACATGGGCCACAGCAGAGGCAAGAGCACGACCGCCGAACAAGACAGCAGCTGTGGCATGCACCGTGACAAGAACTAGAATAGATTTACAAAACAGGACCCCAAAAAAACGTAGGGCTTTCAAGTGGATTTTAAAGTATCCAACCATATGTTTAGGTGACGTTTGCCCTTTCCTGTCTATATTGTCTTTGGAGTAAGGCATTTTGATTTATATTTGATTATATTGTCCAACAATGAAATTATTACTAACTTAAAAAGGTTCTCATGTGAGTGGGATAATTGAGCAAGGGAATTGCATTACTTGCAGAAGGAATGGACTTGCAGACAAAATCTAGCAGTTGGAGAGAAGAATATCGAGCACTCAGCTCTGGTCGAGCATGAAATGGTACCTGCATGAAAATTTTCCTCAACTCAGCGAGGCAAAGATTAAAGAAGGAGTTTTTGTAGGTCTTCAGGATTCGAGAGCTCATCAAAGATGATCAGTTCAGCAACTTGCTGCGGGGTAATGTGAAACAAGTATTCCATGCTTTTCATCTAGTGTCTACAAACTTTCTTGGGAATGTTAGGGTAGAAAACTGCAGGGAACAAGACGAACACATGCTGATGCAGTATCAGAAATTTGGCTGCAATATGTCTCTAAAATGCCACTTCCTTCATTCCCATTTGGATTTCGGTCTTGACAACTGTGGTATGGTTAGTGATGAACATGGTGAATGTTTTCATCAAGATATTGCAACAATGGAAAAAAGATACTAGGGAAAACTGTCCACTACCTTGCTGGCTGACTCCTGCTGGACTCTCCCTTGAGATGCTCACGAACAGCCATACAAGAAACAGGCAAAGAAATCTAAGATGTGGTCTATGATCTGATTTTTAACAGGTATCAACCATAGGCCTATAAGTATTAGCATGCATTTTGTGATGTAAACAATAATTGCAGATTACAAAAAACTAGAGCCAATTTTACAATTTGACTGTCATATTTGTGTTGAGTACTTCAAAATTGATAAGAAATGCTGAATTTTATTTCAGTAACATGACTTTTGTAAAAATTTGTTGACCAGTGTTATTCTAATTTTATATTTTTTTCAGATATTCACCTGAAACACCAACGAACGAGGTCTTAAGCATTTGTTATTTGATGCCAGCTGTAAAATAACAGAATTTTTTTAAGAATAGATTATTATTATTATTATTAATAATAATAATAATAATAAAATAATGTTTGCAGATGGTTGAACACTGGTGTTAAGTTTTACATGGTAGGTTATATTCCTTCTCATGTGTAAGTTGGTTTACTTTATGCAGGCATGGATACCAGTTCATTGTCTATTGTATATGGATAATGATTTTGGTAAATGTACCTGATGTGCAACTGTGTTCAATTCTGTGATTATGTACAGTACAGTAGACTCTATTGTGAAAATTGGATTTATATTCAGTTCAATTTTAACCCCTCTCAAGCATCAGGTGTGAAAAGGACTTATGACCAGCGACATTTTTCAGTTTTTGCCGCCCTGCATTTAAACAGTCATAACTTTTTATTTTTTTTCTATGACATAGTTGTATGGGAATTTGTTTTATGTGGAGGAGTTGTATTTTGTGGGAGAGTAGCTTGAGTTTACATTTTAACTACTAAGTAATTTAAAAAAAAATGTTTTGCAGTTTAAGCATAAAAAAAGTTATTCTGCATTTTTTTTTAATGATTTTTAACGCCATTCATATTTCACACTAAATGACCAATTAGATTAATTCTACAGGTAATTATGGTTGTGACGATGTCTAATATGTAAATGTCTTTTTTGATGTAATGTTTGCACACAGTTCCTTTTAATTAAATATTTATTTTTGTTTAATTATTTTATTTTTGCACACTTTTTTATGTTTTTCTTTACTTTTTTTATTCTTACTAAGGGATAATTATTGTACACTTTTTGCTTTACACTTTCTCTAGTGTTTTAATACATTACATTCTGTGTCAATATGACACAGGCTGCTGTTAGGGCAACACACAGTGTCTTCTGACCACATGCATGCTATGCAGACAGCCTTGTGTCTTCTATAGGGTAATAGACACACAGGTTTGTTTCACATGTTTGACATACCTGGTACACTAAGGAGGATGCTGTTCATTTAACTTTTTTATGATTTACAACTGGCTCTATATGATGTTCATTAGGTAAACAGTTATGTTCTCCTCCCCCCTATATATTTATTAATACTGTTGTAACTGGTGTTCTCTGCCTATACATTGTATTATTTTAATCATGCTATCATGCTGTATTGTAAGGGTGCTTTCACACGGTGCATTGTTGATGCGTTTTTTTGGTGCATTTTTTTTTTGCACAAATACACGGCATGCTGTACATTTCTGCAAACAAAATGCACCAAAATAATGG
This sequence comes from Phyllomedusa bahiana, assembly GCA_025379985.1. Taxonomy (NCBI): domain Eukaryota; kingdom Metazoa; phylum Chordata; class Amphibia; order Anura; family Hylidae; genus Phyllomedusa; species Phyllomedusa bahiana. The sequence continues at coordinate 47,748 of JAODAL010002087.1, read as the reverse complement.
CAACAATACTGACACTTTGCGCAACATGTATAAAAATGGTCTGGGTCTAATGCTTTCTTTGTTGCCCACAGCAATTGATCATACCTCCCCTTTCATTTGTACTAAATTAAATGAAAGAGGAGCTCTGATTGGTTGCTATGGATAACAACGACAGTCTTACACCAAACAGTTTTCTTATATGTCCCCCTTTATTTACTGTATACAGTATTGGCTTTCATCTCGGACTTAAAAAATTAATGATGTATCGAGATCTTGACAAAATATTGTTTCACTCCAGTCGGAGAACAGAACTCTTTGCTTAGATGTATGATATTATGCATAGTTTCAGATTTAAGTTCCCCAAGGGATGCAAATCACTTTACAGACCTTGTGCATGTACTAATAAGAGTAAAAGAACTTTCAACTCATACATTTTTTTACTGGTTTAGAATTTACAATTTATATTATGAGTCATATTTTTCTTCATTTATACCCTATTTTTATTAATTCTTTTTCTCAAATAGGTTCCAGAGGAATACTTGGAAAGTATAGTACAGTATGGACTGTCATTTTAGTCGATTTGAGATGTTGAATGATTAACAGCAACTCTATCTCAGTGGTGATTTATAGGCACAGGCCAACATTTTACTTAGAAGAGGTACCTGAATATTGATGATGATGATGATGTACTGTACAGATATATACATCTTTACATATTCAAGAACTGTTCTGAGCTCATGATCCTGCATAATAATGTTGAACAAAGACAGCATTCCATTATCCGTCATAGCCAGATGGTCTCTGCCAGGTGTTGGCAATTAATTATTGATTTTCTGTGGGAATATGTGCAAGAATATGTTAGAAATATAAAAGCTCTTTTCCCCATATCCCAGTACTTGGGTGTGCAATTATTCTTGATTGTTCCACTTATTTCTCTGTTTTATATAAAAACAGAAAACACAACATGATAGCAAAAGAAGTGTTCCTAAACCTTAACTGTGGTATATAGCACTTGTAAGCAGGATTTTTTGGTTTATAATACACTTTATGATATATTAAGAAATACATCATGATAACTTACTAAGTTAAAATACTGCTTAAGGTTATGTCCTGTATTATTATTATGCTTTGTAATGCTATGGGTTGTGGGCCCACTGCGCCACTGGCCGGCTTACCCCAGAGGGATGTGACTAAGTGACTATCTGGTCTTCACTAAAGCCTTTGATGGTGATGACAGGCTTGGGCCATTAGGATAGTAACCAGATACCACTGCAGAGTAGTCTTATTGAGCTAGGCTCAGTAGCAGAGATATCAAACAGGAAGCAAAATATGTTAGCAGGAATTAGGACACAAAGCCAATAGGAACCTAAGTTCAGGCAAAGTGAGTAGGGAGGAGCTACCTAATAAACCCACTGGTGGCAGTGGATAGGCTGAGGAAGCCAGAGTAACCAGCAGCAAGGTGTTTGCAACAAGGAGAGTCCATGCAAGCTATTTTGATGGCCTGTTGGGAGGTATAGTCAATAGAGATGGGCGAATTGATTCTAACAACGTGGAATTCGTTTAGAATTTCAGGAAAACTTCGATTCTGAACGAAGTCGAAGTTTGGAGTAATTTGCGGGAACGAAGTGTGTTTTTAATTGATAAAATAGCTGCAAACACATTGCGTTACATGGTGCAAAGAAGTCTGGGAGGAAGAAAGGCGTAGCCTACATGACATGTGCAGAGATGAAGCCAATCAGAGACCGGCGGGATTCTGTGATGTCACCGCACTATATAAGTCCGGACACGACGCTGGGAGCTCATACCACTCTCACTGTACTGAGTAGGGAAGGTGCTGCCGCGGCTGCTTATGATATCTCTTACTAAAAAACTCACTTTTATACAGTGATTATTGGGGGGTGTCACAGCTTGTCTCAGAGACTGCTTCTCTTACGTTCTAATTCTGATTTTGTGGGTTATTGGAACTGAAGTCTAGTGTGTGTCCAATGCAGCTGCATATACATTTTAATGCTATCTGCTCAGTTCTTCAGCACATTGAATATCCAAGGGTTATCTAAGCCTGTTTCTGTTGTATTCATTTAAAGAAACAGCGTTTTTACAATCCAAATACCACTTAATTTTTGGTTGCTCATTTCTTTTTGCGCAATTTAGATCCAGGGGTTAATAAAGCGTTGTTCTGCTGTTGTGGTCACTAAAAGAAACTTTCTTTTTCACCGCCAAAGAATAAATTTTGCCTGTAGCATAATTCATAACCGAAGGTTAATTACAAGTTTTTCGGTTGTTCTGTACCGTAAAATAAACGCCATTTTAACACGCTACAAAGCCGGTAATTGTTGGCAGCATATTTATTTTGCGCAAATTACATCCAGGGGTTAATTAAGCGTTGTTCTGCTGCTGTGGTCACTAAAAGAAACATTCTTTTTCACTGCCAAAGAAGCAATTTTGCCTGTAGCATAATTCATAACCGAAGGTTAATTACAAGTTTTTCTGTTGTTCTGTACCATAAAATACACGCCATTTTAACACGCTACATAGCTGGTAATTGTTAGCAGCATATTTCTTTTGCGCAATTTACATCCAGGGGTTAATTAAAGGGGTTGTCTCGCTACAAAGAATAGCTTTCAAATTGTAGGGAACACAAAATAAAGACATTTTCCAAATATATTGCATTGTTCCTCTGTTTTCCCTAAGGAGATACAAGTGAATTTATGACCTCCCTGGCTATTTCAGTTCCCTCAGTAACCGACCTGTAAACAATTCTCCCCCTGCTGTTTGTTCTATGAGATAACAGTGAGTGATATCATCACACAGGTCACTGCAGTGTCCTTGCTGCTGAGCAGTAAAAAGCTTGATTTATGTAAAATAAACAGCACTGTAATTAGGGCTTTTGTTTGAGGGATCAGATAAGAAGTCCTGTTAGTAGTTTGAGAAGCTAATCTGATCTAATTAGCAACTGAAAGCACAGCACAGAGCTGTACAAGCACAAGCTGTATGCAAATTAGTCAGTCTGAACCAGGAAGTGGCAGAGTATTTCATTCATGCATCCTTTGAAACTCTGTAGGGAGACAACTCCTTTAAGTGTTGTTCTGCTGTTGTGGTCACTAAAAGAAACGTTCTTTTTCACCGCCAAAGAAGAAATTTTGCCTGTAGCATAATTCATATCCAAAGGTTAATTAAGCCTGTTTGTGTTTTTATATTCAGTAAAATACACAGTGTTTTTTATACGGCACATACAAGTAAATTTTTCCTGGCCATTTGTGGAGCGCAATTTATATACAAGGGTTACCCAAGCTTGTTACTGGGTTCATTTGGAGTCACATACAGGGTGTGAATTTATCATATACAGATATCTTCATCAAAGTGTCTGTACATTTTAGAACAAACATTGTGTCAGACAGAGAGATGCCAGGCTCTTCACCTGCGAGTGGCAGAGGCACAAACATTCCTGGAGTAGGCCCAGGTCGCAACACAGCAAGGGGATGTCGCAGCAGGGGTCACTCGGTGAGGCCACAACTGCCGCTGTCATCTAGCGGCCGTGTGTTGACCAGCAACCCAATGGTTCTTGATTGGTTGACTAGGTCATCCTCTTCCTCCCAGATGACATCTGACAACCCCAAACAAGAGTCAGTGGAAACGTCAGACACAACCCTTAGTTGGCATGGCCTGGGAGCGGGTCAGCGGCCCTCTCCTGTCCTCAACCCGCCTCTGTCCCATCCGGTTCCCTCAGCCAGAGATCTACTATGTGGTCTGGGCTCAGCGCCACTATATAGCGAGGATGAACAATTTGAGGAGGGCAGTCAGCAGCTACTTGGCAGTGAAGAAATGGGGCCAATATCCCCTGCTTCTTGCAGTAGGCGGCAAAGTATAAATGTGGATAGTGGCATGGGAGGTCATGTTGTGAGGGGTCAGCCTCTGCATACCAAGACCGGTGATGAGGACAGCAGTGATGATGAAACACAAATAGATGATGATGTAGCCGACCGCACTTGGGAGCAAGGTGAAGCAAGGGCTTCATCATCGTCAGGAGAAGAGGGCGTCAGCTTGCGCGTCAGGCAGTGGCGCAGCCAGCAAGTGGGTTGTGTGGCCCTGAGTCAGCAGAGTATCAGCAGTGTGAGGTTGGCAGCCAAGCGGCCACGGGGTAAAAAAACCCACTTTGCAGGTCCAAGAAAGTAGCGGCACAGGGGCTCAGCGAGGCAGCGGCGGCAGTAGTCACTCAGTGCGGAGCGTTGGCGGTAAAATCAGCTGTTCGGCGGTGTGGCAGTTCTTTGCTACGACACCGGAGGAGCCGAATATGGGTATATGTAGAATCTGTGGGCAGAAAGTGAAGCGTGGCCAGGGAGCTAACGTTGGCACCACGGCACTGCGTCAGCTCTTGCAGCGTCACCGGCCGGTGGCCTGGGAGAAAAGTGGCTCAGATGTGGTGGTCCATCCAGCCACCGTAGCAACAGCAGCAGCGCCCAGTGGCATGCATGCCATTGCAGCCAGTCAAGGCTCCACCACCTCTGCAGAAGGGAGTTGTTTCTCTTTGCCATCATCTCTCGGTCCAGATGCACTCTGCCACCCAAGTTAGAAAATCCGCTGGACTACTGGGCAGCCAAACTGGATGTGTGGAAATGTGGAACGACTGACCTTTGTCAAGATGAATCAGGCGTGGATTGGCCAGGATTTCCACACACCAATGCCTTAGGCGTCAGATTACATCAGCCATGACGCCTCACCCAAACTTTGAGAAATGAGTCTGGGTTAAAACTACCTTCCTCAGCCACTATTCTGATGCCGCCACCTGCCTGATGCCACACATCTGCTGACAGTTTCTTCATGTGCCTACCACCATCTTTACCAGGGACTGGTCTTGCCACTCACTTCCACACTCTGTCATTGTGCCACTCTATGACCTCATGCTGCTGCTGCTGTTGCTGGTGCCGTGACATCCACACTGTGTCATTGTGCCACTCTCTGACCTCATGCTGTTGCTGCCGTCACCTCCACTCTCTGTCATTGTGCCACTCTGTGGCCTACTACTGTTTTGCCACCTCCAGAATTTGTCATTGTGCCACTGTCTGACCTCATGCTGCTGCTGTGGCTGCTGCCGTGACCTCCACACTGAGTCATTGTGCCACTCTGTGGCCTACTCCTGTTTTTGCCACCTCCAGAATTTCATTGTGCCACTCTCTGACCTCATGCTGCTGCTGCCGTGACCTCCACTCTCTGTCATTGTGCCACTCTGTGGCCTACTACTGTTTTGCCACCTCCAGAATGTCATTGTGCCACTGTCTGACCTCATGCTGCTGCTGTGGCTGCTGCCGTGACCTCCACAATCTGTCATTGTGCCACTGCCTGACCTTATAGTGCTGCTGTGGCTGCTGCCGTGCCCTCCACACTGTGTCATTGTGCCACTCTCTGACCTCATGCTGCTGCTGCCATGACCTCCACTCTCTGTCATTGTGCCACTCTGTGGCCTACTACTGTTTTGCCACCTCCAGAATGTCATTGTGCCACTGTCTGACCTCATGTTGCTGCTGTGGCTGCTGCCGTGACCTCCACACTGTGTCATTGTGCCACTCTCTGACCTTATGCTGCTGCTGTGGCTGCTGCTGTGCCCTCCACACTGTGTCATTGTGCCACTCTGTGGCCTACTCCAGTTTTTTCCACCTCCAGAATGTCATTGTGCCACTCTCTGACCTCATGCTGCTGTGGCTGCTGCCATCACCTCCACACTCTGTTACTGATGTTGCCACCTGAGCCCTCAGCTTGTTTTTTTCCAGCTTTCTCTGCGATGACTTTATCAGGCTACATTCCTGCTTGAGTTTTTGATCAGTTTTGCCCTCTTAAGTGCCCAGGGAATTTTATAGTGAAGCGATTCTAAGAGCGGCGGCAGTCATATGCGTGTCATACTAAAACACAACATTGTATGAAGACCAAACCATGCATATTTAAGCATGGTACAACGTTCTACAGCACCCTGCAGGCTCTGTGCAGTCTGGAAATAACTGTTTTTTAACACGAAGTAATTTGGACCGAAACAAATTTTGTTGGGAAATTCGGCGAAGTCACCGAATCGAATTTTTGAGAACTTCACCCATCTCTAATAGCCATGCGGTAAGAGTAGTGAAGAGGTCGACACCTGCCGACCAGGCAAGTTACCAGTGTAACAGTCCCCTCCCTCCCCCTTTAAGTCCCTATTTTTTTGGCCAACCTAGTAGAGAAATCTCCTCAGGACTAAAACTTTTCTGTCCACTAAATAGAAGATCCTCCCTCAAAGTTTCTTAGAGCCCAGGATGTCCTTTATCTTAAATACATCCAATGGGCGAAGTAGGAGTGGGAGTCTTAGATTTGGAGAACTGGTTTAGGACCACCGGCTTTAAGAGGGACACATGAAAGGAATTTGGAACTCGTGAATTGGCCAGGAGCTGAAGCCTGTTGGTCACTTAATTGATATGCTTGAATATCTCTAATGGCCCAAGAAAACAAGGAGAAAACTGGAGGACAACCAGACTCTATCTCCAGGACGATAACAGGGTAAATACTTTCTCCTTTTGTCTGCATGACTCTTCATGTGGGACTCACTTTGAGGAGGGAGGTCAAAGTTTGTTGCCATATCTGGAGGAAATTCCCATATGAGGAATTGGCTGCTGGTACCTCTGAAGATGAGAACATCCTTGGCCAGCGAGGGCCACCAAAAGCAGCAGGAAACCAGCTCAGTAGACTGGCGTACACTCACATGACCAGCTAGCATAAATTCATATCCCCAGCTCAAGATTTTTGTTCTTCTAGAGCAGGAACAAAGGTTTTACCTGGAGGAATGTCTTTCAGAAGAACATGAGCTGCTTCAACAACTTTAGCTGGGCCAATGATGTCTTGTGGTTCCTCCTCCGAATCTGCAACATCGAAGAACTGAGACAAGGCATCAGCCTTAATTTTCTTTTCCGCAGGGTGAAAGTTCAACCAAAGTTGAAATGGACAAAGAAGAGAGTTCAACTGTTGAGTGGACTGCAGAAAGGTGAAGTTTTTATGGTTTGTAAAGTTTGTTACCAGGAATCTGACAACTTCAAGCAGGTGTCACCATTTTTCAAGTACCATTTTGATTCTATCAGAAAGTTCACGATCACCTATTAAATAGTTTTGTCCTGCTGGTGAAAATAACTTGGAGAAAAAACAATGCACATAAAAGACTTTCCAGAAAGAGTTGTTACAGTCAGTGGTAGTGGATACTCTGGACCACCGCAAATGATGGTATGGGCCACGCCAGGGAGCGGAGTCTAAGTAGGTCCGGCTTTCAGGACAGGTGGCAAAGGTTCATGGTCGCAGGACGGAGGCAAAAAGGATGGTACACAGTAAACGCAAGACTCAATGGGAACGCTTCCTCTCAAGGCACAGGGCACTATTGATTCGGCAGGGAAAAGGCAGGACTTAAATAGGATCAGCGCCCAGTGAAAAACAATCATCGGTGCGCTGTCCCTTTAAACTTAGCTGCAGTACTGTGAGCGTGCCCTAGGGGGCGAGAGCGCACCCGGCCAGCAACAGGAGCATGTGCCTGGCCAGGAAAAGGAGCGCGGTGAGGAAAATGTGGGACAGAGCTGTGAGCGACCCGACACGGGTGTCGCAGGAACGTCTGTTACAGTACCCCACCCCCTTAGGCCTCCCCCTCTTCCTGGCCCGCAAAAAATTGGTCAAGAGATCCCGGTCCAGGATGTTATCCTCCGGCTCCCACAACCTTTCTTCTGGCCCAAGCCCCTTCCAGTTGACCAAGAAAAATCGTATCCCTCTAACCAGCTTCATGGCCAAAATCTCCTTGACCATAAAAACATTGGTGGAGTCAGCTACGGGAGACGGGGGAACCACCGACCGAGAGAACCAATTAAGGATGACCGGTTTCAGCAGGGAGACATGGAAGGAGATTGGGATGCGCATAGTGGGAGGGATCCGGAGTTTGTAGAACACAGGGTTGTTGCGTCTCAGAAGGACCCAGAAATCGGGGACCCAGTTTGTAGTTGGGAGTTTTCAAGTGGATATACCTGGCAGATAGCCATACACTGTCTCCCAGAACAAAGGATTGAGGGGGTCTTCTCTTTTTGTCTGCTTGCCACTTCATGCTAGCTGAGGCCTGGGGCAGAGATTGGTGTGTCTCTTTCCATATGGCCGATAGGTCACGGACCAGATTGTCCACCGCAGAGACATCTGAGGAGGCAGAGGGCAGCGGAAAGGGTGGGCGGGGGTGCCGACCGAAGAAAATGAAGAAGGGTGATGCCCCGGCAGAATCTGACTCCAGAGAATTATATGAAAATTCAGCCCATGGTAACAGACTGGACCAATCATCTTGTCTTGCAGATAAAAAGTGGCGGAGATGGGTACCCAAGACCTGGTCACTCTCTCCACTTGGCCACTAAACTGTGGGTGGTATGCAGAAGAGAAGTCAAGTTTAACTAGTAGCGAGCAGAGGCCCCCCCCCAAAATCTTGAGACAAATTGAACTCCCCGATCCGAAACAATATGTTGGGGAAGTCCATGCAGCCGGAAGATATGTTTGAAAAAGAGGTGGGCGAGTCGAGGAGCAGTAGGTAGATCAGGCAGAGGAACGAAGTGCGCCATTTTAGTGAAACGGTCAGTGACCACCCAGATAACCGTATTACCGTAAGAGGGAGGTAGGTCGGTGATGAAGTCCATGGACTGTCAGGAACAGGCAGAGGCAGCAGCAAACCCGCAGGCTTGAGGCGAGGTGATTTGGTATGGGCACAGGTGGTACAGGCTTCCACAAACTCCTTCACATCTTTAGCAAGATCAGGCCACCAGTAGCACCGTGAAATTAGAGAGCAAGACTTCCACACCCTAGGGTGTCCGGATATAGGAGAGCAATGGCCCCATTTCAGAACCCTTAGCCGATGCACAGCGCCTACATATGTCTTACCCGGGGTGCACGTTGGAGGTTATGGGAGCTGCGGATATCAGGCATTCTGGGGGTACAATGTGCCGAGGAGTGGCCTCTTCTCCAATAATATCAGAATCACGAGACAGGGCATCGGCCTTGATGTTATTTTCAGCCAGTCGGAAGTGAATGATGAAAGTGAAACGGGAGAAGAACAAAGACCACCTGGCTTGACGTGGATTGAGACGTTGTGCGGTCTGAAGATAGAGAAGATTTTTGTGATTGGGAAAGATATTTACTGGATGCCGAGCACCCTCCAGGAGGTGGCGCCATTCCTCCAGGGCAAGCTTGATGACCATCAGCTCCCGATCCCCGATGGTGTAGTTCCTTTCCGCGGGCGAAAATGTTTTAGAGAAGAGTCTTGCCCTTTGGCCCATTTTGTGTGAGGACCACTCCAGCTCCCATGGAAGAGGCGTTGACTTCTAAAAAGAAGGGGCTCTCTGTATCAGGCCAGGACTACACAAGTGTAGAGGTGAAGGCAGCTTTCAACTTGGAGAAGGCCTCTTCAGCGGCTGGTGGCCACAGTTTAGGGTTGCCATGCTTCCTGGTGAGAGCCACAATCGGTGCCACCAACATCAAGAAATGTGGGATGAACTGCCTGTAGTAGTTGGAAACATTGTATGGCCCGGAGACCAACCGGTCGTGGCCACTGCAGGATGGCGGACAGTTTTGTGGGGTCCATCTGCAGACCCTTGTCTGAGATAATATAGCTGAGAAATGGAAGGCTGGTCTGGTGAAATAGGCACTTCTCCAGTTTAGCATAGAGATGGTTATTATGCAGACGTCTCAGAACCTGGCGAACATGCGACTCATGGGACTCTAGATTGTGTGAAAAAACCAGAATGTCATTGAGGTAGACAACTACGCAGGTATACAGGAGGTCTCTGAAAATGTCGTTGAAAAACTCCTGGAAGACCGCTGGAGAGTTGCACAGGCCGAAGGGCATCACCAGATACTCAAAGTGCCCATACCGAGTATTGAAGGCCATCTTCCACTCGTCACCTTCTCGGATCCGAATGAGATTATAAGCCCCCCGCAAATCTAACTTGGAAAAGATTCTAGCCCCCCGGAGATGATCAAAGAGCACAGTAATTAGTTGTAATGGGTACTGGTTTTTAATGGTGGTCTTGTTGAGACTGCGGTATTCGATGCACGGGCACAGAGACCCATCCTTCTTCTCCACAAAGAAGAAACCGGCACCCGCTGGAGAAGTAGATTTGCGGATGAAGCCCTTCTGTAGATTCTCTTTAATGTAGGCCGACATAGCCTGAATCTTGGGTACGGAGAGAGGGTAGACGCTACCCCGGGGGGGATTAGTCCCGGGCAGTAGGTCTAAGAGGCAATCTAGGGATGATGAGGAGGAAGAGTTCTGGAAATTGTGATACTGTAGCGGAAGGCCTGGTAGAGGCTTAGGAGATTGCCGCGGAGGGATGGGGCGCACTCGGCGAGGTGCCGATAGACAGCGAGTCTAGAAGTCTTGACCCCAACGCTAGACTTCGCCCGTCTTCCAATCGAGCATAGGGGCATGACGCTGCAGCCACGGAAGCCCCAGGAGGACAGCCGAGGAAGAACGGGGTAGCACGAAGAATGCGATCCTCTCCTTATGCAAAGCTCCCACTTGTGGGGACACTGGTTCCATCCGAAAGAGTATAGAATTGCTCAGTAGCTCACCACTAACGGATGTGATGACCAGGGGTTGGTCTAAGCGGACCACCGGGAGACGATACTTGTTCACTTAGGTAGCATCCATAACATTCCCGGCAGATCCAGAATCCAGGAACGCGGCCACTTGGAAGAAGATTCCGGAGTTGGCTGTGATCAGAACTGGCAACATGAGCCGTGGAGAGGGATTCCTCACACCTAGGGATGCCTCTACCACGAAGCCTAGGTGTGCACGTTTCCTGGACGCTGCAGACAGTGTGGAAATGTTCGGGGCTGCCGCAGTAAAGACACAAGTTCCCCTCGTCGTGACATCGTCGTGTCAGGTCTTGCGGAATTAGGTGGGCTTTGTCCACTTGCATGGCCTCTTCAACGGCGGGCTCCGAAGGAGGCAGTGGAAGCTGAGGGAACACCGGCTCAAGACGAGGCAAACGACGGGTCCAGACCAGTTCACGCTCTTGGCGGAGCTCCTCCCATCTCTCCGAGAAATGTATGTCAATACACATAGCCTGGTGGATGAGCTCCATTAAAGAAGACGGAGGGTCCCTGGTGGAGAGAGCATCCTTAATCTGGCTGGAGAGGCCCTTCTTGAACGTGGTGCACAATGCTGCGTCATTCCAAGCTAATTCTGAAGCCAGTGGAATTGCACGGCGTAGTCTTTTATGGAGGAAGTCCCTTGCTGCAGGTTCAACAAGGTGGTCTCGGCAGAAGAGGCGTGGGCAGGCTCTTCGAAAATACTGCGGAACTCCTGCCGAAATTAACAAGATCGGCTGTGACTGGATCGGCTCGGTCCCAAAGTGGAGTCGCCCAGGCCAGGGCTATTCCGGAGAGAAGACTGACCACGAAGGCCACCTATAACCTTTCAGATGGGAACTGACCGACCATAAGTTCCACGTGAAGGGAGCATTGGGTTATTAAACCCCTGCAGGCCTTAGGATCCTCGTCAAACTTCGTCGGCATGGACAACCGGAGTTTGGGGCCGCCGGACATCCCTGGGACAGCTGCCATGGGAGGAGCTACAGCAGCCAGCTGCTGCTGTTGAGTGGCAAGGACTTGCTGCTGAGTGGCGAGGAGCTGCTGCATTATCGTAGTCAACTGGTTAAGCTGCTGCACCTGCTGCGCGATCTGTTTCGACTGTTGGGCCACGATGGTGGTGAGATCAAAGATGCTCGGAAGAGGCACCTTGGCGGGATCCATGGCCGAATCAAACTGTAAGGGTCATCGGTAGTGGATCCTCTGGACCACCGCAAATGATAGTATGGGCCATGCCAGGGAGAGGAGTCTAACTAGGTCCGGTTTTCACCAGAGCCTGCCACAAAGCGGGATGGACTTGCTGGGCGGAACACTGCCAGATCGCTACCCCTGACGTGACTTGCTTGTGGTGGCAGCTTAGGTGGCGCGTGGTACAAAATCGTGAAGCAGGCTCATAGTCGGGGACAGGCAGGAAGGTCAGGCAAGGGTTCGTGGTCAAAGGACGGAGGCAAACAGGACGGTACACAGTAAACGCAAGACTCAAGGGAACACTTCCTCTCAAGGCACAGGGCACTATTGATTCAGCAGGAACCAAAGGAAAAGGCAGGACTTAAATAGGATCAGCGAACGGTGAAAACCAATCACCGGCTCGCTGTCCCTTTAAACTTAGCTGCAGTACTGCGCGCGTTTCCTAGGGGGCGAGCGCGCATCCGGCCAGCGACAGGAGCGTGTGCCCGGCCAAGAACAGGAGCGTGGTGAGGAAAGTGTGGGACAGAGCTGCAAGCGCGCCTGACACAGTGTCGCGGGGGCACCTGTTACAAGAGTCCTTTGCAAAAGGATTGCCCCAGCTCTGATAGAAGAGGCATCCAGTTCTCGAAGACACGGTTTGTTTGGATCAGTATGGTACAAAACGGGAGCTATCATGAAGGCTTCTTTTAATTGCTGAAAGACCTACATAGTCAACTAGGTCCAAGACTTGCCGTAAGCTCCCCTCTTGGTTACAGCATAGATGGATACCATGAGAGAAGAGAAGTGCAGAATAAATTGCTTGCAGTATTTGATACACTGGGTGGCACTCAGGACTTGAGAACTGCAGAGACCTTCTCAGGGTCCATTTTGAGTCCCTGGCTGGAAACAATGTAGCCACGGAAGAGTAGCAAAGATTTCCTATTTGGACAATTTGGTAAATAGGTTATTTACTTATGGGTAGAGAGATCAGGAGAGAATATCAGAATTTTGTCCAAATACACGACCACCGTCATATAGAGGACATCCTAGAAAATATTGTTGACAAATGCATGAAACATAGTGGGTAGATTACAAAGAATAGCTATTTGCAATGACTGCCACAAATGTAGAAGGCTATCTTCCACTTGTCACCCTTGCGGATCCGAACCAAGTTGTAAGCCACCTCTTGAATCCAACATGGTGAAAATTCTTGCACCATGAATTCTGTCAAACAGTTCAGAGATCAAAGGAAAGAGGTAGTTATATTTTTTGCTAATCTTATTAAGTTTTCAATAGTCAATACAGGGGCATAAGGACCGATCTTTCTTCTTCATGAAGAAGAAGCCCATGCCAGCAGCATAGGAGGACTTCTGGCAGCAACATGGGAAATACCCAAACCCGGGTTGGAGAAGTCCCAGACAGAAGCTCGATGGACAGTCATAAAGCCTACATAGAGGCAAGACCTAAGCTTTTTCCTCACAGAAGACATCTGTATAGGCATGATAATGGGTAGGAAATGAGGAGAGGTTTGGAGGAAAAGGAGGGGAAGACTTGGGCGTGGCCTTGGCAATACAATTGGTAGCACAATATAGACCACACTGAAGCACCTGGCCAGTGGACCATGGAAGGTCCAGAAGCACAGAGTTTACGTATTTAGGCAGCACATAGAAAGATATTCTCTCGAAGTGCAGGGCCCCAATCCGCAATATGACTGGTGGCATGAAATATTGAATGAGTTCTGCCAGGTGTCGTCTATCAATGGACCACCACCAGAGGACTACCACCAGAGGAAGATCAAGTTTGCACGTGGGAAGCTGAAGTCTTGACGAATGAAGTTGACTGCAGAACCAGGGTCTAGATGTGTTGCTGTGGAGAGAGACTTCTCCTCCCAGACCAGAGTAACTTAAGTAAACAGCTTTGGAGAGCACTTTTGCTCACCTAGGTTTGTCTCTCCTACCAACCATAGGCGTTGGAGTTTCCCAGCTTCACAGGACACTGGCAAACATAGTGTTCCACAGTACATACATTCCTTCTCTGTTTGCCTATGCTGTCACTATTATATGGAAAGTTTACCCAGCTCAACTTGCATAGGCTGTATAGCCGGAGGAGTGACTTGCACTGCAGCAGGCACTGGAAGGTTGGTGCCACCATGGAAGACCTACTGTCATGAGAGGAAACCTGAGCTTTTTCCAAAGCTCACTCACAGAAATGGATGTCAATCCTAGTCACAAGGTGTACAAGGGCATCCAGCGAGGACTGTAGGTCTCTGCCTGCCCATTCATCCTTAATGTGACTAGATAAGTCTTTCCAGAAGGTCACCACCAAGGCCCCTTCATTCCAAACCAGTTCCATTGCCAGGGTATAGAAGCAGAGAGTGTACTGGCCCACAGAGTCAGCGCCCTGTCTTAGCCACTTTGTTCCTTTTGACTCTAATGACGTGCGGCCCGGTCCCTCGAACACCGCTCAAAATACCTTCAGGAATTTTTCCAAATTTTTCTGACTTTCCTGCTGAGAAAAACTCTCTTTGTACAAGACCTGCACATTGTACTTGGATTCGCTGGGTCCCGATTTGTCAGCGGAGTCCATGGCCTGAACGTATCATAATGCTGTGGGTTGTGGACCCACTGCGCAACTGACTGGGTTTACCCTATAGGGGCGTGACTATCTGGTCTTCACTGGAGTCTCTAATGATGAGCATAAGCTTGGGCTATAGCAGCTGACCAGGGGGGTCAGAGACACCAATGCAAGGCACCAGGGGAAGAGACAGAGACATGGTCAGGACCTCCAGGGTCAGGACAGGTAGCACAAGTTCACACAACATAGCTGATCTCAGGAGCAGAGAGGTCAGACAGAACGATTTAACAAACCAGTGTCAGTAATAGAGATATCAGACGGCAAGCAAAACTCCTTTGCAGAAACTAGTGAATGAAGCCACTTAGAACCTAAGTTCAGGTAAGGTGAGTAGGAAGGAACTCCCTAATAAACCCAATGATGGCAGGGGATAGGTTGGGGAAGCCAGACACTGCTGGACAGCATGGTGTTAAATTCCTGCAAAGTCTGGTTGTGCCTTCCTATAGCAAGGTGGAACCAGAGCAACCATCAGTAAAGTGTTTGCAACAAGGAGAGTCCATGCAAGCTATTTGGATAGCCTGACAGGAGGGATAGTCGTGTGGTGACCACAGTGAGTAGGTCGGTGCCTGCCAGTGTGACATGCTTTTATTTCATGTAATAAAGTATTTTGTTGAATTAAAAAAATATACTACAGAAGTTTTAACTTAAGTCCTCTATATACTCACCAGTACCGATAACATATAAAAATGTGAATACATAAGCTCTGTGTTTATGTGTACAGTTCCAAGGAAAAGTAACATTTTTGGAATTATTAGGATTTTTGCATTGATCACTGAAAAAGTGGGGCAAAGCTGCTATATAAGCCACAGGCTTACACTGAGAACATTGAGTACACATCCACAATACAGGACAAAAAGGTATGTGATCCCATGAATTTAATTACCTGCATCTCCACTTCAGCAGCAATAACCTCTACTAAATGTTTCCTGTAACTGGAAATACAATCTGCACAAGGATGAGAAGGAATTTTCCTCCATCATTCCCAGCAAATGTGCTGCAGTTCAACAGCAATTATGGGATGCTTTGCATGCACAACTATTGTTTATGTCATGCCACAGTATCTCAGTAGGTTTAAGACCATTTCAAACCAAAAGTCTTCTTTTAACCGGTGCAGCACAGAGGTCAATAAGTACAGACAGAGGTGATGGGTCACAGCAGGTGTAGCCATAGACAGGTAGACAGAGTTTCGGGCAAGTATCACACTGGCATAACGGCAGGTAACAGAAGAAACGTATGTAACAGGAACAGCAGTAAACACTGGGCAGCAGTCAGGAGCTGTGACGGTACGGTGGATCCGCTGGACCACCGCAAGCGGTGGTAGTTAAGCCACGCCAGGGAACGGAATCTAAGTAGCCCCCGGTTTTCACCAGAGCCCGCCGCAAAGCGGGATGGACTTGCTGCGGCGTGCGGCGTCCTGTCGTGACTTGCGTGCGGTGGCGGCCGGGGTATAGCGGGGTTCAATTTCGTAATCCTAAGGCGTAGTGGGGGTGAGGCAGTAGGTGAGGGCAGACGGCAGAGGTTCGTGGTCAGAGACGGACAGACGGTCAGGGCAGGCGGCAAACGGCAAGGTCAGGAAACGTAGCGGAAGGGAAACTGGTACACACGGATAAGCAATAGGGACTCAAGAACACTCCAAACTCACTCTAACACACCCAACATCTGGCAACAGGTGCCGGGGCGAAAACATTATATAGGAACAGCGCCCCAATAAGCCAATTACCGGGACACTGGCCCCTTTTAAAAATCTAAACCAGCGTCGCGCGCTAGGGGGCGCGCATGCGCACGAGGGCCCGGACGGACGGGAGCGCCGTTCACCGGAGCGGGGCCATGGTAAGCGAGCCGGCGAGGGGACAGGGTGGCCGCGGGTGACCGCGATGCCCCGCCGCGGCCCTGGCAGGCAGGGAACGGCCAAAGGGGCAGCGGCACCCGCGGCCGCCATGACAGTACCCCCCCCCTTAGGTCTCCCCCTCTTGTTTTTGAACCTAGCCAGGAGATCTGGTGAGAGATTGCCTTCCGGCTCCCACAAACGCTCCTCTGGCCCGAACCCCTTCCATCGATGAGAAAAGAACCGCTTCCCCCTCACTGTCTTCTGCGCCAGCACCTCCTTGACCTAAAAGATGTTATCCGATTCGCCACAGGAGAAGGCGAGACAGAATCCAGGGGAGAAGCGATTCAGCACCACAGCTTGAGGAGCGAGACATGGAAGGCTTCGGGACACGCAGAGTGGGAGGCAAGCGGAGCTTATAGGAAAACCGGGTTAAGCTGACGCAGTACCACAAAAGGGCCCAAATATTTAGGGCCCAACTTGTAGCTGGGAACCTTAAAACGAATGTATCTGGACATAGCCAAACCCTATCACCGGGCTTAAATACGGGGGGAGGTCTCCGGTCCCTTTATCGGCCTGAACTTTATACGAGTGGAAGCCTGAAGCAGGGCCTGACGAGTGACCTGCCAGTGTGACTTGATGTCTCGTACTGGGCCTCCCACGGCAGGAACGTGAAAACGAAACGGCTAGGGGAGAGGCGGGCGGATGTAACCCAAACACAATAAAAAAGGGCGGGCTTTAGCAGCCCTCTGAGTCTAGGGAAATTTTGTATGAAATTCCGCCCAGGGGAGAAGGGTCAGACCAGTTTATCCTGCCGGGCAACACAAAATGTCGCAGATAAGTGCCTAAGATTTGGTTGACCCTCCCCAAAACCTGCCCGTTGGTCTGAGGGGTATGCAGATGAAAAGTCCAGCTGGACCCGGAACTGAGGACACAGAGCCCGCCCGACCTTAGCCACAAACTGGACTCCCCTATCAGAGGTGATTTGCGAGGGGAGCCCTTGTAACCGAAAGATATGGTGGAAGAAGACTGGGCTAGCTGGGGTGACGAGGGTAACCCGGGCAGGGCAACAAAATGAGCCATTTTGGAAAACCTGTCAACCCCACCCAAATGACCGTTTTCCGGATGAGGCCGGCGGTCAGTGACAAAGTCCATAGCAATATGGGCCACGGCTTCTCAGCACAGAGAGAGGCAAAGTAACCCCGGGCTGAGGCAGGGACCATAAGAAAAATGGGCACAAGAGGCACAGGCAGAGAAAAGTCCCGAACGTCTTGCATGAGAGTGGGCCACCAGTAGTATCTGGGATGAGTTTGTGCGGACTTGTGAATCCCAGGATGGCCCGCAGTTTCCCGAAGAATGTCCCCATTTAAGGATTCTGAGCCGCAAAGCAGGACGGACGTAGGCCCTTTCCCCGAGGTACCGTTGAAGGTTCACAGGAGCAGCAACAAGAAGCCGTTCCGGAGGAATAATGTGCTGTAGGGTGGATCCAAGCCCACCGTATCAGAGGATCTGGAGAGAGCGTCTGCCCTGACGTTTTTTTTTCAGCCTGTCGGAAGTGTAAGAGGAAATTGAAACGAGCGAAGCAAAGCGACCCCCCTGGCTTGCCCGCGGATTCAAACGCTGGGCATATTGAAGATAGAGAAGTTTTTTGTGATCCGTGTATATCTCGATGGGGTGGAGAGCCCTTCCAGCAGGTGACGCCATTCTTCTAGGGCCAATTTATAGCAAGAATTTCCCCGGGTCACCAATGGTGTAGTTGCGCTCGGCTGGGGTGAAGTCCTGGAGAAGAACCCACAAGTTCGCAACTTCCCGAGGAGGTCTTCTGAAACAGAAGGGCGCCGGCACCAACTGAGGAGGCGTCGACTTCTAAGACAAACGGGCGCTGGGGGTCCGGACGAGAGAGAACAGGAGCGGAAGCGAATGCAGCTTTCAGACGTTTGAACGCCTCTTGAGCCTTGGGAGGCCGGGTTTTGGGGGTTTCGGCACCCTTCTTGGTGAGGGCAACCAAGGGGTGCCACCAAGATTAGAACTGAGGAATAAATTGCCTATAATAGTTGGCAAAGCCTACAAAGCGCTGAATGGCCCGGAGGCCCACTGGACGAGGCCATTGCAGGACTGCTGAGACTTGGCGGGGTCCATCTAAGCCCTTGATCTGACACGATGTACCCTAAAAAGGCAGTGAGGTGCGTTGGAACAGACACTTTTCCAGTTTGGGCAAAAACTTGGTGACTCCGGAGACGTCTGAGCACCTGGCGGACGGGGTGATGGGGGGTCTCCAGTCTGGAGAATAGATGAAATGTCGTCCAGATAGACAATAACACAAACGTAAAAAAGAAGGTCCCGGAAGATCTCATTCACAAAGTTTTGGAAAACTGCCGGAGCGTTACAGAGACCAAATGGCATGACAAGATATCGAAATGGCCATCACAGGTGTTAAAGGCTGTTTTCCACTCTCACCCTTTCGAATGCGAAGCAGATTGTAGGCTCCACCGGGGATCCAATTTAGAAAAGATTTTTGCGCCAGTAGGCGATTTAAAAAGCTTGAGATCAAAGGCAGGGGTACCGATTTCTTGACAGTTATTTTGTCAGGCCACGGGAATCGATACAGGGCCCGGAGGGTCCCATCTTTCTTCTCGACGAAGAAGAATCCGGCTCCCGCAGGTGATGATGACTTGCGTATGAAACCTTTGCGTAGGTTCTCTGGGTATAGTCGGCTCAATGCCTTTGTCTCCGGGACAGAAAGCGGGTAAAACTCTGCCCGAGGAGGAGTAGTACCGGCTGGGAGATCAATAGGGGAATCGAAGGGCCGATGCGGAGGCAATGATTCGGCCTGTTTTTCAAAGAAAACAGCAGCATAGTCCAGGTAAGGATCAAGCCGACCTGGCAGAGAATTCGGAGGTTTAGTAAAAGGCAATCTGAAGGACCGGGCGGACTGCCCGAAAGGGATCGTGAGTGACAGCTGGGCCCCAACGAAAGAATCTCGCCTGTGTTCCAACTCAGGGTCGGAGCATGCTCTCGCAACCCCGGGGAGACCCAGGAGGATCTCAGAAGAGGATCGAGGCAGTACGAAAAACTTCAAAAGATTCCTGATGTAACGCCCCAATCTGCAAGAAGAGGGCGCAGTGCAAAACCGAATGGCATCTTGAGGCATTCGCCACTTTACGGAGGACACGAACAAGGGGTTTCTGCAGGGAGGTCACTGGAAGCCGGGACTGAGACACCATTTCATGGGAAAAGAAGTTACCGGCGGGCCCCGAGTCCAGGGAAAGGGGGTGGTCTGGAAG
Organism: Phyllomedusa bahiana; assembly: GCA_025379985.1. Classification (NCBI taxonomy): domain Eukaryota; kingdom Metazoa; phylum Chordata; class Amphibia; order Anura; family Hylidae; genus Phyllomedusa; species Phyllomedusa bahiana. Next base: position 28,248 of record JAODAL010002087.1, on the reverse strand, counting down.
GTGCTGTCCGGCGAGGTTTCCGCAAAGAACCGAAATGGTCAGACGGGGAGAGGCCGCACTGACACCTAGGGTTGCCTCTCCTACGAGGCAACCCTAGGGGTGCAGGAGTTTCCCGGGCGCACCGGACAGTCTCCAATGAAGTGACCGGAACCGCCACAGTAGAAGCACAACTGCCTGAGACGTCACTGCGAGCGTTCTCCCTGGTCAGATGTGCCCCTTCCACCCCGCATGGTTCGTCCTCAAAGAACCGTTGGCGAGGAAGAGGAGGGTGTTGGAAGACAGGAGATAAGCGAGGTAGCCGGCGTGGTCGGGTGGACTCGCGCTGGAGGCGGAGCTCCTGTTGTCTTTCGACAGAACGGATATCGATCCGGGTGGCCAACCGAATCAGTTCGTCTAGTGAGGTAGGCAGGTCTCGACCCGCGAGCTCGTCCTTAATAACGTCCCCGAGAGGCCTTGCCAGAAAGTTTGCCACCAGAGGGCCCCATTGTTTTCCAGTCTAAAAACCCCAGGCTAGGTGCGAACTGCACAGAGTAGTGTCCCACAGTGGAGTCGCCCTGACGGAGGCGGAGCAGTGCTGCGGCAGCTTTAGGAGGTAAAAACCAGGTTCCTCAAAGACAGTTCGGAACCCCTGGAGGAAGGGTTGCAGGTTAGCCGTTAGCGGATCTCCCCCAGTCCCACAGCGGAGTGGGCCCCGGCCAGAGCTTCGCCAGTTTAGGAGGCTAATAAAAGAAGGCGACTTTAGCCCGCTCAGTGGAAATTGAAGTCCCAGCATCTCGAAGTGTATAGAACACTGACTGATGAAACCTCTCACTTTTTGGGTCTCCATCATAGCGAGCGGGGAGCGGCAGATGCAGAGAAGGTCCCGGTGCCAGAGCAGGAGGAGCTGAGGCTGCAGGAGCAACAGATGCTGGTGAGACTGCAGCGGTCGCAGGTGGAGGTAGGCGGGCCGCAAGGTTCTGCATCATGGCCGCGAGCTGGGCGAAAGCGCTGACTCTGCTGGGCGACGGCCGTCGTACCGTCCCGGAGTTCGGGCATAGGTACCCTGGCGGAATCCATGGCCAGATTGTACTGGGACGGTACGGTGGATCCGCTGGACCACCGCAAGCGGTGGTAGTTAAGCCACGCCAGGGAACGGAATCTAAGTAGCCCCCGGTTTTCACCAGAGCCCGCCGCAAAGCGGGATGGACTTGCTGCGGCGTGAGGCTACCAGGTCGTTACCCCCTGACGTGACTTGCTTGCGGTGGCGGCCGGGGTACAGCGTGGTACAAACTCGTAATTTCCCAAAAGGGGTAGTCGGGGAGAGGCAGAAGGTCAGGCAGGCGGCAGAGGTTCGTGGTCAGAAGACGGACAGACGGTAGGGCAGGCGGCAAACAGGCAAGGTCAGAAACGTAGCGGAACGGACTGGTACAAAAAGGATAAGCAATACGGACTCAAAACACTCCAAACTCACTCTAAGCACACCAACAATCCGGCAACAGGTGCCGGGGGCGGATACATTTTAGGACCAGCGCCCGGCAATAAACCAATTACCGGGACACTGGCCCTTTAAATCTAAACCAGCGGTGGCGCGCATGCGCACGACGGCCGGGACAGACAGGAGCGCTGTTCACCGGAGCGGGGCCAAGGTGGCCGCGGGTGACCGCGATGCCCGCGCCGCGGCCCTGGTAGGCAGGGAAATGGCCGCAGGGGCAGCGGCGCCCGCGTCCGCCATGACAGGAGCTTAGAAGAAAATTAACGAATTGAAGCTGGAGCAGAAAGTTATTTAAATCACAAGAGACCATAGGTCATTGGACAGATAAGTAAAGTACTGTCCTTTTAAATCCAGACATATGTGCATGCATAGGACACATTCAGGAACGCGGACCAGATTAGGAGCAAGAACAGGTGAATACGCAACAACAAGGGACACAACAGCATGGACAGGGATAGAAACAGATACATGGGCACAACCGCGGTTTGCAGCAGGGACCGCGGCACAAACAGAGACAGGACCGCAGCAGCTGGTGCAGGCTGGGAAAACAACAGAGACATGGGCATGCCCACGGTCCGTAACAGGGACCACGGCATGGAGTGTAACAGCAACAACAGTTGCATGGGCCAATGGACACAGCAGAGGCACAGACATGCCCACGGTTCGAAGCAGGGACTGCAGCGTGAACTGTGACAGTAGCCCACTTTTTAAGAAACTGGTACATACATACTATGCTCTTGCAGCCAGAACTGCTGCAAGAGTGTAGTATGTACATACTAGTTTCATAAATAGCTGAATTTAAAACTGAATAAGAAGCATACATCAAATGAAGATTCCGTTGAGAAAGATCCTACCGGTATTAGGACTGATATGTTCCTTCTAAAATGGAATCTGCTGTTATGTAACATCAATGTTTGAATTACATTATGAATTAGGCTGGATAAATTCTCGTTTTTATCTTTTAAAGAATCATGTTTTGTGAAGATTTATGTGAGTAATAAAGCTTTTTTGATAAATTTGATAATCAATGTAACGGATGTGGTAGTGCATCCTCTGGACCACCACAAGCGATGGTGTAAGCCACGCCAGGGAGCGGAGTCAAGTACTCCGGTTTTCACCAGAGCTCGCCGCAAAGCGGGATGGACTTGCTACGGCGGATTACTACCAGGTCGCTACCCCTGGCGTGACTTGCTTGCGGTGGCAGCCGAGGTGTTACGCGGTACAGAATCATGAATCAGGCTCGTAGTTGGGGACAGGCAGAAGGTCAGGACAGGTGGCTATGGTTCGTGGTCAAGTGACAGAGGCAGAAGGTATGGTACACGGTAGTCAGAACAAGACACTCTGGAACGCTTCCTCTCTAGGCGCAGGGCACTATCGATTCGGCAAGGTGCCAGGGAAGAGGCAGGGCTTAAATAGGGTCAGCGCCCGGTGAGACCAATCACCGGCGCATTGACCCTTTAAATTTTTCTGAAGTGCCGCGCGCAAGGGGGCGCGTGCGTGCACCCGGCCGGCTGCAGGAGCGCGCGCCGGGACGGAAACAGGAGCGTGGAAAGGTAAGTGGGACCCAGAAGCGCCGGGGTGTCCGCAGCCCGACACGGGGGTCGCAGGAACATCCGTAACAATCAACTCACGGATGATATGAATTAATGTTTTGATTCTGAAAATATAGTGCAGCCCAGTACCGTGGTTATTGGCAGTACCGGACATAGACTGGGAGCAGTATTATCAAATACTGATGTAGAAGCCAAATGGGGAGCTTTAACCCCTTAACACCAAGGTCTATTTTTTTCTTCATGTTTGTTTTTCCCTCCTCGCCTTTCCAGAGCCATAACTTTTTTATTTTTTCATCTACATAGACATGTGAGGACTTTTATTTTGTGGGACAAGATATGCATTCTAATGGTGTCATTCATCGTACGATAGAATATACTGGGAAACCACAAAATGTGAAAAAAAACGTGCTTGTGCCATGTTTATGGGTGCATTTCTTTTACGGCGTTGATTCTTTGGTAAAAATGATGTGTTATCTGTATTATGCAGATTGATATGATTCCGGCAATATCAAACATGTGCAGTTTTCATTATGTTTTGGTACTGTAAAAGAATTCCAAACATTTTCTATTTTTGAAATTTGCGCAGCAGCTGCATTTTCTTCGACCAATAACTTTTTTGTACTAACACCTACGGACTTGAGTGAGGGGGCATTTTTAGTGGGTTGACGTGTACTCTTTATTGATACGAGTTTGGAATACATGGGACTTTTTTAAAATAAAATTTGATCCAATTTTAATGAACGTGAAACAACCCAAAAATTTTGGTGTTTGGAATTTTTTTTTCTTCTACGGTGTTCAGTGTACGGGATTAATGATGTTACATTTTAATAGATCAGACTTTTTCGGACATCGTGATACCAAATACGTGTAACTTTTTTATTATTTTATTTTTTATTTGTAAAATGGAAAAAGCTGGGTGATTTGAACTTTTTTTATACTTTAAAATTTTTTTTTACCTTAATTTTGAGTTAGTACTACACCACTATGGGGTGCAATCATTTATACAGCCGAATACATTGTAGTACAATGCATTAGGTTACACAAAGATTGCGGTCCTACTACTTCCTGCCTAGGGCAGGAAGTAGCAAAACAGAAAACATGGCAGTGATGGAAGTCTTCACAAGGCTTCCAGCTGCCACGTTAACTTATTGAGAGCTCTTGATTTTGCTATGGCATCTAAGGGGTTAAACAGCGAGGGATGGCGCCAGCACAATCCCGCACTGTAACCAGTGAGTGTTAGCTGCAATTTGCAGCTAACACTTGCTGGTTTTGCTGCGATCCTATTACAAGTCCCCTTATCCATACATCCAATGTCGATAAGGGTTAAATATACTTTTTGGAATTCTATTAAAACATTTATTCCTATAGGCAACAAGTATAGGCAACTACAATTAAATCCAACATGGCTTCCACCTTCTGTTAAAAGGGCAATAAATAATAAAAAGGGCATCTAGAAAATATAAATTGAGGGTTCAGCATTAGCCTTTCAAAATTACAAACAGCTTAATAAAATATGTAAAAAGGGGATCAAATTGGTGATTTCCAGCATGGTTTTGCTAAAGACAGAAGTTGCCAGACCAACCTGATTTATTTTATGAAGAGGTTAGAGATTTGTATAGTGTGGCAACTCTGCATATGGTGTTTTTGGACTGCAAAGACATTTGACACTGCCCCTCATAAGCGCCTATTTGGTAAATTAAAGTCTATAGGATTAGAAATAACAGTGTGTAACTGGATTAAAATACTCATAGTAGTGGTAAATAATTCCTACTCTGAATGGTCCCGGTTATAATTGGTGACCCCAAGGCTCAATACTGGGTCCTCTTTTATTCCATTTATTTATTGATGATGTAGGGAAGGGGATTAATAGAAGATGGAAGATATTCATAGATTGTAAGCAGACCTGGACAAGCTGAGTGTTTGTTCATCCACTTGGCAAATGGGGTTCAATGTAGATAAATGTAAAGTTCTGCATCTTGTTCCTAATAATCTGCAGGCATCATAATTCCTTGGAGATGAAAAACTGGAAAGGATCTGGGCGTACTTGTAGATCAAAGACTACAGAACAGCATGCAATGTCGACCAGCTGCCTCTACAGCCAGCAGGATATTGTCTTGTGTTAAAAGAGGCACGGACTTGCGGGACAGGGATGTAATATTTCCATTATATAAAGCACTGATGCGGCCTCATTTGGAATATGCTATCCAGTTTTGGGCTCCAGTTTATAGAAAGGATATACTTGAGTTAAAGAAAGTGCAGAGATGAGTAACCAGAATAATAAGGGGAACAGAAGTTAAGTTATGATGTAAGGTTAAAATAATTAAACTTATTTATTCTTGAGAAAAGACGGCTACTGGGAGATACAATTAAAGAACTTTTCTCGCTACGAAGATCATAGTTCAAAAGGAGGGGACCAAAAATCTAAGCATGTCTGTCCTTGGCTACCATAAGCAAATATGGTTTAGAAGAACAAGCTGTTTGTTTAGTGCTTGGAAACGAGGTGAGAGCTCTAGTCGGGTTACGCCCAGGACCCACCCCTGGTCGTAATCGGGAGCGCGCGTTTGAGGGAGCTGTAGGAAACAGGTCGCGGACGGGAGCGCGCAGGGGGATGTGTGCACGGATGAGAGAGAGGAGAGAAAGAGATACTTGTCACTGACATCAAGCAGTGGTAGAGGTGCAACGTATGCGTGTGGGGTTTGTCACTGACAGCAATTAGTGGTAGAGGTGCAACATATGCGTGCGGGGTTTGTCACTGACAGCAATCAGTGGTAGAGGTGAGACGTATGCGTGCGGGGTTTGTCACTGATAGCAAGCAGTGGTAGAGGTGCGACATATGCGTGCGGGGTTGACCAATGTGAGACTACCTTGATCATCATATTTGTTCTATAGACCTTTCCCCATGTACCCTTCAGCTGGGTTAGGATGCACTGTAGTCAGCACAGCACCAAATACCTGTGACAACTCAACAGGACCTTGTTGAATCACTGCCAGTCCTAAGTTAATGCTGCACATGGTGATTACTCTGGATATTAGTTGCTGGTCACAATAATGTGACTTGATTGTATAGTTGCTCCATTAATATTAGCTTGAAAAGGAAATGCAGAAAAGAACAGGTACAGTTGATGTACAGTTGATGATGCTTCTTCATTCAATCACTTCTATAGGAGGTTAGTTCTAGATCGGGATGAGGCATTGGATGTCATATATCTGGATTTTTCTAAAGCATTTTATACTGTGCCATACAGAACTTTGGTAAGTAAAATGAGAATGCTTGGACTGGGGAAAAATGTTTGCAAGTGGGTAAGTAACTGGCTCAGTGGTAGAAAACAAAGGGTGGTGATTAATGGTGTATACTCAGATTGGATTCCTGTGATTAGTGGGGTAACACAGGGGTCAGTATTGGGCCCTATTCCCTATAATATATTTAGTGATGAGCGATTGTGTCACCTATCGTTATCGATTCGATAGTCGATATCGGCAATTATCATGACGATTTCCGATAGTCGATAACAGATTATCGCCGATGACCATTAAAGTCTATGGGAGAGGAACAACACCTTCATTCTTACACCTAAACAGGGCTGGAGAAGCTGGAATTAACATCCACAACAGCAAACTGGATACGTGCTACATCTCAGGCACGACAATTAGGTTATAAAAGTCACAGACCATTCACTATCCCTGTCTTGTATCACAGCATGACCCTTAAACCTGCATGACCCACAAATTAAAAAGTGCCAGAAGGCAGTATGATTTGAACCATCATTTTACTTGAACTGGACATTGACTATATCTGTCCTGGACCGCAGTATGACCATTAAATCTGTCTGACCCACAGATTAAAAAGTGCCGGAAAAAGGAATCTTTGAACCACCATTTCAGCTAAACTGGACATTGACTATTCCTGTCCTGGGCCACTGCATGAGCCCCAAACCTGCATGACCCCCAGATTAAAAAGTGCCATAAAAAAGAGTCTTTGAACAGACTATTTTAGTTGAACTGGACATTGACTATACCTGTTTTGGGCCGCAGTATGACCATTAAACCTGTCTGACCCACAGATTAAAAAGTGCCGGAAAAAGGAGTCTTTGAAACACCATTTTAGTTGAACTGGACATTGACTATATCTGTACTGGACCCCAGTATGACCATTAAACTTGTCTGACCCACAGATTAAAAAGTGCCGGAAAAAGGAGACTTTCAACCACCATTTTAGTTGAACTGGACATTGACTATACATGTCCTAGACCCCAGTATGACCATTAAACCTGTCTGACCCACAGATTAAAAAGTACCAGAAAAACAAGTCTTTCAACCACCATTTTAGTTGATCTGGACATTGACTATACCTGTCCTGGACCGCAGTATGACCCAAAAACCCGCACAGGTGCCCTTATGGACCATCAGCTGAAAATTTCTCAATAAGAAATAAACTATATTAAAAACAACTCATTTTCCATTTCTGCTGCTGCTAGAGCTACTTGCCATTCTACTGGTGACATTGTTCCACCGTGACATTAGAATGTGAAGCAAATGAAACAGATGTCCCCAGTAGGTCAACGAGGCCTGTCTGAAAATCCTGCATTCAGGAAATTACTGATCAAGGCAGGTGAGGCTGTAAACGTGGATCACGCAGGTTCAGCTGGCAGGGCCGGACTTACAGTGGGTGTGGTGAGAGCAAGGGCTGGCGTCCATCATCTATTAACACGCAGGTTCAGCTAGCAGGGCCCGAGTTACAGTGGGTGCGGTGAGAGCCCAGGTTGGCGTCCGTCATCCATTAACACGGCAAAAAATGCCCTTATGATGCAGCAACGAAAACAGTCGTGCTGAAGCAGAGTGCGGAAGCGGAAGTGTGAGCTAAGACCTCCAGCCTTCCTCAGTACACAGTCAAGACCTGGGTAGCGCTTGAGAAATTTCTGCCTCTACGAGAGCACTTGCCCCTCCGTATGAGTGCGGACCAATTGAGCTTGGAACTGCTGGTGGTTGACGCTTCTGTTTCACCCAGGTGCCCTTTTTCTTGGCATTCTTTTTCTCGTTTTACTCAACGTGTTGGAGGAAATTGTCTCTGTTCTTGGGGTGGCGAATGTGCTCCATACACCATGTCCTCTGAATAACCTACATCTGTTCAAGTCTTCCTGTACCTCCTTTGTACAATTCAGAGGAATATTTGTATCAGCTACTTTGTACATGCAAGTTTTTTAGTAGTTTAATTCTAGAAAACAGATTGTTAAAATAGAATGGAATCCCACCACCTCTTTGTTTCTCTTTCTTTTTATTGTATTAAACGGGTTGTCTCACTACAAGGATTGCTTGCTATGTTAAAGATCTTGCAAAAACAAGTTATTTTGCAATATATGTCCATTAACAGTGTCCTACCTATTCCTGTTTTTGACAGCACCATGCCCCATAAATTTCAAGATATCACCCTTGAGCCACTCTTGACAATTGTGAAGAACAAATGTCTGTTAGAAACCACATTTTTAGAATAGGACCTGTAGTACAGCTGTATTTCACAGCAACATGCCCCCAAATGTTCAAAACATGACCTTTTGGCCACTCTTGACAATTGTGAAGAACAAATGTCTGTTAGAAACCACATTTTTTAAAATAGGACCTGCAGTATAGCTGCATTTCACAACAGCATGACCCAAAAAAATTATAAAAATGACTACTCAGCCACTGTTAAAAATTATGAGGGAGAAATGCCACTTAGAAGCCACATTTCTGCTCCAAAGGACCTTGATTATAGCTGTATCTCACTGCACCATGACCCCAAAACCATTGACAGTGCAAAAAATGTGAAAGATGAAGTGAGTAAATGGAATACGTTTTTTTCATGACACCGGTGTCTTTTACAGTCTCCTCGCCGCAAAACCAGCAAAATGACCTTTTGGGAACTGAGAATAAAAATTGCAGTAAGAAAATATCATTTTAAACATTTTTTTTCAAGAGGACCATTTCTGTTTGAAGAGGAATGTGAAGTAGACCGGCAACTAATTGGTGACCTCGGCAATTGGGGCCACAACATCATTAGAGATCCATGCCTGATTCATCTTGATGAAAGTCAAACGATCAACATTATCTGTGGAAAGCCGGATGAGTTTGTCTGTAATGACTCCTTCAGCTGTTCTGAAGGTCTGCTCAGATATGACGCTGGCTGCTGGGCAGGACAAAACCTCTATGGCGTGGCAAGCGAGCTCGGAGCATTCATCGATTTTGGATACCCAGAAGTCGATTGGGTCCCGAACATATCCAAAAACATCGGTGTTGAGACGCAGATAGTCGTGCACCATGAACTTAAGCCGGTCTCTGTGTGTTGTATGTGTGCCCTGCATTACATGCGTTGGTGAGGTGGTAAATAAAGATTGCCAGAGGTCACCCATTAGGCTTTTGCCACAATGCCTGCTGCTGCTGCTACAGCTACTTGGCACTCTACTGCTATCACGATGCTGACGTTGTTCCCCCGTGACATTTGAAGAAAGTGAAGCAGATGTCTTCAGTTGATCAATCAGCACGGTCTCCAATTCCTGCGTTTTACTCTCTATTTGGGTGGAAGGAAAGTGCTGAGTTTTGCTTTGTACCTGGGTTCGAGGAGGGTGGCCACCCAGTAACTGTTGTTCAGTTTGATGGCCTTAATGCAAGGATCATGTTGGAGGAAATGGAGCATCCAAACACTCATGTCAGATAGAGCCTTGATTTCCCAAGCCTCTGGATCGAGGGGCACTAGCAAACTGATCTTTCTCATCTTCCTCCTCCGCCTCAAATCTGTGCCAACCTCTTTCCAAGGCAGAGACATCAGTAACGTTGGTGTCCAGGAATACCTCATCCACCTCATCCTCCTCTGCTTCCTTCAGCACAGCTTCAACACAGCCCTGACTCTCCTCAATGATGCACCCTGAGAGCTGAGGCGCTGCCTTGCACTAGCGCAGGACGCCGAACCACTGCCGAATGAAGACCGATAAAGTTGTGAAACTGTTGGGCCTTCTGGATTCGACGGAGAGAAAGTCTCCGGGTCCGAATCTGTGTCCTTCTCCTCCTCTGTCGCTGGTGGGACCTGATGTTTGAGAGTGTCCAACGATCATTCCAGAACAAAGATCACTACAATGCTCATGCTGACAAGGGCATTGTCTGCACTGATCATTTTGGTGGCTTCTTCAAAACTGGCAAGGATGGTGCAGAGCTCTTTCACCTGCCTCCACTCTCGGTGGCTCAACACCCCAAGGTGCACACCGCTGCTTGTCAGGCCATGTGTCACTTCATACTGCGTAATGGCATTGCGCTGCTGCCACAATCGCTGGAGCATGTGGAGGGTGGAATTCCAGCGTGTTGCCACGTCAACAATGAGATGGTTGACGGGGAGACCGAGCTGATGCTGCAACGCAGCCAGGCGGGACGAAGCAGGGTGCGAATGGCGGAAGTCTGAGCTCAGACCACGAGCCTTCCTCAGCAGGCAGTCCAGACCCGGGTAGCGCTTTAGAAATTTCTGGACGACGAGGTTCATGACATGTGCCAGGCAAGGGATGTGCTCCAGCCTACCGATCTTAAGGGTGGCCAGGAGATTTCGACCATTATCGCACACCACCTTGCCTGGCACAAGGTTCTTGTCACCTAGCCAGCGCTCGGTCTCATTGCGAAGAGCCGTCCACAGCTCCTGACCTGTGTGTTGACGGTCTCCAAGACAGATTAATTTCAACACGGCCTGGTTTCTATGGGCATGGGATGCTATCAGTGGACCTTGGGGGAAAGAACCCTGCACCATCCCTGCGGTTTTGAAGAGCGTGCGCCGAGCCTGAGAGCCACCGTTACCACCAGAGACATCCACCCAGCTCACCCAGTGAGCTGTCACTGAGATATAGCGGCCTTGGCCGTGCTTACTAGTCCATATATCGGTGGTGAGATGGACTTTGCCGGACACAGATGCAGACAACGCGCTTGAAATTTTAGATGACACGTGGCTGGCCAGGGCAGGGATGGCTTTTCTGTCAAAGAAATGCCTGCTCGGCATCTGGTATGGGGGCAGGCAAGGGTCATGACATGGCGAAAACCATCTGTGTTCACCAGACGAAAAAGCAACATTTCCAAGGCCAAAAGCCTGGCAATGCCGACATTCAGGCTTTTGGCTTTGGGATGGTTTGGGCTAAAGTGTTTCTTCTGCTCCCAAACCTGGTAGACAGAAGGCTGGCTGCTAGACTGGCCACTGTACGGCGTTCAGTTCAAACTGGTGGAAGGAGAAGTGGTCGGAGGGGTCTCTGGTGGTGCTGGTGGTACTCGGGCGACGGCGGAGGCTGAAGCTGAGGCTGATCCTTGATCATGACTCTGAGAGACAAGGAACGCTTGGTGGTGGCGGAGGAAGAGGAGGTGGAGACAGAGGGTGTCAGTGGTTGGAAGCCCGGGATCGGTGTGGCTTTTTGTGGCCAAGTGTTCCCTCCATTTCAACTCATGCATTCGCTGATTGTGACTAGACATGTTGGTGGTGGTTAAACACCTAAGATTCTTCCCTTTACTGAAGCATTTACGGCGAAGTCAGCATATGACATCGCTGGGTGAATCAGAGGCTTGCTCAAAAAATGCCCAGGCGTTAGAGGTACTGGACCTTTTCGATGGCGATAAGCGAGGAGCGGTGTTTCCGCTGATTGTGGCTGGCGGAATAATCTCAGTGTACTTGTGCGACCGACCTCTCCCTTTTTGAGGCGGGACCCGTACTGACACTACCCCATCGTCTTCCTCCTCGTCCAGTGATGAAGCGCTCACAAGCAAATTCTGCTTAAAAGACCACGTTGGATCTGCAATGTCATCATCATCATCATCATCAACACAGGTGACTTCCTCGTCCTGACATTCTACATCCTGGAGCTGCAGGCTACAAGCAACAGGCACTGCAAGACATTGCCGACCGCCCAGGATTTTTGTCGAATGACCGACTTCCTTCTCCTCCTCTGATGGCATCAGCGATTGGGCGTCAGAGCAGACAAAATCATCCTCTTTGGCCTCTTGATCTTTTGAAATGCCTTCTGACCCCAACCGCATTTTATCATCAAAGAGGTCTTCAGAAAATGGATTATCCACAGTGGTGGGTACACGAGTTGACATTTGGGCTGCCTTCGTTTCATGTTGGACGGATGCTGACGATGATGATGACGACATTTGTTGCTGTGACTGGGAGGACGAGAAGGTAAGACTGCTGGATGCAGGTTGCATTAACCACTGAAGAACAGATTGGCGACGCTGTTCGTTACTGAGATTCACAGGGCACCGACCCAGCGATGACAGGACTGACGGTCCTGCAACTGACGATCCGCAGGCTTGTGTGTTGTCGCCAGCACTGGAAGGAGCACCTTCTCTCATACCTCTACCTCCATGTCCTACACCCCTCTTTGCTCGCTTACCACCTGCATTTCGCTCCATGTTCAGAAAGATAAAAATGTAAAAAGGTATGGAAGAGTTTTTGAAAGTCTTTTATTGAAAGACGGCAAATCACAGCTATTCTTAAATCCCTCTAATTTCCTACAGCCAACTAGGATTAGAAACAAAATTGTTTCTAGCGAATACCTGTGAAATGCGGTCTGGTGGAAGAACCATATGACAAAATCAACAGTGTTCTTCCTTCAGTTCCAGGTATTTACAACTGCCCAGTAGGACTAGGAATTGATAGTTTTCAACAAACTATCATACAACTGTGCTATCTGCGCAAACTGAGATTCACCGAGCGCAATAAAACTACAGGCAGTCCTCGGGTTACAAACGAGATAGGGACTGTAGGTTTGTTCTTAAGTTGAATTTGTATGTAAGTCGGAAAAGGTATATTTATTACATGTAACTCCAGCAAAAACAAATTTTTCCTAGTTTTGGATAGTGCAGGGAACAGTTTTTACATTAATTTTGCTGTCTGTGCCCTTTTTTAGAAGATTTCAGCTAACGTTCTGTATCTCACGTGCAGCTGTGGCATGCTGGCACTTGGTTATCATGGGGTGTGACTCAGTGTTGAATGTTAGCCACGCCCCATACGTCTCCGTTTGTAACTAGGGGACGTATGTAAGTTGGAACAATGTAAGTCGGAGACTGCCGGTATTCAAAAGTTACACGGATGAGAAATTGCGTTTTTTGCAGCAATTAATTAAAAAAACTTTGAGATGCTTGGTCCACATGTTTTTGGCCAAAAAATGCTCAAGCCACCCCCTTGCTTACAACGGGATCTCAGTTGGGTGGTCCTACTCTATATTATCTCTCACCTGGGTCAACTTCAGACCTCTCACTGTGCCCACCGGCTTCAAAATGCAGAGAGAAAAAGAAAAAAAGCACCAACCTTTCAAAGCCTAGTGCATTGATATAAAAGCCTGTGGAGGTGGGCGGGTGCAGGAAATCAAAATTGAGGTATCTATTTCTCCTTATATAGTTTAAAAGCAAATATGTGCCAAATACAACGTATAGTTCTGCACAGAAAAACATTTTTGAAAAAAACACTGCGAACCTGGGTGCCACTGGCATGGCTGCAGCACATATATATATGCACACAGTCCAATACCAGTGGCACACCACTGCAAAAAGGGCAAAAAAAACACATGGAAATCTCCAAAGAAGCATTTTATGCTATCTACAATATATGAAAAAACTTTGAGATTCTTGGTCCGCATGTTTTTGGCCAAAAAATGCTCAAGCCACCCCTGGCTTACAACGGGATCTCAGTTGGGTGGTCCTACTCTATATTATCTCTCACCTGGGTCAACTTCAGACCTCTCACTGTGCCAAACGGCCTCCAAAATGCAGAGAGAAAAATAAAAAAAGCACCAACCTTTCAAAGCCTAGTGCATTGATATAACAGCCTGTGGAGGTGGGCGGGTGCAGGAAACCAAATTGGAGGCATCTACTTCTCCTTATATAGTTTAAAAGCAAATATGTGCCAAATACAACGTATAGTTCTGCACAGAAAAACATTTTTGAAAAAAACACTGCGAACCTGGGTGCCACTGGCATGGCTGCGGCACATATACATATGCACACAGTCCAATACCAGTGGCACACCACTGCAAAAAGGGCAAAAAAAACCACATGGAAATCTCCAAAGAAGCATTTTATGCTATCTACAATATATGAAAAAACTTTGAGATTCTTGGTCCGCATGTTTTTGGCCAAAAAATGCTCAAGCCACCCCCGGCTTACAACGGGATCTCAGTTGGGTGGTCCTACTCTATATCTTTGCAGCAATGACACACAAGAACAGTAACTAGAAAATGTCTGTATCCTAATGTAAGTACAAGGTGGCTCTTTGAACAAAACTGTGCCGCACCAAAGTGAACAACAGCTATTTACAAGTTATACGGATAAGAAAAGGTGTTTTTTGCACCAATGAAATACACCAGCAGTTACTAGAAAATTTCTGTATCCTAATGTAAGTACAAGGTGGCTCTTTGAACAAAACTGGGCTGCACCAAAGTGAAAAACAGCTATTTAAAAGTTATACGGATAAGAAAAGGTGGTTTTTTTCACCAATGAAATGCATCAGCAGTTACTAGAAAATTTCTGTATTCTAATGTAAGTACAAGGTGGCTCTTTGAACAAAACTGGGCTGCACAAAATAAAAGGTACAATTTCACCTCAGGTGAGAGGTGTGCTGGGCAAAAAGTTGTAAAAAAAATGCCATTTCAATGCAGGTTCAAAGCAGAATCTGGGCTGCACAATATACACTCTCCTTTCAAAAGCCTTCCTGCCTATTTGTCTGTATTCGTCCGCACCCTCTCCCCTCCCTCTCCCCACCCCCGCGGCTGTCCAGCGCTAGATGCTTCTTTAAAAGTCTCTGTCTAACTAACTAAGAACTGAAATTCTCTAATCTACCTATATTCTAATGTTCACAGCTAAAAGCATAGTTGTCTGTATGAATAAAGAGAAGAACTGTGTCTCTGAGCTGAGCTGTATTGAGAGAGACCTAGCACACGTCCTGCTCTAGTGAGAGACACTGAAACACTGATGCTGAACAGGAAACGCTGTTCTATGCAAAACGAGGTCATGTGATTTTTCCAGCCAATGACAACCATACACATCACAGTCATGACGTCACACACCCAGCTCACCCTGCTCTATGCTCTAAGCTGATTTGCTGGCCGGCAAAATGACAGGAAGCGGCGAAAATGGCGCGATAGTAATAGATTATCTGCAGATTGTCACCTCAAATATCACTTGATCGGAAATTTCCGATCAAGCCTAAAATTTGTGCCGATTTCAACTTTGTCGATTATAATCGCTCATCCCTAAATATATTCCCTTTAATATATTCTTTAATGACCTTACAGAAGGATTGCACAGTAGAATATCAATCTTTGCAGATGACACTAAACTGTGTAAAGTAATTAACAAAATAGAGGATAATATATTACTACAAAGGAATCTGGATAAGTTTGAGGCCTGGGCAGAGAAGTGACAGTTGAGGTTTAACACGTATAAATTTTCAGTTTAGCACATTGGAAGGAAAAATCCATTCATAATTACTTGTTAAACAGAAAAACGCTGGGTAAATATGATGTGGAGAAGGACTTGGGAATCCTAGCGGAAACTAATCTCAATTGTAGCAGTTAGTGTCAGGCAGCAGCTGCCAAGGCACATAGAATCATGGAGTGTATTAAAAGAGGCAAAGATGCACACAATGAGTGTCACGGGTGCTCCTGTGACCATCACACCTAGTCGAAGATTCACCCGTGTCCCGGTGGTGAGCAGCGCCGTGACCCACATGTCATGCCACAGTAGCGCTCACTCCTCTGACCCGTCCCAGCTCTACTCACCTGTCCGTGCTCCAGGTGACATCTCTGCCTTCTGGCACACACATTCCCGGTCCCTAGGGCACGCGGCAACACTGTTAAATTTAAAGGGGCAGTTCACCGGTGATTTGCGATCAACAGACGCTATCCATATTTAACCCTGCCAAATCCTGATTCGCTTGCCGGATCTTTAGTGCATTGTGCCTACTGAGAAAGCATTCCCTGAGTCTTGCTAGTGTTTCCGTGTACCGTATAGTTTTTCTCCATCCCTCGACCATGAACCTATGCCGCCTGTCATGACCTTCCGGCCTGTCCCCGACTACAAGTTTGCCTTAAAGGGGTTGTCTCGCTACAAAGAATAGCTTTCAAATTGTAGGGAACACAAAATAAAGACATTTTCCAAATATATTGCATTGTTCCTCTGTTTTCCCTAAAGAGATACAAGTGAATTTATTACCTCCCTGGCTATTTCAGTTCCCTCAGTAATGGACCTGTAAACAAATCTCCCCAGGGCTGTTTGTTCAATGAGATAACAGAGAGTGAGTCATCACACAGGTCCACAGTGTCAGTCAGTGTCCTGTGCTGCCAGACAGTAAAAAGCTTGATTTATCTCAAGTAAACAGCTCTGTAATTAGGGCTTTTGTTTTGGGGATCAGATAAGAAGTCCTGCAAGTAGTTTGAGAAGCTAATCTAATCTAATTAGCATCTGAAAGCACAACGGAGCTGTACAAGCACGGAGCTTATGCAAATTAGTCTGAACCAGGAAGTGACAGAGAATTTCTTTCATGCATTCTTTGAAACCCTGTGGGGAGACAACTCCTTTAAGAATTTGTACTACTGTACACCTCGGCTTCCTCCGCAAGCAAGTCGCATCAGGGGTAGGGACCTGGTAGGTAAATACTGGGACCTACTTAGATTCCACTCCCTGGCGTGACTTATACCACCACTTGCGGTGGTCCAGTGGGTCCCCTATTCCCGATCATTACAAGATCCAGCCATGGATGCCGTCAAGGTGCCTCTGCTGAGCGTCACTGACCTCACAACCATCATGGCCAAGCAGTCGCAGCAGATTGCGCAACAAGTGCAGCAACTCTCCGCCATGATGCAACAGCTCCTCACCACTCAGCAGCAACCGCCACCCTCCACGGCTCCCTCTGCAACATCGGCTTCCGCATTGTCTGCTGGCCTAAGGCTACATCTGTCTATGCCGATGAAATTCGATGGGGACCCCAAGGCTTGCAGGGGCTTTATCACCCAGTGCTCCCTACATGTGGAACTGATGGGCGGTCAGTTTCCTACCGAAAGGTCTAAGGTGGCCTTCATGGTCAGCCTCCTCTACGGGAAAGCCCTGGCCTGGGTTACATCCCTCTGGGACAGAGATGACCATGTCACGGCCAACCTCTCCACGTTCCTCAGTGAGTTCCACAGCGTATTTGAGGAACCAGCCTGAGCCTCTTCTGCCAAGACTGCCTTGTTGAACCTGAGCCACAGGGACTCTTCCGTAGGTGATTACACAGTAAAATTCCACACCCTGGCCTCAGAGTTGTCCTCGAACGATGCAGTATTTACTGCCATCTTCAAGAAAGGCCTCTCCAGCTAGAACAAGGACTCCCTGTCCACTCATGACCTCCCTTCTTCCCTGAGTGACCTTTTCCGCCTCGCCACTCGTATTGATGTACACTTCTCGGAAAGACAGGAGGAGCTCTGTCAAGAGCGCTAACCGGCCGGGACACATTGCCTTCCCCGTCTTGCTCCAGTATTTCAAAGGCCTCCACTGCAGCCCTCCCTGCCAGCCACCAAGGAGGCCATGCAAGTGGACAGAGCCCACCTCACCCCCGCAAGAGCTGTTGTGACGGCGTGAAGAGAACCTGTGCCTCTACTGTGCCACAGGCGTTGTCCTTTTCATCCTCAATGTTCTTGAAATGCACGCTATGTGGCAGAGGCGCCCTTGGTGTGAGCAATTCCTCCTCTCCTTCAACCATACCGGTACAAATCGTGTCCGGATCCGGAATCCGATTCCAAGTTCCGGCTTTCCTGGACTCCGAATCAGCCGGGAATTTCATGGACGCTGCCCTGTTGTCAAAATATAACCTCCCGGTAGTCCACCTGGAGAAGCCACTAGCCATCTCCTCTGTCAGCGGGGAAATTCTCAGTGACCCGGTCCAATTTCGTACAGAACTCTTGTCCCTTCAAGTGGGGGCATTACATAAGGAGAGACTCGCGTTTTATGTATAACCTCGTTCTTCATCTGCAATTCTTATGGTTTTCCTGTGGTTGCAACATCATGCCCCTATGCTCAATTGGAAGATGGCCGAAGTCATATGTTGGGGATAAGACTGCCAGTAATGCTGTTTGGTTGCACCCCACCTTGTGCGTCCCTCTTCTCAACTAACACTGTCCAAGCCTTTGTCGGATCTGCCCGCTCCATACCTAGACTTTGCTGATGTCTTCTCTGAGAGGCATGCTGAGACTCTCCTTCCTCATCGCCCTTATGACTGCCCTATTGACCTGCGGCCCAGTACATCTCCTCCTCGGGGCAGGGTCTATCCATTGTCAATACCTGAGACTCAGGTCATGTCGGTCTACATCCAAGAAACCCTCCAGAAGGGGTGTATTCGTAAGTCCTCCGCTCCAGTCGGAACCAGGTTCTTCTTCATAGGGAAGAAAGATGGTTCCCTATGTCCATGTATCAATTACCATGGTCTCAATAAGATCACCGTCAAGAATCATTACCCCTTGCCGTTGATTACCAAACTCTTCGACCGGCTCAGCGAGCCAAGATTTTTTCCAAATTGAATATACGGGGAGCTTATAACCTCATTCGGATCCCTGAGGGGGACGAGTGAAAGATGAACTTCAACACTTGCAATGGCTACTTTGAGTACCTGGCTATGCCCTTCGAACTCTGTAATGCACCAGCAGTCTTCCAGGAATTCGTTAGCGACATATTCAGGGAACTCCTATACACCTGTGTGGTCATCTATCACCTGATCCAGAGTCTCACCAGGTCCACGTACATCAGGTGCTTAGGCATATACGGAATAATTGCCTCTATGCCAAGCTTGAAAAGTGTGTCTTCCACCAGAAAAGCCTCCCGTTTCTCGGTTATATTATCTCAGACAAGGGTCTGCAGATGGACCACACTAAATTGTCTGCCGCCCTGCCTTCAGGCCACACAGTTTCTGGGCTTTGCCAACTACTATAGGCAGTTTGTGGCACCCTTTTCATTGGTGGTGTCCCCCTAGTGGCACTCACCAAGAAGAAAGCGTTCCTTGAGTCTTGCTAGATTTTCAATGTACCATACCATTTGCCTCCGTCCTTGGATCACAAACCTTTGCCGCTTTTCCTGACTTTCCTGCCTTTCCCCGACTACGAGTTTGTCTTAAGACTTTGTACCACGAGACCCCTCGGTTGACTCCGCAAGCAAGTTGTGTCAGGGGTAGCAACGTGTTGGATTCCCGCCACAGCAAGTCCAACCCGCTTTGCGGCGGGCTCTTGTGAATACCGGGATCTACTTAGATTTCGCTCCCTGGCGTGACTTATGCCACTGCTTGCAGTGGTCCAGTGAATCGGCTACTCCTGATCGTTACAATGAGAACATCATTCTCCCATTATACAAGTCACTGTTCAGACCACATTTGGAATATTGTGTACATTGTTTTGGGCACCAGTGCTCAGGTAAGACATTGTAGAGCTTGGACAGGTTCAAAGGCGGGATACAAAAGTAATAAAAGGACTGGGTGAACTGCAATCAGGGTTATTTAGATAAAAGATGGCTTCAGGGAGATATAATAAATATGTATAAATATATCAAGGATCAATATAGAGATCTCTCCCAAGATCTATTTATACCCAGGATTCTATCTAGAACAAGGGGGCATCTTCTACATCTAGGAAAGTCGGTTTCTACATCAACATAAAAAGAGGTTCTTTATTGTAAAAGCAGTGAGCCTGTGAAACTCTCTTCCAGAGGAACTTGTCATGGTGAATTCACTAATAGAGTTCAGAAAGGGTCTGGATGCAATTCTAGAGTGAAACAAGTTATAGCGACTAGGATTTTAGGGAAGTATTTTTTCCCTAAAATAAAGGCTATTGGCTTTTACTTCATGGGGGTTTTCCCTTCCTCTGGATCAATACTACAGCACAATAGGCTGAACTGGATGGACGTCTGTCTATTTTTGGCCTTACAATTATGTCACTATATAATTACAAGTGTTACGGTGCTTTTATATTTTATTTAAAGTTTCACGCAAACAGAAAATGGCACAATAACTAAAACGGCTTGGAGTTTTGAAGTGTGGATCATTGGGACTCCAGCAGTAGCAGCCAGATATCCCTCTGGGAGGCTACAGCCCTGGCCACAGAAGCAGATCGGGACACAGGGACTCTGAGACATGGAAACCAGAGATAAGAGAACACTGTACCAAGGCTACGTAAAGCAGACATGAGACTTCACTAAACTCTAGACATGGAGGCTGAAGATTCTGAAAGCTCTGTAATGCTGGGGCACCAGTATGGCAGGCACAGGAACTCTGGAGCACAGGGATAACTGGCATGAGGAAACTGAAGCATGGGTATAGCTGGCGAGGGAACACTGAAGCACGGGTACAGCTAGTGCAGAAATGCTGGAGCATGGGTACAGCTGGAGCTGGTACACGGGTAAAGCTGGTGGGGGAACACTGGAGCATGGGTACAGCATGAGCTGGAACAAAGATAAAGCTGGAGTGGGAACATTGGAGCACTGCTAAAGCTGGAATGCTAAAACTTGGGTACATCTGGCGTGGGAATGCTGGAGCATGGGTACAACTGGTGTGGAAACTCTGGAGCATGTACAAGGAATGTCTGGCAAAGAAAGATGAGGAGTTTGTACAGAGATAGGAATTGGTGGGAAAGTGAGGAGTCTAAGATATTTGTTTTGTAAATTCTACAGTGAAGAGTCGCAGCTGAGAGAAGTCGTCATGGTTGTCTGGGACATATGGAGAAGAGAAAGAGAAAAGAAAAACTCAGAGATGTCTCCTGTGATCACTTGTATGTCTGCAGAGCCTGTGTACACTGGTATCCACCACTGTATGGTCACTGTATGCCGGTAATATTGGTTGTAGTATAATGGTTTATATTCAGTAATGGTATGTTTTATTATTCACCTTCTATGTTGTAGTGATATGTGGTCATGGTGTGGCAGTATTTTTCAGTTACTATGTGGTGGTGATAAGTGGTCAAGGTGTGGTGGTGGCATGTGGTTTTAGTAGGATATTGGTAATAGTAACCTTGGCTTTGTGTAGCAGTGTTATTTTGTAACTGTATGACTATTATTTAGTAGTTTTATACATAGAACATTGTGTTAAAGCTTTTTGTATATTCGGGCTCTGGTTGATGGTGATGCAATGTGTCACAGCGTGGCACCAGTATGCCAAAAGTGGGAGGAGAAATGTTTTCACCCGCCTTATGTGCAATTTAGCCTGGGAACGACCCTGTTTGTGATAACTGAAAAAAGTAAAACCCTTAGTTTTAATATCATATAAAAGTTTTAGAAAATACATACCTATTGCTTGTGATAATTCAAATAACAGGCTCCTTAGTATGAATATCATATACAAGTTATTTCTTTTAAATCACAGACACTTCAGTTAACTTCTAAGTTAAAGATTTACTTAGGGTGCATCCCCATGGCAAAACTGCCGGGCGGAAAACCCATGCAGTGGGGACTGCTGCATGAGTTTTCCATAGAGCCCCATTGTACTAATTTTCGGCCAATTTTTCAGAAGGTCTGCAAAACCGCAAACCATGAGAAAAACCGGCCGAAAACCAGTGCCATGGGGACATGCTATTATATTTGTGCTAGCCATTCCTTTCTTCTATATTTCAGGAGATTCCCTTTATACTTTATATGTGCTTTAATTTATTGGTGAATATAGCTTCCTATGTAAAATGACATCTGTCCCTAAGTAAAGATTTTGTAATTAATTATTTACAACATTTAGAACTTTGTTTTAACTGGACTTATTACAGAATCTAGTTCAATGTAGTAAATTGATAGATTAAAAGACTTTGAAACACTTTGCTTTTTAAAAATATATGTTCAACTACATTACTTAGTAGCAAATAACCTAACTTTTATATAGCAGACAACAACTTATTCTATATCTAATTTAACACTTCTGGATATGGGATGGACACTTACTAACAACATGACCCAAATTACAGTAGACATATACTCTAAATATATAAATAACACATTATTTTGGTGTTAAATGACCACAATTGTATTTTAAAACCAGATGACTAACAACTACATTAAGGAGTCAGGTGCAATGTTAGGTAATCATACTGTATATATGGATTCAGATACAGTGAGATCCCCCAGCTGACTGATCTACAGTCAACAGACAGAGTGCAGTCAAGTTTACATACATTTCATTAGTATTGTGTAGCATTGCCCTTAAGCTGTATGACTTGGGTCAAACGTTTTATATATCCTTCCACAAGCTTCTCACAATAGTTGCTAGGAATTTTGGCCCATTCCTCCTGATAGAACTGGTGTAACTGAGCCATATTTGTAGGTTGCCTTGCTCACAACTGCCTTTTCAGCTTTGCCCATAAATTTTCAATAGGATTGAGATCAGGACTTTGTGATGGCCACTCCAAAACATTGACTTGGTTATACTTAAGCCCCTTTGTAACCAGTTTGGCAGATCCATTTCCACCCAAGCTTTAACTTCAAGACTCATGTCTTGAAATGTTGCTTCAGTATTGCCACATAATCTTCTTTCCTCATGATGGCATCTATTTTGTGAAGTTCTCCAGTCCCTCCTGTAGAAAAACAACCCCACAACATGATGCTGCCACCTCACAGTTGGGATAGTGTTCTTAGGCTTCCAAGCTTTTCCCTTTGTCCTCCAAATGTAACGATGGTCATTATGACCAAACAGTTCAATTTTAGTTTCCTCAGACCACAGTACAATTCTCAAAAATGTAGGTCCTTGTTTCTGTGTACATTTGCAAACATTAATCTGACTTTTATATGTTTCTTTTGGAATAATGACTTCTTTCTGGCAGAGTGGCCTTTCAGCCCATGTTGATACAGTACCCATTTCACTGTGGATAGTCTTACCAGCTTCCGCCAGCATCTTCACAAGGTCTTTTGCTTTTGTTCTTGGGGTGATATGCAAATGTCGGACCAAAGCACTTTCATCTCTGAGACACAGAACCCGTCTCCTTCCTTAAAGGTATGATGGCTGAACATTCCCATCTTGTTTGTACTTGCATATTGTTTGTACAGATGAATGAGGCACCTCCACGTTTTGGGAAATTGCACCCAAGGATGAACCAGACTTGTGCAAATTCACAATTCTCTTCCTGATATCTTGGCTGATTTCTTTAGACTTTCCTATGATGTTACACACATAAGCAGTGTGTTTCTGTTGTGCTTCAAAATACATTCACAAGTGTGTCTCTAATGTTGCCAATAAATCAGAAGCTTCCAAAGACATAACATCATCATATGGACTGTCCCAAATTGTTTAAAACCATAGTAATACTAGTGTATATAAACTTTTGACTTTGCAGAAAGTAATAAAAATGCCTAATTTATATAGAGAGAGCACTCACTTCCTTTTTAACATTATGAATTGAGTGCCAGAAAACAACCAACCTCAGTCACAGGTCAAAAATTTTGTTTGCTGTGAGTTGCATACATTAACTAGTCATTGTCACTGTTTTGCATATGTAATTGCACTTCATGTATAAATACATGGTTTGTCCACCATTTGTTTTCTTGATAAAGGCTCTTTTAGGAGCCGAAACGTTGCCCTTGGATATGGAATAAAGCTCCATTTAATTTTTTTTCCCAATCAGTGAGTGCTGCAATTTTTTTCAAGGCTATATATATATGGTTACATATTGTTATATTTATATTGTTGTATGGATTTAGGAGAATTAAACCACTGTAATAATAAGTGCTAATACTGTATGCTTATATTTATATATTATTATATGGATTTAGGCTGTGGTTATTCTTCTTTTAGTGGATTTTTGTGGTTTAAGAGTATCGAAAGAATATCAAAAGAAGGTTGATTTATGTACAGTCTGTCACAGCTGGTGTTGCAGGAAAAATATGGTGGAACAATATTAACTAATAAAAGTGTAACGGACAGCGGTAGTGGATCCACTGGACCACCGCAAGCAATGGTATAAGCCACGCCAGGGAGCGGAGTCTAAGTAGGTCCCGGTTTTCACCAGAGCCCGCCGCAAAGCGGGATGGACTTGCTGTGGCGGGAGTCTACCAGGTCGCTACCCCTGTCGTGACTTGCTTGCGGTGGCAGCCAAGGGTTAGTACAGAATCGTCAGGCGTAGGCGTAGTCATGGACAGGAGAGAAGGTCAGGGCAGACGGCAAGATTCATGGTCAATAAACGTAAGCAAAATGGTCAGGGGTGGCAGCAAAGGTTCATGTTCAATAAACGTAGCACAAGGGTCAGAACACCAAAGATACTAGAACGCACTTCCAACGCTTTCTCTAAAGGCAATGGGCACAATAGATCCGGCGCGGAAGTCCCGGGGCGGTAACCTTATATAGGATTAGCGGCCAGCAATAAACCAATTACCGGTGCACTGGCCCTTTAAATCTCACAGCTGCCGCGCATGCGCACTAGGTGGCACTCACGCACACGGCAGCCGGCAAAGAGCCGCACGGGGACAGGAGCATGGCCAGGTAAATCCTGGCTCTCGGTGAAGCGAGTGCGCCTGCGGCACGACATGCGGACCGCAGCGACACCAGCTCCCGGAGCGGGGGGGGGGGCACGGACGGGACACGGGTGTGCCCGCAGCCCGACTCACGGCAACAAGCTGTTAAAGCTAAAGGTAGTGAACAGGCTAAGCTTTGGAGACCAGCCTGAAAGATATGGTATAGGTAACACAATCCAAGAATGGCTTGGTTGGGGAGTGAGCAGTATCGGTATGTCCCCATCTTAAGTGAGGTTACCTTGTCATTGGTGGATGGGCCCCAACAATTTTAAGCATGAAAAATGTGTTCTAAGAACCTCAAATATTCATGTATCCAAAAAGCAGCAGAAATGCATTTTGAAATAGTTCATATATTCATTGTTTGACTGTATTTTAGCGTTTTCAGAGTGTTTCTGATATGTTTTTGTGTTTGCATTGTTTGCAGTCACGTCAGCATGTATCTACATCACTTTCCTTCAGATTGTTTTGATGTGCTGATCATTTATTGTTTTTTTGGCTTTGCTAGAATGTCAGGCTAGAGCATGCCACCCCTTGTAAACCTCTGACTTTGCAGAAAGTAATAAAAATGCCCTGAAAAATTCTCTCTCATTATTCCTGCATTTGGCAAATATAAATAATTTTGGTAATCCTAATTGACCTAAAATGGGTAAGGTTTATCCTGATTTCAGATAGTAAGAAAAACATTGATATGTTTCATTTTATAAACCCCCGTAATACTAAGTGAAGGAGGGACCCTAAAGGCTTGTAATAGTCGCAGTGGATAGCCAGTTTATTTCGTGATTAGATACTGCTCCGACAGATCTCAGATATTCAGTAGAACACATTGAAAATAATTCTTAAATATTTAACACTTACATATATTGGCAACTTTACAACTTCAAATTTTGAACCAAGTAATTTTTTATTCAGCATTGAATGTGGAGCTCACCAACTGACTAATTTTAGAATACCTCAATGTAAAGCATTCCTATTATTCCAGATGAAGTTTCAGCATAAGCCAACATGTGTCCCTAAGTAATACCAGTATTCCTGGTCACAATGTCACCTGTATTATACATTTTTCTCCTTCTACAACCTCCATCCCTGTCATTTTTATGAGCTCAGATTCTGTGTCTGCTTTTAACAAACCAGCTGATGCTTCTGACTGTTTTGCACAATATAACTAAAATTTTATTCTAAAGAGACTGAAAAGTGTGGCTGTCAATCAAGCACTGGTGTGAGATAATATAATGCTTGCTGAAGGATCATATTTTTAGGTGAACTGAGTATGTATTTATGTTAACCTGGTAAGATCCCTCCTTCTTACTCAGCCTCTCACATCTTTTTCTCTGAACCCAACCCCTCAGCCCAAGCTCTGTAAATTTTCTGTCAGAGTTCACATTCTCATGGACTCATAACTGATACATACAATGCAATAGTCAAATAAAGGGGGGAAAAAAAGTGCTTCAAGTGAGAAAACATTTTTATTTAACATGTTGCATTAAAAATGAAATTGTTATGAAGAAAAAAATGGTAATGTCACTCTGTCCATCAAGCCAGTAAGGCAACTTGTGTGGCTTACTTAGTATAGAGTTGTACAACTTTCATGTACTGCCATAATTCTCTAGTGGAGAATTCCTTCATAAAAAATTTTTAAAAAATCAAAGCTACAGAAGAAAAAGAGATGGCTCAGCCCTCTTCAACCTTATTTTTGTTTTCACAAACGAACAAATGGTATATATTAACTCACCAGGGAAAAACCAGCAGATTTTTTTAAAAACTACATTAGTCTGGAATTACATCACATAATTGACCTAAGGGTCACAGTCATAACAGAGTTTAATTTTACTGGGATATTACAGGTTTTTTTTTTAGTTTTTGGTCTCGATGAGTAACCTATGTGCCCTAGGGGTTTTTATATCAATAATTTCTAAAACTATAGGGCGGGAAGGGCTATAACACAAAAACTCTGATAGAGGCTGATTTATCCAATATGAGGATACATTGCCCTGGTACCACTAACAGCCACTAATATTAGAGCAGCTATTGGCTCCTCCTCGTCCGTTCTTCTTCTTCCCCCTCCTCCTTCTTTCTCTTTCCCCTCCTCCTTCTTCTTCCTCTTCCTACTTCTTCTACCACTTTCTCTTCCTCTTCCTTCTCGCTCCTCTTCTTTCTCTTCCCCCTTAGGAGGAGAAGAAAAATGAGATCCCTTACTATTTTTGCACTAGGGGGAAAAAGTGATGTGAATGTGCCCTTATTCTTCATGGAACATGTAAAATCACTATTCTCAAATACTCATCTTATTATTTTTGCTAGGGATGAGTGATATTATCGACAAATGTTGAAATCGGCACGGTTTTTAGGCTTATCGGAAATTTTCGATCACGCGATAGTTTAGGTGACAATCTTACAGTAAATCTATTACTATTGCAACATTTTCAGTGTTTCCTGTCATCTTGGCGGCCAGCCAATCAGCTCCGAGGATAGAGGGGGGTGAGGAGGATGTACATGTACGGTTTATGGATCTCATTGGCTGCAAAAATCACGTGAACTCGTTTTATCTATGCAACTGCATTTCCTGTTTGAGCTCATTCTCTGTCTATCACACTTCACAGAAGGACGTGTCTCTCAGTGTTTAAACCAATAGCTGTTCTAACAGCTCTGATAGTCACTTCTAATACAAGAAACCATCCACCTACAGCTCAGAATAGAGTTAGATTAGAGAATTTCACTTCTTATTTAGTTAGAGAAAGTTTTAAGGATATCTACTGGTGTGTGCAGCTGCAGGGAGGTGGGACGGCTGCGGGGGGGGGGGGCCCGGCAGGTGGAGAGGCATTTGAAAAGAAGATATTTTGCAGCTCAGTGTGTTCTGTGATCTTCAATTGAAAAAGGGATTTTTTTTTAAACCATTTTTGGGCCAGCAGACCTCTGATAGGAATTGAAATTGTCCCTGTTTTTTCAGTTCTATTGCAATCACTGTGAGTCAGTGTTCCCCAAAACCGGCATAATTTATCCACTATAACTTTAAAGAGCTCAGTTGCACGCAAATTGTGTTATACATATTTGATAGTAAATTATGCCTGTAGTCAGTGGTGTGAAGGCCGCCATATTAATCCATATAACATTTAAATACTCTTTATTGCAGTCCGTGTGTCTGTTTGCCGCATAGAGCTCAGTTGTACGCATATTGTGTTATACATATTTGATAGTAAATTACGCTTGTAGTCAGTGGTGCGAAGGCCGCCATATTAATCCATATAACATTTACAGACTCCTTTTTCCAGCACTTTTTAATCTGTGGGTCAGATAGGTTTAAGGGTCATGCTGCGGTCCAGACAGGGATAGTCAATGTCCAGTTCAACTAAAATGGTGGTTCAAAGACTCCTTTTTCCGGCACTTTTTAATCTGTGGGTCAGACAGGTTTAAGGGTCATGCTGCGATACAGGACAGGTAAAGTCAATGTCCAGTTCAACTAAAATGGTGGTTCAAAGACTCAATGTCAACTAAATTGGTGGTTCAAAGACTCCTTTTTCCGGCACTTTTTAATCTGTGGGTCAGACAGGTTTAAGGGTCATGCTGCGATACAGGACCCTTGCATAGGATGTAGCACGTATCCAGTTTCCTGTTGTGGATGTTAATTCCAGCTTCTCCAGCCCTGTTTGGACAACAGTCAAATGGATACCTGCTACATCTTAGGCACAACATTTAGGCTATAAAAGCCACAGAAAAAAGTCACACACCATTCACTATCCTGTCTTG
>JAODAL010002086.1:0-206778 GCA_025379985.1 Phyllomedusa bahiana | reverse complement strand
CTCCCCCCCGTCCCCGGGCTCTGCTCCGGCTGTCACTTGGCCGGCCTCCCTCCCGCCCTTCCCCGGGCTTTTCCCTCCGTCCAGTCCCCGCTATGCCCCCCGTCCAGTGCCCGCTCTCCTCCCCATCCTCTTCCGCCCAGTCCCCGCTCTCCTCCCCGTCCTCCCCGTCCTTTCCCCCGCAATGCCCCCCCCCAAATGCCCCCCCTCCCCCCCACCCCGCCCGCTCCGCCCAGTCCCCCCTCCTCCCCTTCCCTCCGCCCAGTCCCCCCAATCCCCCCGTCCATTTGCCCGCTCCCTCCCCTTTCCGCCCCCGCCCCAGTCCCCGCTTCCTCCCCGTCCTCCCCGCCCCCCCTCTGACTTCATTTTGGCCCCCTTCTCCAGTCCCGGGCCCCCCCGTTTCCCCTACGCCCCGCTCTCCCCCGTCCCAGTGCCCGCTCACCTCCCCTTTCCATTCCCCCTTTCCCCTCTCCTCCACCCCCGTCTCCCCCCGGGTCCAGTCCCCGCCTCCCCCCCCGGTCCTTTCCCCCGCCTCCCCCCGGGCATCCCCGCTCTCCCCCCCCGCCCACCCCCCGCTCTCCTCCCCGTCCATTTCCCCGCTTTTCCCCCCTTTTCCCGGGTCCCCCGTTCCCCCCTCCCGTCCAGTCCCTGCTCTCCCCTCCGTCCAGACCCCGCTCTCCTCTCCTCCACCCCCACCCCCTCCTCCCGCCATTCCCCCACCTCCCCTCCGTTAAACCAGCTCTGCCCCCGGGGTGTCCCCTTTGGCCGCCTCCCCCCCGTCCACCCCGGGCTCTCCTCTCCTCCAGCCCCCCGTCCTCCTCCGTCCATCCCCCCCCTCTCCCCCCCTCCACCCCCGCTCCCCTCCGTCCCCGCTCTGCTCCGCGTTTGCCCCACTTGGGCCCGGGCCCCCCCTCCCCGTCCGGGTCCCCCTCTCCTCTCCGTCCAGTCCCCGTCCTCCTCCGTCCAGTCCCCGCTCTCCTCCCCGTCCAGTCCCCGCTCCCCTCCTTTCCCCCGCTGGGGCTCCGGCTGTCACTTGGCCGCCCCCCCCGGCCAGTCCCCCCCTCCTCCCCATCCAGTCCCCGCTCCCCTTTCCCTCCGGTCCACCCGCTTTTCCCCTCCGTCCACCCCCGCTCTCCTCCCCGCCCAGTCCACGCAAACCCCCCTCCAGGGGCCCCGCTCTCCCCCGGGCCCGTCCCCCTCCCCTCCGCCCCCGCCCCCTGCCCCCGGCCTGTCACGGGGGGCCGCCCCCTCCTCCCGTCCAGTCTCCCGCACTTTCTATCCATTTCCCCTCAAATCCCCCCCCGTCCAGTGCCCGCTCGCCTCCCCGTCCTGCTCCGTCCGCCCCCGCTTTTCCCCCCCTTCCTCCCCCGCTCCCCCCCCGGGCCCTGCTCCGCCCAAACCCCCCCGCTAGGGCCCCCCGTCCAGTGCCCGTTTCTCCCCCTGTCCCCCTCCAGCCCAGTCCCCCCCCCCCCGCCCCCCGCTCCCTCCCGTCCAGTGCCCGCTCCCCTCCGCCCCCCTTTACCCCTCCCGCCCCATTGCCCCCTCCCCTTTCCCCGTCCTGCTCCGCCCAAAATCCCCGCTCTCCCCGTCCAGTCCCCGCTCTCCTCCCCGCCGGGCTCCCCATCCCCGCTCCCCTCCCCCGTCCATTTCCCCCTCCCTCCCGTCCGGGTTCCCCCGTTTCTCCCCCCCCCGTCCATCCCCCACTCTCCTCCGCGCTGTCATTTGGCCGCCCCCCCCCCCCCGGGTTCCAATCCCCCCGCTCAAACTCCGCCCCAGGGGCCCGCTCTCCTCCCCGTCCAGTCCCCGCTGTCCTCTCCGTCCAGTCCCCGCTCTCCTCCTTTCCAGTCCCCGCTTTTCCTCCGGGCCCCATCCCCGCTCCCCTCCGTGAAAGGCCCCGCTCTTCCTCCGCGCCAGCCCCCCCCCTCTTCCCCCGGCAGTCCCCGTTTCTCCTCCCGGGCCATTGTCCGCTCTCCTCCCCCGTCCTGCTGCCCGCCCATTTCCCCGCTTTTGCCCCCCGTCCAGCCCCCCGCTTCCCCCCCGTCCTGCTCCCGTCCAGCCCCCCCGCTAGGGCCCCCCGCCCTGCCCCGTCTCCTCCCTGTCCTACTCCGTCCAGTCCCCGCTATCCTCCGTCCCCGCTCTGCTCCGCGCTGTCACTTAGCCGCCTCCTCCAGTCCAGTCCCCGCTCTTTTCCCCCCCCCGGCCCCATTTTGCCCGCTCCCCTCCGTCCCCCCCTCTCCTCCCGCCATTTCCCCCTTTTCCCCCCCCTCCTGCTCCGTCCAACCCCCGTCTCCTCCACCAGGTCCCCCCGCCCTCCTCCCCGTCCTTTCTCCGTCCAGTCCCCGCTCTCCTCCCCGTCCAGTCCCCCCTCCTCCCCGCCCCAGCCCCCGCTCCCTCCCCCCGTCCAGTCCCCCACTCTCCTCCCCGCCGGGTCATTTTGGGGCCGCCTCCCCCCCCCCCCAAAATCCCCGCTCTACTCCGTCCAGTGCCCGCTCACCTCCCCGTCCGGCCCCCCCGCTGTCCCCCTTCCCGTCCGGGTCCCCCTCTCCGCCTTCCATCCCCCCTCCCCCCCCGCCCACCCCCCCCGTCTCCTCCCCTCCAGTCCCCCCCCCTCCTCCTGCCCGGGGGTCCCCGGGCTCTCCCTCACGCCCAGCCCCGTTTCCTCCCCCCCTCCTAGACCCCGCTCTCCTCCCCGTCCGGTCCCCGCTCTCCTCCCGTCCGGTCCCCGCTCTCCCTCCTTTTCCCGCTCTGCTCCGCGCTCATTTGGGCCCCGCCTCCCCGCCCAGTCCCCGCTCTCCCTCCGTCCATTCCCCGTCCTCCCCCTTTCCAGCCCCCCGCTCCCCTTTCCTGGGTCCATCCCCGCTCCCCCTCCGTCCCCCGTGCCCGCGCTGTCCCCTTCCGGCCGCCTCCTCCCGCCAATTTCCCCCGCTCTCCTCCCATCCAGTCCCCCCCCTCCCCCCCCCCGCCCCCTCCCGCTCGGGCCCCCCCTCCGTCAGTCCCCGCTCCCCTTTCCCGTCCGTTTTTTTTTCCCCCGCTCTTCTCCTTCCAGCCCCCCGCGGGGGCCCCCCGCCCCAGTCCCCCGCTCTCCTCCGCCCAGTCCCCGCTCCCCCCCCGCCCCCCCGCTCTCTCCGCGCTGTCACTTGGCCGCCTTCTCCCATCCAGTCTCCCTCTTCTTTTTTTTCCCCGTCCAGCCCCCCCCTAGGGCCCCCCGTCCAGTGCCCGCTCTCCTCCCCCCCCCCTCCGCCCCCTCCCCGCTCTCTTTCCGCCCCTGTCCTTTTGGTCCCCCCCCCCCCCGCCCCCGCTCTCCCCCGCCCCATCCCCCCCGCCCCCCCCCAAAACCCCCCCGCTCTCCCCCTTCCGGGTCCAGTCCCCTCCCCCTCCCCGCCCAGTCCCCGCCTGCTCCGCGCTGCCCGGCTTGGGCCCCCTTCCTCCCCGCCCAAAGGCCCCCCGCTCTCCTCCCATCCAGTCCCCGCTCTCCTCCTCCGGGCCCCCCGCCTCCCCCCCCCTCCAGTCCCCGCTCTCCTCCCCGACCTGGCCCCGCTCTTTTTCCGTCCAGTCCCCGCAATCCCCCCCCGCCCAGTGCCCGCTCTCCCCCCCGTCCTCCTCCGTCCATTCCCCCTCTGGCTCCGCCTGCCCATTTTGGGCCGCCCCTCCCGTCCATCTCCGCTCTTCTCCGTCCAGTCCCCGCTATGCCCTCCGTCCAGTGCCCGCTCTCCTCCCCGTCCTCCTCCGTCCAGTCCCCGCTCTCCTCCCCGTCCTCCTCCGTCCAGTCCACGCTCTGCTCTGCGCTGGGCCGCCTCCTCCCCATCCAGTCCCCGCTCTCCTCCGTCGCATCTCCCCCGCTCTCCCTCTCCGTCCCTCCCCCTCTCCTCCCCGTCCTCCTCCGTCCAGTCCCCGCTCCCCTCCGTCCCCGCTCTGCTCCGCGCTGTCACTTGGCCGCCTCCTCCCGTCCAGTCTCCGCTCTTCTCCGTCCAGTCCCCGTTCTCCTCTCCGTCCAGTCCCCGCTCTCCTCCGTCCAGTCCCCGCTCTCCTCCGCGCTGTCACTTGGTCGCCTCCTCCCGTCCCCGCTCTCCTCCGTCCAGTCCCCGCTCTCCTCTACCTCCAGTCCCCGCTCTCCTCCCCGTCCTGTCCCCGCTCTCCTCCCCGTCCTGTCCCCGCTCCTCCCCGTCCAGTCCCCGCTCCCCTCCGTCCAGTCCCCGCTCTCCTCCCATCCAGTCCCCGCTCTCCTCCCTGTCCAGTCCCCGCTCTCCTCCCGTCCAGTCCCCGCTCTCCTCCCCGTCCAGTCCCCGCTCTCCTCCGTCCAGTCCCCGCTCTCCTCCCGTCCAGTCCCCGCTCTCCTCCCCGTCCAGTCCCCACTCTCCTCCGCGCTGTCACTTGGCCGCCTCCTCCCCGTCCAATCCCCGCTCTACTCCGTCCAGTCCCCGCTCTCCTCCCCGTCCAGTCCCCGCTCTCCTCCGTCCAGTCCCCGCTCTCCTCCGTCCAGTCCCCGCTCTCCTCCCCGTCCAGTCCCCGCTCTCCTCCGTCCAGTCCCCGCTCTGCTCCGCGCTGTCACTTGGCCGCCTCCTCCCGTCCAGTCTCCGCTCTTCTCCGTCCAGTCCCCGCTATGCCCCCCGTCCAGTGCCCGCTCTCCTCCCCGTCCCCGTCCAGTCCCCGCTCTGCTCCGCGCTGTCACTTGGCCGCCTCCTCCCGTCCAGTCCCCACTCCCCTCTGTCCAGTCCCCGCTCTCCTCCCGTCCAGTCCCCGCTCTCCACCCTGTCCGGTCCCCGCTCACCACCCGACCGGTCCCCGCGCGCCACCCCGTCCGGTCCCCGCTCTCCTCCGTCCAGTCCCCGCTCCCCTCCATCCCCGCTCTCCTCTCCGTCCAGTCCCCGCTCTCCTCCCCGTCCAGTCCCCGCTCTGCTCCGCGCTGTCGCTTGGCCGCCTCCTCCCCGTCCAGTCCCCGCTCTCCTCCCGTCCAGTCCGCCGCTCCATCCTCAGTCCAGTCCCCACCGCTCTCCCCTCCGTCCAGTCCCCGTTCTCCTCCCCGTCCAGTCTCCGCTCCCCTCCCCGTCCTGTCCCCGCTCCTCCCCGTCCAGTCCCCGCTCCTCCCCGTCCAGTCCCCGCTCTCCTCCCCGTCCAGTCCCCGCTCTCCTCCCTGTCCTGTCCCCGCTCTCCTCCCGTCCGGTCCCCGCTCTCCTCCCCGTCCGGTCCCCGCTCTCCTCCGTCCAGTCCCCGCTCCCCTCCATCCCCGCTCTCCTCTCCGTCCAGTCCCCGCTCTCCTCCCCGTCCAGTCCCCGCTCTGCTCCGCGCTGTCACTTGGCCGCCTCCTCCCCGTCCAGTCCCCGCTCTCCTCCCATCCAGTCCCCGCTCTCCTCCGTCCAGTCCCCGCTCTCCCCTCCGTCCAGTCCCCGCTCTCCTCCCGTCCAGTCTCCGCTCTTCTCCGTCCAGTCCCCGCTATGCCCCCCGTCCAGTGCCCGCTCTCCTCCCCGTCCTCCTCCGTCCAGTCCCCGCTCTGCTCCGCGCTGTCACTTGGCCGCCTCCTCCCGTCCAGTCTCCGCTCGTCTCTATCCAGTCCCCGCTATGCCCCCCGTCCAGTGCCCGCTCTCCTCCCCGTTCCTCCCCGTCCAGTCCCCGCTCTCCGCCGCACTGTCACTAGGTCGCCGCCTCCCGTCCCCGCTCTCCTCCGTCCAGTCCCCGCTCCCCTCCACGTCCAGTCCCCGCTCTCCTCCCCGTCCTCCTCCGTCCAGTCCCCGCTCTCCTCCGCGATGTCACTTGGTCGCCCCTCGCCGTCCCCGCTCGTCCTCCGTCCCGTCCCCGCCTCTCCTCTACGTCCTGTCCCCCGCTCTCCACCCCGCTCCTCCTCCGTCTGTCCAGCTTCGTGCTCTGTCGCTGGGCCGCCTCCTCCCCATCCAGTCCCCGCTCTCCTCTGTCACCGCTCTCCTCCCCGTCCAGTCCCCGCTCTCCTCCCCGTCCTGCTCTGTCCAGTCCCCGCTCCCCTCCGTCCCCGCTCTGCTCCGCGCTGTCACTTGGCCGCCTCCTCCCGTCCAGTCTCCGCTCTTCTCCGTCCAGTCCCCGCTATGCCCCCCGTCCAGTGCCCCCCACGTCCTCCGACCCAGTCCCCGCTCTCCTCGGCGCTGTCATTTGGTCGCCTCCTCCCGTCCCCGCTCTCCTCCGTCCAGTCCCCGCTCTCCTCTCCGTCCAGTCCCCGCTCTCCTCCCCGCCTGCTCCCCCCCCCGCGCTCCTCCCCCGTCCAGTCCCGCACTCCCTCCGTCCAGACGCCCCTCTCCTCCTCCGTCAAGACCCCGCTCTTCCTCCCCGTCCTGCCTGTCCAGCTCCCCCCCTCCCCCCGTCCCGCTCTGCTCCGCGCTGTCTACTTGGCGCCTCTCACCCGTCCAGTCTCCGCTCTTCTCCGTCCAGTCCCCGCTATGCCCCCCGTCCAGTGCCCGCTCTCCTCCGTCCAGTCCCCGCTCTCCTCCGCGCTGTCATTTGGTCGCCTCCTACCGTCCCCGCTATCCGCCGTCCAGTCCGCCCGCTCTCTTCATCTTCTCCGTCCAGCCCCGCTATGCCCCTCCGTCCAGTACCCCTATGGGCCCACCGTCCATGCCCGCTCTCCCTTCCCCGGCCAGTCCCCGGCGTGCTCCTCCGGCCTCTGTCCCACTTGTCGCCGACCTCCCTCCCCGCTCACCTCCGTGCCGGTCCCCGTTCTCCTCTCCGTCCATCCCGCGCTCTCCCCTCCGTCCATCCCCGCTCCCCTCTGTCCAGTCCCCGCTCTCCTCCCCATTCCAGGTCCCTGCTCCTCCTCCATCCCAGTTCCCCGCCCCCTCTGTCGCAGTCCCCGCTTCATCCGCCCCGTCCAGTGCCCGCTCTCCTCCCCGTCCTCCGTCCAGTCCCCGCTCCCCTCTGGCCAGTCCCGCGCTCTCCCTCCCCGTCCAGTTCCCCGATCTCCTCCTCTAGGTCCCCGCTCCCCTCGGTCCAGTCCCCCTCTCCGTCCCCTGTCTAGCCCAGTCCCCGCTTCCTTCTCCCCGTCCTGCTACCGTTCCATCCCCGCTCCCCCCTCCGTTCCCCCCGGCTCTGCTCCGCGCTGTCCCACTTGGCCGCCACCTCCCGTCCCGTCCTCCGCTCTTCTCCCCGTCACCCGCTATGGCCCCCCGGCCCAGTGGCCCGCACTCCTCCCCGTCCTCCTCCGTCCAGTCCCGCTCCCCGCCCCGTCCAGTCCCCGCTCTCCCCCGCGCTGTCACTTGGCCGCCTCCTCCCGTCCAGTCTCCGCTCTTCTCCGTCCCCGCTATGCCCCCCGTCCAGTGCCCGCTCTCCTCCCGTCCTCTCCGTCCAGTCCCCCGCTCTCCCCCACCCCCCGCCAGTCACCCGCTCTCCTCCCCGTGCCAGGTCCCCGACTCGGCCCCCGGCGGCTTTCACATGCCGCCTCTCCCGTCCCCCCGCTCTCCTCCGTCCAGTCCCCGCTCTCCTCTCCGTCCAGTCCCCGCTCTCCTCCTTCCAGTCCCTGCTCTCCGCCGTCCAGCTCCCCGCTCCTCCCCGTCCAGTCCCCGCTCCCCTCTGTCCAGTCCCCGCTCTCCGCCCCGTCCAGTCCCCGCTCTCCTCTCCGTCCAGTCCCCACTCTCCTCCCCGTCCAGTCCCCGCTCTGTCACTTGGCCGCCTCCTCCCGTCCCCGCTCTCCTCCGTCCAGTCCCCGCTCTCCTCTGCGTCCAGTCCCCGCTCTCCTCCGTCCAGTCCCCGCTCTCCTCCGTCCAGTCCCCCTCCTGTACTCCTCCCCGTCCAGTCCCCCCCGCGCCCCTCTGTCCAGTCCCCGCCTCCCCTCTGCCAGTCCGCCGCTCTCCTTCCCGTCCCTCCCCGCTCTCCCCCCGGCCAGATCCCAGCTCCCCCTGTCAGATCCCCGCTCTCCTTCCCCGTCCAGTCCCCCCGCTCACCCCCTCCCAGATCCCCGCTCTGCTCGCGCTGTCACTGTTGGCCGCCTTCCTCCGTCCCCGGCCCCCTTTGTCCAGTCACCGCTCGTCCCAACCCCGTCCAGTCCCCCCGCTCTCGTGCTCTCCGACCAGTCCCCGGTCCTCCGTCCAGTCCCCGCTCCCCTCTGTCCAGTCCCCGCTCTCCCCTCCTCCAGTCCCCGCTCACCACCGTCCCGCTCCCCACCCCCGCTCTCCTCCTCCGTCATCCCCGCTCCTCCTCCGCCAGTCCCCCGCTCCCCTCTGCCATCCCCCGCTCTCCTCTACCGTCCCGTCCCCGCGCCTCCCTCTCCGTCCAGTCCCGCCTCCCTCCCCGTCCAGTTCCCCGCACCTCCTCCGTCCAGTCCCCACTCCGCCCGGTCCAATCCCCCGCTCTCCCCTCCTCCCCGCCATCCCCCGCTCTTTCCTCCGTCCATTCCCCCGCGCTCTGCTCCGCGCTGTCACTTGGCCGCCTCCTCCCCGTCCAGTCCCCGCTCTTCTCCGTCCCCGCTATGCCCCCCGACCAGTGCCCGCTCTCCTCCTCCCCTGCGTTCCACCGTCCATCGCCGGCTCCCCTTCCGTGCTGTCACTTGGTCGCCTCCTCCCCGTCCCCGCTCTCCTCCGTCCAGTCCCCGCTCTCCTCCGTCCAGTCCCCGCTCTGCTCTCCGTCAGTCCCCCCTGCATCTCCTCCCGTCCAGTCCCCGCTCTGCCCCCCGTCCAGTCCCCGCTCTCCTCCCCGTCCAGCTCCGTCCAGTCCCCGCTATGCCCCCCGTCCAGTGCCCGCTCTCCTCCCCGTCCTCCTCCGTCCAGTCCCCGCTCTCCTCCGCGCTGTCACTTGGTCGCCTCCTCCCGTCCCCGCTCTCCTCCGTCCAGTCCCCGCTCTCCTCCCCGTCCTCCTCTGTCCAGTCCCCGCTCTCCTCCGCGCTGTCGCTTGGCCGCCTCCTCCCCGTCCAGTCCCCGCTCCCCTCCGTCCAGTCCCCGCTCTCCTCTCCATCCAGTCCCCGCTCTCCTCCGTCCAGTCCCCGCTCTCCTCCGTCCAGTCCCCGCTCTCCTCCCCGTCCAGTCCCCGCTCTCCTCCCCGTCCAGTCCCCGCTCTCCTCCGTCCAGTCCCCGCTCTCCTCCCCGTCCAGTCCCCGCTCTCCTCCGTCCAGTCCCCGCTCCCCTCCGTCCAGTCCCCGCTCTCCTCCCCGTCCAGTCCCCGCTCTCCTCCGTCCAGTCCCCGCTCTGCTCCGCGCTGTCACTTGGCCGCCTCCTCCCGTCCAGTCTCCGCTCTTCTCCGTCCAGTCTCCGCTCTTCTCCGTCCAGTCCCCGCTATGCCCCCCCCGTCCAGTGCTCGCTCTCCTCCCCGTCTTCCTCCGTCCAGTCGCCGCTCTCCTCCGCGCTGTCACTTGGTCGCCTCCTCCCGTCCCCGCTCTCCTCCGTCCAGTCCCCGCTCTCCTCCTCCCGTCCCCGCGCTCGTCTTCGTCCAGTCCCCGCTCTCCTCCGTCCAGTCCCCGCTCTCCTCCCCGTCCAGTCCCCGCTCTCCTCCCCGTCCAGTCCCCGCTCTCCTCCGTCCAGTCCCCGCTCCCCTCTGTCCAGTCCCCGCTCTCCTCCCCGTCCAGTCCCCGCTCTCCTCCGTCCAGTCCCCGCTCTGCTCCGCGCTGTCACTTGGCCGCCTCCTCCCGTCCCGCCTTCTGCCTGTATTTCCAGCGCTGTCCAGGGCTCGGTGCTGTTGTCTCTCTGTGTCTGATTGAGCCCAGGCTGTGCGGGGGCTCCCTGCGGGATCAGAGCGCTCCCCCGCCGGGACTCCACTCCTCACATCCCCCTGCTGGGACTCCGCTCCATCCCCAGCCCAGCCTGGCTTTATTAGGTGTGTCTGCAGTGCAGCCCCAGCAGCAGCAGCAGCGGCGGCGGCGGAGAGAGCAGGAGGGGACAGAGCCGGGACAAAGAGCAGCCAGCCGGCCGGGCGGCATGAGATAGGGAAGCGGGGCGGCTGCGGCGGACTGAGCGCGGCGCATGGGGGCAGCTAGCGGCGCCGGGAGCCAGCGAGCGATCCCCGGGAGCAGAGGGTCCCCCCGGAGCGGTGCCGCCAGTATTACCCGAGGAGTCCCAGGCGCCCCTCACTCCCCTCCCCCCGGTCCTGCAGCACTTGTGTGACTACCCCCAGGGCCTGGGGGGCATCTCCGCTCCTCCCTCCTCCATCCCCCCCTGCACCCAAGGGAGCCCGCAGCCCACACAATAGGAACTTTAACACAATAAGGAGTCAGAGAGGGGAGACCGGGGAGCCGGCTGCGCTGCCGCACGGACACGACGACTTTCCGACAAGTGGCCGACACTTGCCAGCAGCAGCCGTGGACATGTCCAGGAGGAAACAGGCCAAGCCCCGCTCCGTCAAAGGTAGGGACCCGCGGGGAGTCGCAGCGCAGCCGCGGCCAGGAGCCCTCCGCAGAGAGCTGCGGCGCTGAGCAGACACGTGGGCTGCAGACTGTCTGCATCCCGTGCACTGGGCACGGGTCCTCCCTTCAGAGGATGGGACGGGCTGCGCGCTCCGCACAAACTTTCCCGGATGTTTTCTGGGGGTATAATGCATGAGTCACTGACGGGGACAAGCCACACACTCACCCCCTCTCTGCGTGGGGGATGGATGGGGGGACATAGGGATCAGATAGACGAAGATGGGACAGGGAGAGCATAGGGATCAGATAGACGGAGAGAACATAGGGATGAGATGGAGAGATAGATGGAGATGGGATAGAACATAGGGATGACATAGAGATGGGACAGGGAGAGCATAGGGATCAGATAGACGAAGATGGGATAAATGGATAGTCTGATGCAGAGAACATAGGGATCAGATAGACAGAAATGGGATAGAGAGAACATGGGGATGAGATAGACAGATGGGACAGGGAGAGCATAGGGATCAGATAGACGGAGATGGGATAAATGGATAGTCTGATGCAGAGAACATAGGGATCAGATAGACAGAAATGGGATAGAGAGAACATGGGATGACTTAGATAGATATGATAGGGGAGAGCATAGGGATGCAGAAATGATGGAGAATGGGATAAGAAAGAACATAGGGATGAGATGGAGAGAACATAGCGATGAGATAGATGGAGATGGGATGGAGAGATATGATGGAGTATGAGAAAGTGGAGATGGAATAGTCTAATAGAACAAATATGGGATGGAAAGATATAGATGGAGATGGGATAGAATATAGGTATGAGATGGGATAGTCTGATAGAACATAAGTATGAGATGGAGAGATAGATGAGATTGATGGAGATGGGATAGAACATAGGGATGAGATAGATAGATGGGATAGGGAGAGCATAGGGATCAGATGGATGGAGATGGGATAGATAGAACATAGGGATGAGATGGAGAGAACATAGGGATGAGATAGATGGAGATGGGATGGAGAGATAGATACAGATGAGATAGATGGAGATGGGATAGAATATAGGTATGAGATGGGATAGTCTGATAGAACATAAGTCTGAGATGGAGAGATACAGATAGATGGATACATAGTCTGATGGAGAGAACATAGATATGAGATGGAAGGATACAGATGAGATAGATGGATATGGGATAGATATGGGATGGATAGTCTGCTAGAGATGGGATGGATATGGGAGAGATAGCTCTGAGGAATATGGACAGATATTTATAGACAGATGTGAGAGAGACAGAATATAGATAGATGTAGATACATAGACTGACAAACCACAGCTAGCTATGAGGTAGGTACATAGATATGAGACTTCAGAATATAGATAGAATTCAGACAGATGTAGATAGATATGAGACACAATCTAGACAGTTGTCCAAGTTGTCTCTGAGGTGTAGTCGGAATCCTGGAGGCACTTCCTGTTGATCCCATTGAGGACCCCTTCAGAGGTCACCAGTAGATCCTTCGCACTGTGATCTGTATTGAGCGTTTGAAGAGTGTTATCATTTTCCATGATCACTTTCCTGTGGACTTCAGCTCTCCCAGAGTTCCTGATGTTCTCCTGGATTTCCCTGTGATGCTTATGGAGGCAGCTATTTGGGGCAAGTCTCCTGCTCCTCTAGAAGATGCGGATCCTGGATGTGGTTTGACTTTCATGATTATGTGATCGGCCACCTTCTCATCTACACAAACATGTGATGCCTCTGGTTGGGGAGCACAAGCCAGGTAGCCTTTGTGGCCAGAAGTTTGCTCCTGGTGCCAGATCCAGGCTGGTTTCTGTAGGGGTGTATGTGACTTGCAAAGTCTACAGCAAGGTGTCTACTTCTGAAGTTTGGTCACACGACTGTAAAATGTGACAACATAGTAGGTGACTATTAGATCT
Organism: Phyllomedusa bahiana; assembly: GCA_025379985.1. NCBI lineage: Eukaryota > Metazoa > Chordata > Amphibia > Anura > Hylidae > Phyllomedusa > Phyllomedusa bahiana. The sequence continues at coordinate 194,546 of JAODAL010002086.1, read as the reverse complement.
TCATACCCTTGTTCAAGACCTGTGGTTATCACAGTTACAATTACATGTACCATGGGCACTTCTGATCTATGCTTCCTGCTGAGGAACATGTTACATATATTTTTAAAGAATTTTTGGTAATGTTTTTATTCATTTTCCGTATTAGTATCTATATTTTATAATGAATCCTGAAATCTTGGGAGTTTTAACAAGGGCCTCTACGGGTGACATGTATGAATTCTGGTGCCGATAGACCAGTTCTAAATTACTTTAAGGTAGTATAGACTGCACCAGAATGTATGAACCTGTTCTTCTGCAGGTCATACCTACAGGCGCATTGTAGAGCCAATACGACAACTGGCTCAGGCACCACCTTTAAGTCTGGCTGTTCTAACTGTTCTGCGCCTAGGTTTGGCATCAGAGAATCATAAATGTGTCTTCTTCTAGTAATGTGGTGCGATGCCCCAGAAAACCCCAAAAAGTTTGGAGTACGCCTGTTCATACATCTATAGAACTGGTCTACTACAGCTTTTTTAGGCCAGAATTCTGGTGCAGCCCCGTTCATACATGTCGCCCTAAGGTTATGTTCACATGGCGTTTTTGTATCCGTGTTGAATCCGAAAATCGAATCCAAAAACGCTGCGAGAATCAGATCTAAAACGGATCCAACAGGTATCCAAACACGCAGCTGTGTGTTGGGTGCAGCAGGATCGCAGCCTATAGTTTAAAATAGGGCTACTGCTGCCTCTTTCGGACCAAGAATTGACATGTAAATTCTTGGGACGGATAGGAAATATGCAGTGAGACACGCATCGGAGATCACTCGTGTGAACGCCGATGCGTGTCTCATATTAAAAGCAATGTAAATCACATTGCTATTTATTCGATACGTGTTTGGGTCCGTTTGTGGACCACCAGAAGGACCCAAACATGTATCGAAAAGCATATGTTACACTGAGTAAAACCTTGTGTGAACATACTCTAAGTCTTATAAAAACTGGACTTTTTCTGTTCTGTAGAGATCACTTCTCAGCAGTCTCCTCATTATCAGCACAGGCAGGATTGCACAGGTGACGCCGGTGTGTAGAGATAACACAGGATCCACCGTCACAATAGGAGATGTCACAGTTTACCTCTTCCTCCTCACAGTGACTTCTATCCAGGTCACAGGGCATGCCAACAACACGCACCCATAGAAGTCAATGAGTCAGCTCCTGTTCACAGGACCCTATGTCCATGTCACTGCAGTAAAGCATATCTCTTACATGCAGCTCAGGGAAGATGGTTGCCACTGTAATGATATACAGAAAAGAGTATTTCAAAATCTGCAATCAGAAAATGAAAGCCGCTAAGAAGAAAAGAATATGTATCATCTGGTTTCATCAGTTAAAAATGAATTCGCAATACATACCCTATAACATAACAATGCTTGCAGCTTATTTTGTAAAGTTGTCATTACGTTGTATCATGATTTAGCAGATGACATACAGTAAATATTTTGATATTGAAAGGGGTTTTCTAAGACTTTTAAAAACCTTACCACCTCCTACTGTGGTAAAGTAATGAACCCATACTAACCCCTTTCATTGTGTTCTACCGACCCTAAAGGGGTTGTCTCACTACAATGATTGCTTTTTATTTTAAAGATCTTGCAAAAACAAGTCACTTTGCAATATATGTCAATTAACCGTGTCCTATCTATTTTGAGATATCCCCTCTTGTATGGGTTGCATCAGCTCCTCGGGTCCCTATAGCTACAGACCTGTTTGATCTCTCCTGATAGGCTGCCAGCACTGGTTGCTATAGCTACAGATCTGGTTTCTACTGCAGCCTGGTAGAAGCCAGTAAACACGCCCCTGAAACCAAAAAACAGGACTGAGGTAAGATGAATCAATGTAGGGAGACAGTCCCTTTAAGGGGACACTACCATTAGAATTTTTTTCACATAATAACAAGCTGTATGATTTTTATTTTTAGTTGAGTGGTTGTTTGTTGTATAACTTATTAAAGTTTCTCTCTGAGCTCTGAAAGCGCAGCAGTAAGAGAATTGCTGGATAGTCCTTCACACCAGCTATGGCCTGTGTAAGTATAATCAGTAGCACCTGATAAGTGTGAAGAAACCTCCTCCTCAGTGCAGAAAAATATTACTCCATTTTCCTTTCATGTATTGCTGGTCATTGCCTGATTACTTAGTTGTCTAGTATAATCTTACCTGTTCCTGTGGAGAGAACAATAGCACAATCATTATGTCATTACCTACTATTTGTAATGTGGCTACATAGAGCTAAGAAGCAGCAGAAGTAAAGTGAGATTAATCTGCTCAGCCATTCAGAAGTTTTTACTCACAACTAGAGAAGGACAATATTTTATAGGTAATTTCTAATTGCGTAGGACTGCTGAAATAAAAAAAAAATGTTTCCAAAAATTCAAAAAAAAAATCGTTTTCCACGAACATTGTTTTTTTTTTCCTTAAAAAAATACTCCTTTCTGATGGAAGTGTCCTTTTAAGAAGTAGTAAATGGTAGACCATAGAGGATTTTACGTGCAGGGAGATAATTGACATGTCAATGTCAGTAATGACAGCCTATGGGGCCGGCGGGCTGCCACCTCCCCTCTATGAGAACTGTGGATTACCGTAATTATTGGGGCGCATTCGCTTATTAGAGTGCAGTACGCTCTCAGTACGTTGCGAAAAGCGTCCCACAATAAGCCGTGTGAACTTACCCTTAGGCTATATTCACACGGCTTATTTTGGGACGGATTTCAGTCCGTAATTCACGCTGTACTGCGCGAATTACGGCTGAAATCCGTCCCAGCCATTACGGTAATCCACAGTTCTCATAGAGAACTATGGATTACGGCTCCTCTCCCTGCTCGCATAATACGGCGAGCAGGGAGAAAGTGAAATGTCAATTATTCACGGCGGGATACGCGCCGTGGACAATGAATGTCTGTGGGGTCTGCGAGCTGCCGGCCCCCATGCCCCGCCCCCGCTGCACAGCACACGGCATAATTGCGGGCGAAATCCGTCCCCTCAATTACGCCGTGAATAAGCCGTGTGAACATAGCCTAAGGCCCTGTTCACACGGCGGATTTGGCCGCGGTCATGGCCGCGGGTTCCGACGTGGTTTCCGCGCCCAAAACCGTGGCCAAATCGAACCTAGTTTATTAACATGGTTTCCTATTGGAAACTGCGTTAAAATTCACACGCCGCGGGGCCTCGGCCAAACCCGCACGTGTGAAGAACTCTCCTGTTAATTCGCGAGTTTGCGCCGCGGTTCGACTAAGATTTGGCTGCTAAACTCGGGGCCCAATCCGCCGTGTGATCGTGCCCTAACACTTACCAGGTCCAGCTGATAATATTTAGACATCTCAGGCCATAGCCTGGAAGAAGAAGAAGAACCGTCAAGCAATTCTCTGACTGCTGTGCTATCTGAGCTCACAGGGGAATTCAAGAGACAAACCAGGAAGTCATGTAAATAGTGAAACGTTAAAAAAATTATATAAAAAAACCAACTGCCCAATAAAAAAATCCATATAATATAATTGCTTGTCAATATGTGTAAAGAGAAATTCTGATGGCAGCGTCCTTTTAAGCAAGCCCCCTTCGACATGGCCCAGGCTGAGACAGAGAAGAAGCCTGTGTTAAGCTCCGCTTCTGTGCACCATGAAGTAACATCGGAACATCCTTCAGTTTTTTTTAAAAGTATTTTAGTAAGGTTTAATAACTAACTACATATTCAAAAACACTGTAGAACTTTTTTCTGTCATTGGACGACCCCTTTAGATTAATATGACAGAGGCGGCAATTAAGCGTGATTTTTTCTCATGCTGTTATGGCCTCTAGTTTCCGTGGAGACACTTAAGAGATGGGCCTGAAGGCTGTACTAGTTCCCTACAAGAATCCCAAGCACAGCATCAGGAACGCGTCTTTTAGGAATCCTTCCTTGTATGACAAAGTGGCATGTGCCGAAAAATATGCAGACTATAAAATGCCCAAATCAGCTGATATTCTTGTAGGGTGGCCTCAAGTTCTGTCAATGCCTTTGCATTTAGCAGCTTGAATTAAATTTAGAGACTGGCTAGAAGTGTAGCAATGAGAAGGTAATAGCACAAGCTGAATTATATAGTGCCTTCATTAACTAGTCCCTTATATAGTGATACGCTGATCAGGCCTGGTTATTTTGGTTCCATGGAGTGTCACTATTTTCAATCTAACAATGGGTCTTCAGCGGGACAAGCAAATGTATATAGTACCAGTAGGAACATTCACCCTGGCATTTTTGGGCAGTAATCAAGTTGGCAATAATTTTGTCTGTCACTTTGGTAACAGATGATGGAACGGACTCCTCACTCCAGTGCACACAGGAGGAAGAGGTCATTTGAAACCTTCCCCCTAGACTCTGCTGGTGACTAATACTAGTGGAGGGAAGTCATGGACAGACCGCACCCTGATTTTTATTCATTTTGTGCAATGTCGAACTAGAGGTCTGCTCTAACCCCCAGAGTGACAACAAAATTGGAAAACATTTTTTCTTTAAGTGTACGCATTTATTGAATTTCTGTTTTGTGTCAATATAGTTGGTGCATAAGTCATTTATGAAAAAATGCAAAACCAACCAGCCACGAGGAGGCACGGATTGTGGGGAGCCGCCAGAAACATGCAAGGCAGGAAAAAAAGCAGAAAACGCCATAGAACAATTCCTTTATTCCACGTCAAAAACATGACACATTAACAATCAAAATGACTCTTAGGGGCCGTTCACACGGCTTATTTCGGTGCGGATTGGAGCCGTACTGCGCGCCGGATTTGCGCTGCAGTACGGCGCCAATCTGTCGCAGTAATTACGGTAATCCACAGTTCTCATAGAGAACAGTGGATTCCGTCGCTCCTCCCTGCTCGGCGATACCGCCGGGCGGGGAGAAACTGACCTGCACATTATCCAGGCGCAATACGCGCCGTGGATAATGTAAGTCTATGGGGCCGGCGGGCCGCGCCCTGCACCCGCCCCCTTATTCAAGCCGGAATTGCGAGCGCAATCCGGCTTGCAATTACGGCTTGAATAAGCCGTGTGAACATAGCCTAAGGCCTTGTTCACACGGCTTATTTTGGGATGTATCTCAGCCCGTATTTCAAGCCGTACTGCGCGAAATACAGGGCGAGATACGTCCCAGTCATTACGGTAATCCACAGTTCTCATAGAGAACTATGGATTACGGCTCTTCTCCCCGCTCACACAATACGGCGAGAGAAGTGACATGTCAATTATTCACGGTGTATTTTGCGCAGGAATAATGAATGTCTAGGGGGCCGGCGGGCTACCGCCCGCCCTGCTCCTTCCCCCATACACACGGTGTAATTGCGGGCGAAATACGTGATCACAATTAAGCCGTGTGAACATAGCCTAACGCATTTCATAGCCAGTTAAACGTTTTTCCAATTGAGTCATTTTTATTTGGAGATCCACAGTATAAGTAGTGTTTGTTAGTGGGTCATTAAATATTTTTGCATCCAAGTGAAGACGGCAATCATCCACAGCTTTCAGGTTGATTAATTCATTAGTGTCTGCTTCAGGCATAGCATTGGTATACATCTTGGACATGGAAATATATGTTATAATAAAGCTGGGAGCTCAGTGCAAAAAACTCCAAACACGGAAGAAAAAATGAAGGGCACCTGATGCCTGAAACGCATAAGCCTCTTTTTTTTTTGTTACTGTGTCATGTTTTAGATGTGGAATAAAGGAATTGTTTTATGGAGGAAGCTAGATTTTCTGCTATTTTCCTGTTTTGCATAATTGACTTATCAACCATTTAATGATGTCACTGATTCATGCCCTAAAGACACATGAAATTATTCACCTGTTCCATTTAACTCTTATTTTTCTAAAGTACCGTATATACTCTAGTATAAGCCCACCCAAATATAAGCCGAGGCACCTAATTTTGCCACAGAATACTGGAAAAACTTATTGACAAGTATAAGCTTAGGGTGGAAAATGCAGCGGCTACTGGTAAATTTCAAAAATAAAAATGGATACCAATAAAATTAAATAGGCAGGTATAGGCAGTTTAATGTCTCCCATATGTAGGTATAGGCAGGGTTTAAAAAAAAAAAAAAATACAAGTACTCAATGTTCCCCGATGTTTCGATGCGGCTCTCCGGGCGCTCCGTCTTCTGTCACTAATGGCCACGCAGGCAGCGTGATGACATAGCACGCTGCCTGTGCCAGAAACTCCAGAGGGGGCAGCAAGCTGCAGCCTTCCAGAGTACTAATGCGGAGCAGGGAGCGCTCGCTCTCTGCTCCGCAAGAGTATCTTCAGCTGTATGTGCTCCCAGAGGAGTCGTATACAGCTGACACGATCCTCGCCGACACCCGGGCTATGGCAGTGCCCAGACGCTGGTGGGGAACTCAAGGGTTAGCAATAGTATCTTCTGCTGTATGCACTCCCAGAGGAGCCGCATACAGCTGATGAGGTCCCTGCCAACGCCCGGGCCATGGCAGTTCCCGGAAGCAGACGGGTAACTGGAGAGTCAGCTGTTTGCGTTCCTGGAGGAGTCGCATACAGCTGATGGATCTCCGCTGGCGCCCAGGCCATTGCAGCGCCCGGACGCAGACGGGGACTCAAGTATAAGCCGTGGACGGCTTTTCCAGCACATTTTTTGTACTGCAAAACTCGGCTTATACTCGAGTATATATGGTAGTTGTTTAAGGTCGATTTTTACAGGATATGTAGATTTTAAAAATCATTTATTGGAAAGTGTATGTAGCATTTATATATTTCAATGTATAAAACAACAACAACAAAATAATAACACTTGCCTGTTTTGTGTCATTCGTGAATTATCATGCATATAATCATTGTTTTAATATATAATAAAAAATATATTCTTTCTCTTTTTTTCACACTTTATGTTTCATACATATTATTGGAGTAGAATGATGAGGGGACTGATTTTTATGAACAAGCAATATATACCGGTTTATATATTGTTCCACCACAGATTTTGCCACAATTTTCACAAATATATATTCCTTTGAAAAAATTTAGAAAATCGGTAAACTGAACTTTCACAGCCCAGGGAGAAGTTACTGCTGATTCCAAGCAGCTATCTGTGCCCAACACTAATAAAGCAGCTACTTCTGCTGATGGAAATTCGACCTTGTGTCTGAATTCTGTTGACAGATTTGTAGGGCTATTACCTTTAGGTTACCATCAGATCCTCCATGCTTGTAAAAGAGATATCAAGTGAAGGGGTTTGTGGCTTGTGTCTGTAGACATGCTCAAGTTGCTCCTGCTGTCATTCAGATGTTGTTTAGGGATCCAAGAAGCCACCTTTCCCTGGATTTTCAGCAAACTTATATGTTCGAATAGAAAACTAGTTTAAGATCCATCTTTGTTGATAGTATGTTTAGCACCACAGTGCGGAGAACAGCTAGAGGACCATAGATTTTCTAGTGATCGTATACAATGTTTCTTCATCATTTTTGGAAATGGGAGCAAACATTTATTGGGGCAGTTTGATTTAAAGGTTTTTCACAGGGCCACAGCCAGCTTCAGGCTCACACTTCCTTGTTACGCTGTGAGTGGGTCTATAGCAGTGATTGGCATATCATAGTTACATAGTTACATAGTATGTCAGGCCGAAAAAAGACATACGTCCAACCAGTGTTGATCCAGAGGAAGGCAAAAACCCCCATGAGGTAGAAGCCAATTGTCCTCATGTTAGGGAAAAAATTCCTGGATCAACATCCCCTCTCCAGAATCCTAGTCACTATAACTTGTTTTATTACATCTAGAAATGTATCCAGACCCTTCTCCGGAGTCCTGGTCATTATAACTTGTTTTATTACATCTAGAAATGTATCCAGACCCTTCTCCAGAGTCCTGGTCACTATAACTTGTTTTATTACATCTAGAAATGTATCCAGACCCTTCTGCAGAGTCCTGGTCACTATAACTTGTTATATTATTACAGGCTAGAATGCCACAGACCTTCCTGTATCCTAGTCATATAATTGTTTTATTACATTCTAGTATGTCTAGAAACCTTCTCCAGAATCCGGAGCACCATATAACTTGTTTATTAATTAGAAATTGTATCCATGACCCTTCGCAGAGTCCTGGTCACTATAACTTGTTTTATTACATCTAGAAATGTATCCAGACCCTTCTCCGATCCTAGTCATATAACTTGTTTTATTACATCTAGAAATGTATCCAGACCCTTCTCCAGAATCCTGGTCACTATAACTTGTTATTATTACATCTAGAAATGTATCCAGACCCTTCTCCAGAATCCTGGTCACTATAACTTGTTATATTATTACATCTAGAAATGTCTCCAGACCCTTCTCCAGAATCCTAGTCACTATAACTTGTTTTATTACATCTAGAAATGTCTCCAGACCCTTCTCCAGAATCCTAGTCACTATAACTTGTTTTATTACATCTAGAAATGTATCCAGACCCTTCTCCAGAATCCTGGTCACTATAACTTGTTTTATTACATCTAGAAATGTCTCCAGACCCTTCTCCAGAATCCTAGTCACTATAACTTGTTTTATTACATCTAGAAATGTATCCAGACCCTTCTCCAGAATCCTAGTCACTATAACTTGTTTTATTACATCTAGAAATGTATCCAGACCCTTCTCCAGAATCCTAGTCACTATAACTTATGTTATCACTCTCCAGAAATGCATCCAAGCCCTTCTTGAACTCTGTTAGTGAATTCACCATGACAATTTCCTCTGGCAGAGAGTTCCACAGTCTCACCGCTCTAACAGTAAAGAATCCCTTTCTATGTTTATGTAGAAACTTTCTTTCCTAGTTGATTCTATAAGGCTAGGTCTCTGCGGCACAGAAAAATGTCTGTTTTGCAGTGTTTTTCGTTTTCTTAAAACACTGAACAAATAACTGAAAAGAGGTCCCATAGACTTCTATAGTAAAAAAGAACGTCTTTTTTCTGCTTGTTTTATTTGCTGATCATCTTTTGAAACATGTTGCAAAAAACAATTGAGCATGGCTGAAAATGTACTATTGGAGTGGGTATAAAGCGGTGGACTTTTTGGGCGTATCTTATGTTGTGCGCGTTTTTTGCAGAAATACATAGCAAATCTACAGTATTGCTGTGCATCTCTGCAAAAAAAGTGCAAAAAATGCACCAAAATTCTCAAAACACGTCAAAAAACTGACGTTTTTTCAGCAGCTTTTAACGGGCAGTAGACAAAAAACTCAGTTTTATGAAAGTTTTTAAGATCTGGTTTTCAGGTCATTTTTGGTCCGATGCTGTGTAGCCCTAGCCTTAGAGTGACTTGACTGCTGGAGGTTTGTAAAGAGCAGTGTCCAAGGCTACAGAGCTCTAAAGCTTTAAACTTGTCCTTACATTAGGTAAAGAAAGAGCAGGGAGAGGTGCGGAGAAGTGGTTGACAACCAGAGAAACATGTGTGCTCTTAGAGGAGATAAAATCTTCATCTCCTGAACAAAGCAAACAACATAGCAATGTATTTTGTAATAGTCTTGATGTGCATTCCCTTTCATGTTAAAAGCTAATCATTGTAGGAAGAAACCTCTTTTAAGCCATGTTCATACACAGCAATGTGGTGCGGCCAAAGCAGAGTCAGTGCAGTTGTCGAGTGAACTTCAGTTACAAGCACTTTGTTTGTTAACGGATGTGCAGTGAACTACACATATCTAGTGTCCATTATCAAGCAAACTGCTTGTAGTAAAGTTAACTTGACAATAGTGGTGACCTGCAGGCCAGTGCTTTTTGGGTGAGCAGCTCAGCAGCAATGCGACTGTTACATGTGCACCTGTCCTAACTTGATTTACCACTCGGTGCTCCATGAAGCCTGGTGGTTTAGTCTTCAGAAGGGTGACTTTTAATCACCAGTAAATGATGGTCCTACACTTTTAATGTCCATTAATAAAATAGCTTATAAACATTGTTGGACTATCTAGAGCAGCTGGAGATAGCCATTGGTTAAAGGGGTTGTCTCACCATGCTTACAGAGCCACAGGCAGCTTCAGACTTACCCTTCCTGTTCAGGCTGTGAGTGGTTTCTTAGCAGTGATTGGCATATTAGCTCTGCTACTCGTAGCTGAGGCTGTTACAGTGACATGAGTGCAGGAGGTTTGTAAACAGCGGTGCACAAGGTTACAGAGCTGTAAAAGGTTAAAGTTTGTCAGTAAGTAATGTAAACAAGCTCTATCTTTCAAGATAAGGAACACAGCAGGGAGTGATGTCACCATCCCAACCACTGTCAGCCTCACTCAAATCTCCATCACGACCAATGCAGCCTGGAAGAGCACAAAGGCCAAGATCTGCTCCTAAGGCTATGTTCACACGGCGTAATTTCGGCATGCATTTCTCCGCGTATTTGCACTCTAATACGGGCGAGATGTGCGCCCTAATTACCATAATTCATAGTTCTTATAACTATGGACTACGCCTCCTCTCCCTGCTCGTACAATACGATCGGATTATAAGCGCGGGAGATAAGTGACATGTCAATTACTAGCAGCGAATACGCGCCGCGAGTAATGAATGTCAATGGGGCCGGCGGGCTGAAACCCACCCACCGCACCTCGGGAGTACGCAAGTATCAGCGCGATCTCCCGCGGGGCGGGGGTGGGGGCGTCAACCTGCAGGCCCCATAGACATTCATTACTAGCGGCGCGTATTCGCTGCTAGTAATTGACATGTCACTTATCTCCACCCGCGGCGTATTGCAAGAGCGGGGAGAGGAGGCGTAATGAGGAGAGGAGGCGTAATTACATAATGACTGGGACGTATCTCGCCCCGTATTGAATGCAGTACGGTGCAAACTACGGAGCGAGATACGTCCCAATTTAAACCGTGTGAACAAAGCCTAAGATGTGCAGCTAAATCTGTATAATTTTTTAAGGGAAATCCACACTTCAAACTCTATACCAACTTGTGGGAATTTTGGGACAGATTTTGTTGTGGACTTTTTTCTCCATTGAAGGCATTGACGTCAATGTAAAAAAAAAAAATCTGCATTAATTGGTGTACGTTTTTAAATGTAGATTTCTCTGATGAATTGCTGCCATGTGTGAACATACCCTAGCAGTTTTATCCTGCACAGATGCTCTAAAATTGAGATCCATGTTGCCAGTTCGAACAGACCCAGCCTGGTTGGATACTAAAAAGTTCTTTTGTATCAAACTTATTTATTTTCAGTTATTTATATATTTGGGGTTCTACACATATTCAGATGTTCTGAAGACACTGGTAATTCATATAGGCGTGCAAATAAAGAGAACCCAGGGTTAAAACAGGGTCTTCCTAGTGACATATGCTGAGTGATGAAACGAGCGATGAAGATTAGACGTACCACTTAAACCACTGGAAGATGAAAGAGGAATCATTTTACTCCACAAAGGCACATTACTTGTAAAGAGCTGGGGAAGGCAGCGTGAGCTAATTGGAGTGTTTGTTTTCATCTCTGAATGTGTGTGTGTTTTTTAAGTCTTTATTGCCTGAAGTTAATTGATGAAATTTTGTCTTTTAAAGAAGCAGCCATGCTTGGTAAATTTGTTTCTAAACTGGCTTGTAGGAAAACTTGCTTTTAACCGTCGTCATGCAAAGGGTTTCCTTTTTTTTTTTTTTTTTTAAATGGAGTTAATGTTAGGACCTGTTCACACAATGTTTTTGGAGCTTGATAAAAGGTAGGGTTTTCATTTACAGATAAAAATGTTTTTGCATCCTGTTGTTATAAACTTCTGTTGTGCAACAAAACAGCATCCAACTCTTCAACAGGACACCAAAGGAGCCGGCGTTGTTTCTGTGTGCTGCTGCATCCTGCTTTAACAGTAAACGTGGGAAAAAAGGACCTTTCAACAACATGCATAGACGTGAACAGGGCTAGTAATAGCTGTAGTGTTGTGTGGTTTTGAGGGATACACTTATACAAAAATCTAGATAACGTCTTTTCATTGTATTCATGTTGCTCCATTACGATAACAGACAATAAATTTGCACTACTTTGTTGTATTGTTATTATGTTGCTCAGACATAGTTATATATACGGAATGGTTGAGAAAAGGCATATGTCTATCTATTCTAACCAAGGGGATAAGATGTGGATGAAAGGGAGGTCATTTTGGCCCAGATGTATTAGACAAGATCTTACAATATGGTAAAATTATGGCCTCAATACTCGTCTGAAAAACGCCTGATTTCTGATGAGCATTTGCATTTTTTAGAGGTGTATTTAAAGAAGTTTACTCGTCAGGTTTTAGGAGCGTTTTTTCAGACTGTTTCAAAACGGATTTCGATGCGGTTTTCTGGCGCGTCTTTATTTAATATTATTAGGATTTTGAGCTGTTAGGGATTTTCGCTGCTGCATCCTTTTTCAAGCACGGCCATAAAGGGAGACATATATGATCAGGTTTTTCTCCCTTTTCTGGCGTAAAGTGAGCCGGCTACGAAGTCAAATGTGTTAGGTGCATTGTTTGTAAGACTCAACACTTTTTAATGCACCTAACACGAGGGGGTGTTCTGGGGGCGTTATGGAGGCGTGTCGCACCACACTTGTAATATTAGACACATATATGAATGTGGGTCGGCAAAACTAGGCGCATTACTGCTGAGACAGGCAGACCTATTTCAGTGTGGTCTGTCTGAGCTCGAGGAGTCGAAGTGGAGCTAGTTTTGCCATTAGGGAAAAAATGTCCAATATTTCTCAATTTACAACAGTACAATAATAAAAAGTAATTTCTGATTATTATCAAACTGTATAAAATGAAATTCTTTAAATTTAATAAAAAAAAGTTATAAAAATGTTATTACATAAAATTAATCTAAAAATATATATCTCAAAAATTTAAAATGTATTTAAAATGAATAGAATTTAAAACTAATTTTACATTAAATAACTGATGTTGTTGTTCAGATTTTTAAATTTTACTACATTAAAGGGAACCTGTCACATAGGTTGTGCCCCCCCTTGCTGAGGGCAGCACAAGCTAGTGTCAGACCTGCTGTTTCCAGCGCTGTGTCCTTTTTTCTGTAAGGTGCAGCAGTTTTAGAGCATTTACCCCTCAAATCTTATTCATGAGCAGGTGTTAGCTCCACCCACCAAAGGCTAGCTCCGCCCACTGAGTTATTCACATGTTTCTACCTATTCAAAGTAATAGGTTTATCAGTTGAGGTGGGCGGGGCTAGCCTCCGATTGGCCAGGTTTGAAAAGAACTGACACTCTGAAGGACTCTTCTGGCTGAAAACTGCAGGTTTGCGCATTAAATACACGAAAACTACAGCATCTTACAGAATAAGGGGCACAGCGCTGGAAACAGCATGCCTAAACACTACCTTGTTCTGTCCTCAGCCAGGGGGGCAAAAACTATGTGACAGGTTCTTTTAAATTTGAAATGGATTTTTGCTGCTCCCATCCTTTATTCTACATACAGCAAGAGACAGCACAGCACAGGTATTGCTGGGACCTGTGGTCCACTAAGCAAGATCAGTGCCATAGTTTCTATTCACTGACATGCTATTCTAATGACTTTTCGTTATCTCTAGTCTATCTATAGCCTTTACACATGTTTGGCGCACTACTTATGCGCCTAGGTTCCATAATGCGCCTAACACATAGGCTAGTGACATGTGACATCTCATTTGGAAGAAAATGAAGGTAAACTGAAGAAGGAGAGAATGAAGGTAGTATAGGCTGTTTTATGGGCCTGCACCAGCATGTTATTTAATTTTCCTATGACCTGGACCCCTTCTTTAAGCTAGAGATACTTTTGAGATTGTTGACTGATTTGAGTGTTTGGCATTGTTCACCCTGCTTTTTGCCGTTGTTATTGCGGGGACGTTTTTCGCCCCGCATTTACGCCGTCTGCCGTGCAGCGGGGGCGGGGGGCATCTCGCTGGCCCCAAAGACCTGCGTTATTCACGCCTTAAATAATTGACATGTCACTTTCTCCCGAGCGGGGAGAGGAGACGTAATCCATAGTTCTCTAAGAGAACTGTGGATTACCGTAATGCCTGGGACTGATTTAAGCCGTATTGGAGCGCAAATACGGTGCTCAATACGGCTGAAATCAGTCCCAAAATAAGCTGTGTGAACGAGCCCTATAGGGTCATTCTGTTTGTCCACCAGCAGAAAGAGGAATGAGCATGCTGTACTTGAACTTGCCCAGTCCTCCACAGAAGATAAGCTGGTGGCAGATATTCCTGGCACCGCTCATTCTTCTCAACCTAATTAAATAGGTGTGCGTACTTTACCTGCACAAGTGTCTATTTATGGTGAAGTCAGAAGAAATATCTATAGGCCGAGCAAGCAGCTCAAATACATAGACAACATTTTTGACAGTTATTATATTTCAGTTTTTTTTTTTTTTTTTTACATGAAACAGAATACATTTTGACACATTTGCTTCACTAGACATGAGCTGGCCACCTCTTATAAGGCTATGTTCACACGGCGTAATTGTGGCGCGTACAGTACGGCCGCAATTACGCCGGGTGTTTTGGAAGTCGCGCTGATCAGTTGATCATAGACATTCATTACTCACGGCACGTATTCGCCGCAAGCAATTGACATGTCATTTATCTCCCCGGGCGTACAATACGATCGTGTTGTACGAGCGGGAAGAGGAGGCGTAATCCATAGTTCTCTAAGAGAGCTATGGATTACCGTAATTATGAGGCGCATAATTACATGGCGAAATATGCCCCAAAATAAGTCATGTCAACATACCCTAACCAGCATTAGATCCTGCCTGCTGCCGTTTTCAAACTTAGGGTATGTTCACACGGCGTGTTCAATACCTTTTTGGATCTGTTTATAGATGCGTGTTTGGATCCTTGTTTTGAACCCTAAACGCACCCAAACATGCATCTAACAATGTGCAGTGCGATTCACATTGCTTTCAATGTAAAACACGCATTAGCGTTCAGACAAGTGTTCGCTGATGCGTGTTTACATGCATCTTTCTGATGCGTCTTTCGTATCCGTTCAAAGAATTGCCCTATTTAAAACTATAGGCTGTGTTTCTGTTGCAGCAAAAATCCATCCAAACCTGCACCTGCGTGTTGGATGCGTTTTACACAGCGTTTTTGAATGCGTTTTTCGGATCGAAATGTATCCAAAATCATATTGAACTTGCTGCGTGAAGATACCCTTAAGGGTATGTCCAGGTGACGAGTACAATTTACTTGTCGGATTCTGCCATTGAATACTGTGTCAGACGACGTGGTTTTCAACGAGTATTTCACATGTATTGCTTGTGGATTTAGGGTAGGTTTTTTCAGGCGGATATACAGTCAGTAACAATTCCCATTCATCTCTATGGGGTTTTGGAAGCGCATCCGCGTCCAAAACGGCATACGAATGTTTTGGATGCGTTTTACACAAGGTTTTTAGCCATCCATTGACCTAAATAGTATTTTTATGTTTAAAAACTGACAGCCCAAAAAACGAACTACAGTGCATATTTTCAATTGAGGCCAATGCAAATGGTTTCCTTTTGGTTTTAGACGAATATTTCAAGTCGGAGTCTGCGTGGATTCCAACTTAAAATACTCATCGTGTGTACATCATCGTGTGATGTGAACTAACAATTTAAAAAAAAGTCAGAAGAAGTAGAATAGTAATTTGTGCTTTGCTGTACCTTGATTAAAATATTACGGTACATTTTATTTTGGCTGCGTTCCCGCCTGCGTTGGAGGCTCCATTAGGATACTTTGTTGCAGATTCCATCTGATTTGACGGTAGGAATAGTGCAGCATTCAGCACTGTCCTTCCTATAAGGCTATGTTCACACGGCTTATTTCAGAACGTATTTACATCGGATTGCCGATGGTAAATACGTTCTGAAATCAGTTGAAAATCAGTTGCAAATAAGTGCCACTAAGTGTGGCACGTATTTGTAACTGATTTCCCAACGGATTCACCATCTCCAATCATTGTAGGTGGTGAATCCGTCCGTAAATAATTGACATGCACATTGTTTTTCCGTCCGGATTGCTGTCGTCAATCCGCGGCGGCAATCCGGCACGGAAATACGCGTCGTGTGAACGACGAGCCGTATTTTCTATTGAAATCAATAGAAAATAGGCTGTGACTTGTTTCTGACTGATTTGCCGACGGATTGACGATCGTCAATCCGTCGGCAAATACGCGACGAAATAAGCCGTGTGAACGAGGCCTAAAGGTATGTTCAAAAATTACAGACACCACACCAGAACCTGACAGACCCCATATAGGTCAGTGGGGTCTATCGGTTGCCACTGATGTCCTTTGTACGACAGTTTTGGCACCGAGAGGTAGTTTATGCTTCTGACAGAAACCTCAACACAAATGTGGGTTAGGGGATGTTCACACGGCGTTTCTTAGATGCCTTTTTGGATCAGTGTTTTGGACCCAAAATGGACCCAAACACGCACCTAATAATGTGCAGTGTGAGTTACATTAGTTTCAATGTAAAACACGCATCGGCGTTCAGACGTCTGATTGCCGATGCATGTTTTACATGTGTCTTTCTGATGCGTCTTTCGGATCCCTTCAAAGAATTGACATGTCAATTTTTGATCTGTTTGATGCAGCAGACGTCCTATTTAAAACTGTAGGGTGCGTTCCTGCTGCAGCAAAAACTCATCCAAACACGCAGCACACTTTGGGTGCGTGTTGTTTGCATTTTACGTCGCACTTTTCAGTACGTTTTTTGGATAAAAAACTTATTCAAAAACACTGTGTGAACATCCCCTTAGACTTGCTTGTAGTCATTGAGATGAATGCTTGCTAAAAGCCATTGATTTGTGAAGGAGCATCATAGTCAAATGATACTCCTTTATATCTCACTGATGTGGTCATAACCCATTGATATGAATCACCACTAGTTGATGGACTAGTTGATGGAAGATTTAACCTCTTACCTCTTGTGGCTAATTAGCCATATAATCTAATTAGGGGGAAATTATCCACCAACAAAATAAATTCTAATTAAGAAGCATTTTTTTTTTTTACTGCATAATCATTTAATATTCCTCTGTTGCTCACAGAAGGATGTTCAGATTATTGGAGGAATCAAATTGGAAAAATAGCTTGACAGCAACCTAAAAGTGTCTTCACAAATTGTGTTTTTTTTTTAGCCAAAGCCAGAAATGGATTTGAAAGTGATAGGAATTAAGAAGCAAGATCAATGTGTGCACCTGGGCATGGCATGTCTTCAGGCATAGTGCAGCATGTGCTGTTATGAACTATTGGATGGACCCCAAGAATCAATTACACTAGTGGACCCCAAAATTTTATTCCACTGGTGAGCCTCAAGAATCAACTTCACTGGTGAGCCTCAGGCACTTGAGTCCAACACTTTTTGGAAAAAAAAAATGCAATTTTTTGTCAATTTTTCATTCAGTTTTTCCCAGCAAAGCCGGGAGTGGATCCAAAAGGAATTGGAAATCTAAAGGAAAGACTTATGATATATGCCACAATACTCTGAAAGCAACGCCCAATGTGAAATCATTGTCGTTTGAACGACGACAATGATTTTACTCCTGTAATTCTCGCCCCGTACTGTACGCGGGTAAAAATAAGTGACCAGTCACTTCTTTCAGGTGCTTATGTACTAAAAAATACAAATATATACAGGCAGAAAGCTGCCTTGGTACATTGCAAGCCATTTGTGCTTTGA
This sequence comes from Phyllomedusa bahiana, assembly GCA_025379985.1. NCBI lineage: Eukaryota > Metazoa > Chordata > Amphibia > Anura > Hylidae > Phyllomedusa > Phyllomedusa bahiana. Next base: position 176,897 of record JAODAL010002086.1, on the reverse strand, counting down.
AATAACGGGTTGCAAGCCTGCAACTTCACAGCGCAAAAGACGGCGGTTTTGCCGCACCATAATTACTCGGTCTGAACATACCCTTAGGCTATAGAGGAAAAATCCGTCGTGTAATACACGACTGAAAACTAAGGGACAACCTTTGATTTCTGCTGCGTATTTCACTTGCTTCTATACATACCGTATTTTTCGAACTATAAGACGCACTTTTTTCCCCCCAAATTTGGGAGGAAAATGGTGGTACGTCTTAGAGTCCGAAAAATACAGTAGGTGCGTCTTAAGGTCTGATGCATCTTAAAGTCCGAAAAATACGATAGGTGCATCTTATGGTTCGGTGCGTCTTAAACTCTGAAAAATACGGTAGGTGCGTCTTAAAATCCGAAAAATACGGCAGATACCATCTTGTTTTAAGGACATGAATTACCCCCATCCAACTGGGGTCATCAGCGTCCTTGCTTCTATGCACAGAAAAGCTTGGAGAATTGACCTACAGAGCTGTTATTTTTTTTTTAAATGTGTTGCAGAACACATCCTGTCACACAGAAAAAAAATCGCACTTGTGCGTGTTTCCATTCAAACCAATGCGACGCTTTTTTCATGCGCATGTTGATGTGTAAAATGACCTGTGAAATGCCCATTTTACACATCTAAATGTGCATGGAAAAATGCTATGTATACTCAGCCTTATACTACACTTCTGTCTTTGGCTAAAAATACTCGGCCGTAGCATTTAAAAAATGATGTAATGATGTGTGAAACCAAACTTTTGTTTCTTTATATTACTCATTCTTTTTGAATCCACTCAGATTTGGTTGAGATTGAAAAATTGCCACACAAGCGATTGCGGTATATGAGACTGAGTTTAGCAAAAAAAAAAAAATATTTGTACTAATTTACTACAGTCATTTTTATTTAGGCGATGGATAAAATCGGTACTAGCATAAATATACCATACAAAGTAAGATGAAAATTAATAAATTACAAAATATATTCTAGTTTATTATCTGGCTGCCAAATAATACAACAAAATAACCCAATCTCTTTATTTAGTCACAGATTTCTTATTTTGCTTTAATCTTTGTCGCATCCCCTTAATTCCTAGAGATGTAAATGTCATCACCGTCTCGCCCATCCTTACTCGCCCCTTTTCATTTATACGATTTCTAAAACTGTTTTAGTTCAGTGTGATTAATAAAATCTGTCTGGATTATATTTACATAGATTTTGCTTTTCCTTTATAATTAGGATTGTTGTGTAGGGAATTTGCCATTATAGCAGATATATGGAATATAGATTACCCATTGTCAGAGTTAGGTGATGTATATCTTTTGGAACAGTGAGATCGCTGTGATGTTGAGACATAATTATCATCTGTCGGCTGATAAATATCAGTGACACTTCTAATTCTCTAGCTCCAAGCTAAACATAGGAAGATGTGGAATATAAAATGTTCTAATTCTCTCTAGCTCCAAGCAAAACATAGGAAGAGGTGGAATATAAAATGTCTTAAGTGGCCATAGCTGTGTCATATGCAGGATGATATGACTAGTAACCAGTCTCCATGATGATAATCTTTGCGACTGTTGTTAAGTGGAATCCTTTGAACAAGGAAATATTATGGGACAGGTTTTAAAACCTTTATTGATCACTTTGTTCACACCATGTTTTAACCTTGGACGTATATATTACAGACAGAAGGATATATGCTACTATATAGGCATGTAGTATTATTCATCGCTCACAGGCGGCCATGTGAAAAAAAAAAAAAAAGCATGCATGGGGTATGCATTTTTTCTCACAGGATGCCCCTGCATGGAAAAACATATTCTACTTTTGGCATATGTATTCCAGGAGCTTTTGATGATGTATAACCCAAACGGAGGGCTCAAATGTGATGTAAATAGAGCTAAAGGTCTTGCTCTAATTTTTTCTGTTTAAAAACATTTAATGGATCTATTTTCTTTTTATAGATAAAAGAAAGAAATAGGCGACATGTGAGACTTGGTAAGACATTAACTGATGAAAAACAAATGTGAGATCAAAAACATCCCTCAAAAACTTTGGGGTTTTATTGGCTATAGAATTATCTCTCAAGTTAAAATGGTCTCAGGATATAATATTTTCAACATACAAAGGTCTTTCCTGACACATTGTATGTTGAGTGCGGTTTCAAGGGGCAATGTCTCAGAGTGATTGACTTGAGAATCCAACCAATTATCATATAAAACATCTATATTAGTGAAATGCATGCAGTGATTGGCAATCTAGTAGCGCCTCTCTCTCCAGTATAGTGCGGTACTACATGTTCTTTACTGCTTTTTACATGTACCCGAATAAACAGCTTCTTTGGGCACCAGGTAAGAAAAGGCACATTTTCTTTTTTCTGGTACATGGTGTATAAAGTACCTTGACCAAAAATATCCTATTCACAAATTTAAAGAGATTTATAGCTTACAGCCGCTCTTTCTTGCTTTATCTGTATTAGTTATCTAATTCATTTTCTTTCATCTTTGCTTTTCATTATATTGGGGGGACATTATGGGGCTTCAGAACCAATTTCCAACTTTCCATAAGGTTATGGTTTCAACAGTGGTCGTTCTGGAACCAATTAATATTGCATGTTGAGTGGCCACTGTATTTGGGTTATATTGTTATAATCCTGTGATTTTAATGCATCTCACATGCAACTGCAGACTTAAAGTGGTTTCTAATAAGATATGCGGTCAATGTTCAGTCGATGGTGGCCTGGCCCCAGATATCATGCCAAGATTGATGGGACACTGAGGCTTCAAGCAGGCACCACATTCCCCTATTGTTCAAACCAGCACTATCCGCCTCAGTTATTAATAGTGTCTAACAGTTAAAGGGAAACTTTTAGGTTGCTTATGCTGTCCTTTCTGAGGGTAGTATATGATAGAGGAAGAAAAGCTGTGCTCTGGGATATATAGGTTTATGGGATTTGGAGCAGGAGTTCTGAGAAAAAAGAGAAAATATTGACTGGACTCCTTAAGAGACAACAGGAGTCTTTGCTTTCCCTGGCCACAGTGATTGACAGCGTTTCCTGTATCCGTGTGTACAGAGCTAATTGTTAATCACAGTATCTGATTTCAGTTTCACTTTTACAGATTTTCTCCTCTTTCTTTTTTTTACTCAGAAATCCTGCTCCTAGTCATATAACTCTATATAATCCTCTATTATATAACACTATGTATCACAGAGCTCAGATTCTCTCCTCTATCATATAACCCTATATATCACAGAGCTCAGTTCTCTCTATATATAACCCTAATATCACAAGCTCACTTCTCTCCTCTATCATATAACCCTATATATCACAGAGCTCAGCTTTACTCCTCTATCATATACCCTATATATCACAGAGCTCAGTTTCTCTCCTCTTATCATATAACCCTATATATCACAGAGCTCAGCCTCTCTCCCCTATTATATAACCCTAAATATCACAGAGCTCAGCTTTCTCCCTCTATCATAAACCCTATATATCACAGAGCTCAGCTTCTCTCCCTCTATCATAACCCCTATATATCACAGAGTCAGCTTCTCCCCCTCTATTATAAACCCTAAATATCACAGAGCTCAGCTTCTCTCCCTCATCATATAAACCCTATATATTTACGAGCTCAGCTTCTCCCCTTCATATAAAACCCCATATATCACGAGCTCAGCTTTCCCCCCTAACATATAAAACCCTATATATCACAGAGCTGCTTCTCTCCCTCTATCAATAACCTATATAAACACAGAGCTCAGCTTCTCTCCCTCTATCATATAACCCTATATATCACAGAGCTCAGCTTCTCTCCCTCTATTTATATAACCCTATATTCAAAAGCTCAGCTTCCCCTCCCTCTATCATTAACCCTATATATCACAGAGTTTAGCTTCTCTCCTCTATCATATAACCCTATTTTATCAAAAGCTCAGCTTTTCTCCTCTATCATATAACCTTATATATCACAGAGCTCGCTTCTCTCCTCTATCATTTAACCTTTTATAACACAGAGCTCAGCTTCCCACCCCCTATCATATAACCCTATATATCACAGAGCTCAGCTTCCCACCCCCTATCATATAACCCTATATATCACAGAGCTCAGCTTCTCTTCCTCTACATATAACCCTATATATCACAGAGCTCAGCTCCTCTCCTCATTTATATAAACCCTATATATCACAGAGCTAGCTTCCTTTTCCTCTATCATATAACCCATATATTCACAGAGCTTAGCTTCTTTCCTCTTCATATAACCCTATATTCACAGAGCTCAGCTTCTCTCCTCTATCATATTAAACCTATATATCACAGAGCTTAGCTTCTTTCCTCTATCTATAACCCTATATATCACAGAGCTCAGCTTCTCTCCTCTATCAAATAACCCTATAATCACAGAGCTTAGTTCTCTCCTCTATCATAAACCCATATTATCAAGAGCTCAGCTTCTCTCCTCTATCATATAACCCTATATATTGCAGAGCTCAGCTCCTCTCCTCTATCATATAACCCTATATATTGCAGAGCTCAGCTCCTCTCCTCTATCATATACCTTATATATAACAGAGCTACACTTCTCTCCCTCAAACATTAACCCTATAAAATCACATCAGCTTTCTCCCTCTGTCATATAACCCTATATATCACAGGCTCAGCTCCCCTCCTCTATCATATAACCATATATCGAGTTTACAGAAACCCTTTCAGCTTCCCCTCCTCTATCATATTAACATATATATCACAGAGCTCAGCTTCTTCCCCCTTCCTCTAATCAATATAAACCCCCTATCATATCACAGAGCTCAGCTTCTCTTCCCCTATCATATAACCCTATATATCGCAGAGCTCAGCTTGTTTCCCTCTATCATATAACCCTATATATCACAGAGCTCAGCTTCTCTCCTCTATCACATAACCCTATATGTCACAGAGCTCAGCTTCTCTCCCTCTATCATATAACCCTATTTTAGCACAGAGCCAGCTCCTTTTTTCTATCATATAACACTATATAACACAGAGCTCCGCTTCTCTCCTCTATCATATAACCCTATATACCACCGAGCTCAGCTTTTCTCCTCTATCATATAACCCTATATATCACAGAGCTAAGCTTCTCTCCTCTATCATATAACCCTATATATCACAGAGCTCAGCTCCTCTCCTCTATCATATAACCCTATATATCACAGAGCTCAGCTACTCTCCCTCTATCATAATAACCCTCCATATATCCAAACGGAGCTCAGCTTTTTCTCTCCCCCATATCAAAAACCCTTAATTTTACCACAGAGCTCAGCTTCTCTCCTCTATCATATAACCCTATATATCGCAGAGCTCAGCTTGTTTCCCTGTATCACATTCTGCTCTCAGATAGAGAACCATAAACCACCCGACAGGTTCCCTTTAAACTGTCTTTGTTGCCCATAGCAACCAATGAGAGCTCAGCTTTATTTTGTTCAAACTGCTCTTGAAAAATGGAAGCGGAGCTCTGATTGGTTGATGTGGGCAACAGCGACAGTCTTACTGTAAGCTATATATGATACATGAGACCCAGTTTGTTCTCTGTATGGGCATCTGTGCCTGGTACCCAGTGGAGGGGTGCTAGGACCCTTCATTCTGTTGATCAGTGGGTGTCCTGGTGTTGGAACCCCACTGATCACACATTGATGGTCTGTTTTGGAAGACCTCTTTAATTGGAACATATGGTAATATATTTATATTGTGTATCATGGCCCTGTTTGCTAAATGCATCCAGAAATATGAGCAACTGGTTGCCATGGCTATGTGAACATATAAATAGCAAGCTTTCACTCACTTTCGGCTGCCACCTTGTTTCAGCCCGAGGGTCATTCAGCTCTTCGGATCACCGTCTTCGGTAGAACGGTATTGGCACATTAGTATCCTGACACCAGGTTTGTCATTTAAAACTGGCCTCAGCCAGCTTTATTGAGGCACAGGAAAAATAGAAACAGAATACAAACCAAACCTCAGGCCGTCAGGCCACTGACTAAACATACACAGAGAGACCCTCTCTAACGTGATCTGGACGTAGTGTCCAGTACCAGAATACACCTCGGTATAGTCACCCTACTGTAAAGGCTTCCCTCAAGCCACTGGGGGCCAGAGCTCTCTCCTCAGCTCTGCTGCTCCCAACTTCCAGGTAGCGACCATGCCCCCTGATTACCTGGAGCAGCAGGCTTTTATAGGCCTCCAGGGACTTGCCAAAAGCCTGTCCTGGAACACGGGGAGTAGACACCCACCCAACAAGTTGTCTACTCCCGATAAGAGCTGACCCGGGAACGGCTGAACAGCCACACCTATACACAGTTGCTAATCACTTACTGCGGCTGACAACATACATGAATGGCTCTTACCCCACCAAGGCCAGGTACTCTTGGTGACTTGTAGCTTGCAGGTATCCTGCTCTACTCCACCTAGTGGCAGAAACCTTTGACCGCCCAAGGTCACTCTGCCACAAAATATATATTCAAAAATGGAACAGAAGAGCGGAAAAGCAAACGCAAATGTGAATCTGGCCTAAGGCATTAATAAGGTTCTATTTGAAAGTATATAAGTGTATATTTAGTTTAGGCACAAAAAGATATTACATGTATATATACATGTGTGTGTGTATATATACCGTGTTTCCCCGATAGTAAGACACCCCCGATAGTAAGACGTAGTGGGGAGTTTAGGGACGTCAACTAATGTAAGACGTACCCCGAAAGTAAGACGTAGTAAACTACGTTGTCTGCGCTCGGACGCTGTGATGGCCCGGGCGCCGACAGGGACGCTTCAGCTATATGCGGTTCCTCAGGGAGTGCATATAACTGATTGCCGAGTGAGCGCACAGTGTCCGGGCGCTGCGCTGGCCCGGGCACTGTCCGCGATTCCTTCACATATATGCGACTCCTCCGGAGCACATATAAGTGAAGGGATACCACTGCGGGGCACAGAGCGAGCGCTCCGTGCTCCGCAGTGGCCTCCGGGCGACCGCAGACTGGCGGCTGTCCTGAGATCCCGGCACACGCAGCGTGTGTCATCACGCTGCGTGCACGGCCTGATGACGTCACCCGCCTGTGCCGGCAAGAAGAGCGGAGAGCGCGGGGATCCAGTTAAGTGATTGTTTGTTTTTTTATTTTGATATTATTGCCTTATACCTGCCTACAGCTGCCTATACCTGCCTTATACCTGCCCTATACCTGCCTACAGCTGCCTATACCTGCCCTATACCTGCCTACAGCTGCCTATACATGCCCTATACCTGCCTACAGCCGGCCCTATACCCTGCCTATAGCCTGCCCTATACCTGCGTATGGGGCCATATACCTGCCAATATAAGACATACCCCGAAAGTAAGACATCGTGGGACTTTTGGGGGTAAAAAGAATGTAGGACGCTTTCTTACTTTCGGGGTATGTCTTATATTGGCAGGTAAAAAAAGTGCTGCTATTGGAGTGCTGCTATTTTTTTTATATATTTTTTATATATATATATATATATAATATATATATATATATTAATATTATATCTTTTTGTGCCTAAACTAAATATACACGTATATGCTTTCAAATAGAACCTTATTGATGCCTTAGGCCAGATTCACATTTGCGTTTGCTTTTCCGCTCTTCTGTTCCATCTTTGAATTAGAGAAACGGAAGAGAATGGTCGGCCATTGTTTTCAATAGGTTTACTTTGGCTTCAGTTTTTTTCAGTTTGGCTCCATTCTGTTTGTTTTCAGATTTCTGAAGGAAAAAATATGCAGGATGCAGCGCTATTTTTTTCTATTTGAAAAACGGAATCTGAACAGAAAGGACCCTTCCGTTTTTTTTTTTACATTGAAATTAATGGAAAACAAATACAAATATATGGGTATCTGTTTGCATCTTTTTTGATATCCGTTAAGCGGATCCATTATTTTTTCTGGACGTACACAGACAAGTTTCAGGCATTTAAAAAAAACAAAAAACCCAAATGTATCTGTTTTTAACTGGAATAAACTGATGCAAACGGAAACAAAAGTTTCTGTGTTTTCACAAATCTCTACTACAGATCAGTTTAATGAACAAAAGGCTGCACTTCTGTTTGCATCAGTTAATGGCTGTTTTTGGCTGTAGATCCGTTTTATCCATTTTGAACTGGAAGGTAAATGCAGATGTGAACCTGGCCTGGATTTTATTTTTCCTCTGGTTCCCTGCCCTCTATATACGCCACTAAAACAATGCAGAAAGTGATAAAGGTTTATATTATAAATATACAGAGCACATAACACAACAGCTTTACCTGCAGTGTCAGAGCCCCGTCAGTTTTCTTCATGTAATTGTGGAATGGATTAGACATTGCTTGTCTAATTCACAGGTTGTAGGTTTTACGTGTGGTCGAGCATGCATGAAATTGTTCACATTGGGAGAACTCTTGGCTTATCAGACTTTTGATTAATTTACAATTGCTATTAGCCAATCAGAAAAGTAATAGATCATTTAATGTTTAACACCGTTAAGTATTGTTTTACACTGCTGTTTTCCCCTTCCTGACAGTATCAGACAGTGTTCTTGATGTGAAAAAACAGGCAATGAGATCGGTCAAAACTTGTTGGTATCAGAAACTGATCTCTCATAGCAATCAGGGCTATGTCAAGGTTATGAACAGAGGTTATGATGCTAGTGTCACGAAAGCCTCCAGAAATGTTCACATATGTTCTGTTCTAGAGGAAAACAGACGTCCTTAAAAGGGACACCATCAGATTTTTTCTTTTCACATATTGACAACAATATGTGATTATTACATGGATTTTTTTCTTAAATTGAGTGGTTGGGTTATTTATTTATATTGTTTTTTAAAGTTCCCCTATATACATTACTCCCTCTGAGCTCCTATAGTACAACTGTGAGAGGGTTGCTTGATGTTCCTTGTTTGTGGTCAGATTCAGACTGAGAAGTCTAAATATTGTAAGTGTGAAGAAATGCCCTCCTTTATCCTTCCATGTATTGCTTTTTCATTGCTCTAATCTTACCTGTCCCTGTCCAAAGGACAATAGAGCAATCATTATGTCATTACCTACTGTTTGTAATGAGACTATAAAGGGATAAAAAGCAAATATGATAAAGTGAGATTAGTCTTCCCTGCCATTCAGGAGTTTTATCTCGTTGGTAATCACAGAAAAGGGACAAGATTTTATATGTAATTTTTAATTGCATAGGATTGCCGAAATAAAAAAAAAATATACTGCCAAAAATTCTAAAAAAAAAATAGTTTTCCAGGAATGCTAGTTTTAATAAAAATACTACTTTCTGATGGAAGTGTCCCTTTAAAGGTTTAGGCTCAGTTCACATAGTGTTATTCACTAACACGATAGAGCTGAAGTTTGCCCATAAAAGGGAATAGAGCTAACATAGTCCTACTTGGACTATTTCCCAGCAGTATACAGTTTTGTGCAAGTTAAAAAAACATGGTAGTTGACATGATGCTTGCTGTGAGTTTATGTTCATTGACATATTTTGTTCAATAAAACTTCTTCGAATTTGAAAAAAACAAAAACATGATAGACCAGGCCTGTGTGCCCCGCATAGAAAGTGTGTATGCTTAACAAATGGAGCAAACGTGGTCCATAAAACCTGTGAAAAATGACTTTGGATATTTCTTGGCCCAGTCTTGATGTTGATGTGAACTGAGCCTGTTTGTAAAATGATGGAGTAACACTAGGATAGGCCATTACTTTATGAGCAGTAAGGGTGAGACAGTGTATTAGCTATCCTGGCCCCCAACTGTACAGGGATCTGCATGGCCCCATCTACTTAAGTGGTGGGTAATTCCTGCCTGAGAGGGTGGTTGAGCCACTGTTGATCTGGGGGAAACAGTAAGGGCATGTCCCCACGGCACGGGTTTGCGGACGGTTTTTCAGGCGGTTTGCGATTTTGCAGACCGTCTGAAAAAACGGCCGCAAACGAGCACACCGGACTCCTATGGAAAACCCGTGCAGCAGTCCCTACTGCACGGGTTTTCCGCCCGAAATTCGTTCAACATACACATTCTTCCGTCTGGTTTTCGGACGGAATATGTGCATGTCAATGTGAAGGGGGAGGGCTTTTCTCTGCTCATTGCAGAGAAAAGCCGCCCCCCCTGCGGCCGTGGGGACGGCACACAAGCCGGACAAATACCGGTCGGAGAAACCGACCGGAATTTGTCCATTGCCGTGTAAACGGGCCCAAAAGGGGATGCAACACTAATCTAGTGCTGCGGCCACATCATTCTTAAAAGGGTTTGGCCAAATCCTTTCTTAGGCCATCTTGTAGCTCACTACCAGTCGGCCTTAGAAAACAAGGAGATGACCTTGTTTAGTCCTCTCTGTTGGTTTCTTTGGGAGGTTCGAATAAAGTCGAAATGATTGTTATCATGGACATCATGTATTAGGTACTTGTGGTATGCTATGAAGAGCTGTAAATTACTGGACAGCATGTAGTGCTGTAACGTGTAAAGTGTACATGGTTGCTGGATTTGATTTTGGTATAAACATGCATATTGTGATATGTGCTGTATTATCAGATAGGCTGGATTATCAGGCAGTCATAGAAAAGAGAACAAACATTCTTGTAAGAATCGAGGAACCTCTGGGGGAAAAAACTTAATGTATAATATTAGCAAAGAGAATGCTGAAAAGGAATTGCTGCTGATGACAGGTGCCGGATTATCAAACGATGGATTATTAGGTGATGATAAACGGTGCTAGCATTCTTTAAAAGCTACCTTTAGTCAGAAACCATATCACTGCTTTACCAGACTGTAAATAATTGTATTCTTATGGATGTGTCACTTGAATTCCCTTGTCTCTGTGCATCTTGCTTCCAGCCGTGACAGTCGCTCATCAGTAATCCAACAATTTCTGTATTAAAATAAAGGGAAAAAATCCAAGTCCATAACCGTTTAATGAAGACATTAATTTTAATACCTCTTTCTATGTGAATGTCACGGCTATGTAATCTATACTTTGGTAGGACCACCTCTATTGTGCAGCGTCTGGCATCCTCCAGGTCACTTAATCTGCATGAAGCTCTGATGGAATAGCTACATAATTTCAGATCATCTTGGTAATGGCGCTGGACCCAGCATGCAAACAGCTTGCGAGGCCTTCGCTCCAGGTTATTAGCACAACTGTTCAGAGCAGAATTAGAATAAAGCCTTTTCCTTGCCATAAAAGGTTTGTATCAGGTGACAACACACTCTCGCCTGGTCTTTATGAAGGCCGACAGGACTCAAGTGTCGGTGCTAAACCACCTGTCTATATTGCAATGAAGAACATCAGAAAATGGATGGAGCCTAAAATCCATCATGTGTGCCTGGATTACATTTAACCTCTTAACTGCACAGAGGAAGAACACAAGGTGGCCACGGTTATTTTTTCTTTTTTTATATGGTTACACACAATAGAAAGCATCTTGTGGGTTCATTATCATGAGTGGTTAGCGGGCTTAAGCTTTCCCGGCCAAGGTCAAATTATGTGCTTTCTGAACATCTGCTAGACAAAAGGCCCAGAGGCCAGGGTGCCTGGGTACATGAAAATGTCATAATGAACAATATCTAAAACACTGAGAGAAGAAGGGCTAAAATATAACTTTTAATCCAAAATTACTTAAAATATTAGAAAAAAATCTCCCATACAATCTGAAATACAGTGTCAAAATAAAGAAATTCACAAATTAGCCTAGTCAACCTAGGAGGGAAGGAAAGGGATGTTATTTATTTACTTGACACGATCGACAGGTGTGTGTGTGTATATATATAGATATATATGGCAAGATAACCAGTACTAGCACATATAAAAGACGGTCACAAATATTAAATGATTTACACCGAAAAGTCTAGTGCATGAATACCATGAAGAAGAAATATATATTAGATGTTACTCATGGTGCCGTAAATTCTATTGGTATGCCTCCAGTTTAAATACAGAAATAGTCCACTTCAGCACCTGTGAGTGCCGGCATTCACAGGTGCTGAACATAGGCTAACTGGACTATTTCTGTACTGTACTCCCGGTGAGTAGATTTAAGTCTGGGCTGGTGGGATCTATGTCTGACCCTATATGTGTGATACTTTTATTGCACATCTTTGTTTTCCTAACTAATATGTCCTGATGTGTAAATATTCTATACGGGGAAACGTGTCGGGAAGTGTTCTAATCTTGGAGGGCAAGGGACTAAGTAGGAAGAACTATTTGGGGCAGTGGCGCTTTTTTCGGGGCGGTAGCCCCTCTGTGCAGGCAGGGTGCTCTAGGGACTATATATTGCGCTCCTCTATGGCACCGATGATTTCTTCTTGTTTCTGCATGGTGAACCTGCCAGCCTTACAAAATTCTGTTCTGACAAGAACAGAAGCTTTAAAGGGGTTGTCTCATCTCAAAGTTTCATAGGATGCATAAATGAAATAATGCTGCATTGCTCTGTCACTTCCTGGTCAAGCTGTCTGTAATTAGCATATGAGCTCAGTGTATTCAGACTTCTCTGTTTATTAGTCTAGATTAAATAAATTACCTTCTCAGCTAATGTAAACAGTAGAGTAATTACTGTCTTTTGTCTGAAAGATCAGATAACATACAGGCTCTCACTCACAGCCATGACCTGTGTTATGACATCACTCCCTGCTATCAGATAGAACAAACAGCAGGGAAGAAGGAGTATACAGGTCGGTCACTAAAGAAACCAGAAAGCCCTCAGAAGGTGATAAAATCACTTGTAGCTCCTTAACAAAAAAGATGAACAAAGCAATATATTTGGAAAACGTCTTCATTTAGTGTTCCCTACTTTTAGAAAGCTATTCTTTGTAGTGAGACAACCACTTTAATAAATGGTGGCATACCAATGGAATTGACGGTACCGTGAGTAACATCTAATTTATATTTCTACTTCATGGTACATATGCAGTAGAATATTTTATAGTGTAAATTATTTAATATTTGTGACCGTCTTTTATATGTGCGTAGTTTTTGGTTAGCTAGTACTGTTTATCTTGCCATTTATTTACCTGTCGATAGTATTAAGTATATAAATAACATCTGTTTCCTTCCCTCCGAGTTTGACTAGACTAATATGTGAATTTCGGTATTTTGACACTGTATTGCAGATTATATGGGAGATTTTTTCTAATATCTTAAGTAATTTTGGATTAAAAGTTATATTTTAGCCCTTATTCTTTCCATGATATAGATATAGCTATAACTGGGTTACTGAATACCTCTAAATTTCAGTGGTACATAGTGAAAAATAACTTTATAGTTGCTTTTAGAAATAAGTTTGTCATTATATGTTCAAAGATCAATTTTAAAAACAAAAATAGAAACAAATATTTAAAGTCTATGAAAGTAAATGAGAGAAATAATAACAAATACTGTAAGGTTTTGTGGATTGTTTCAAAGGTCCCATGCAAGCTATAGTACAGAGAGCTGTCTTCAGGTGGATGCACTACTTGGGTTCCCATAGACTTTAACAGAATTGTGTCATATTTATATCACCTTAAGGGCATGTCCCCACGGCACGGGTTTTCGGCCGGTTTTTCAGCCGGTTTGCGGTTTTTCAGACCGCCTGAAAAACCGACCGAAAATGAGCACAATTGTGCTCTATGCAAAACCTGTGCAGCAGTCCCCACTGCACAGGTTTTGCCGTCGGACGGTTTTGCCGCCGGCGGTCCGCTCAGAAAACATTGTAGAAGCACAATCTTCCGTCCGGTTTCCCGACGGAAGATGTGCTTCTCAATGGGAGGGGGAGGGCTGTTCTCCACTCATCGCAGAGAAACGCCGTCCCCCCGCGGCCGTGGGGACGGGCGCAAAACAGGACAAATACCGGCCGGCAAACCGGCCAGTATTTGTCTTGTGCAGTGGGAACGCGCCCTAAAGGTTTTTTTTCCCCACATTCTCTAATAAAACACCTCAGTTGTAAAGAAAGATGACCACATACTTTTGTGATTTCATTATTTTTTCGTCATCCGTTCTTCCTTTTGCACTCCTGAATTTATTAAGTATTTCTGGGCGTCCGGGTTCACAACCTACAACATGTCACACATTTCTTGGGCTGCACCATTCCCTCTTTACTAAGGTGTCCATTTTTGCTCATAGTCTTCCCAGTCACTGCACACGATACCTGTGTGGCTATTTCCAGTAATAGTTGCCCCAAGAAAACCCTGCTCCATCAATGCCACATGATTATCCAAGTGCCAATCCAAAGGGAAGTTCATGGTTACCATGTCACAGAAAAACAAAAGTAGCAATGTCTTAGGATGCCGTGACCCCATTTTTTAAGGGGCATTAACTTAATCAAAGAAAGGATCCATTATGGCTCTTGGAAATGAATGAATGAGTAGTAAGCAAAAACAGCAGACATGCCATCATCAGCATGTTATAGGGGAACGTGGCCACCGACAGGGTGGCTGAACGTCACTGACCGAGGGATGGGAGGGGGTACAGTGGGGAGTTATACCACAATTCTTTTTTACGAATCAGGATCAAATTGCAGCTACACTTATGAATAGATTTAGATTAGATACATTAACATGACAGGAGTAGATTGAACTATGATGCAAACTGATGTTGTAAAGAAAGAGATCAGGGCAGACCTTGACAGCTTTACGGGTCCCTTGATTCTAAGAGAAGTGATGCAAAGTTATTCACTTTGCCATCAGTGTGAGTCCATTAAAATTAATTGGGATTTATTCATGGATCCGTCATGATTATGAACTTATTTTTACAAAATATGTACAAAAAAAAATAACCACAATATATGTGACCTAATAAAATTCCTTATTAGCTAGGATTCCATCTAGTAAGACAACACCCAATACTGCAGCTCTTTCCAATGCAGTTCCTGCAACAGCAGGCTCAAACAGAATGAATGCTTCTTGCCTTCATATTACCAGAGCCCTTCATTTAAGACGAATCGATCTCACTTTATATGCATTGTAAATATTTAGATGTCGTTAATATTTCATGATATTGTTTTTCCAGCAGTTAGAATGAAGGCCATGGAATGGAAAAGTAGAGTTTATATTTAGTATTTAGCTGTTTGAAGGGTTAATGTTAATACTACAGGGTTCAGTTAACTATATACACTACTCACAAAAAGTTAGGGATATTTGGCTTTGGTTGAAATTTTAGGATGAAACAGCATGTCCAACTGTTTAATGTTTCAGCACTTGCTGATCTCTACAATCTCTAATTTCAAAATTCACAACAGGTGTTTGATCACTGAATCGTCCAATAAATTTAGAGGATCAATTTGAATTGGGATTTAAACAGTCTTCCTCATAATGCTGTTCACGTTTTGACATCATGAGACCAAGGGAGCACCTTACAGTTAATCAACAGTATCTCACCATTGTGAGGATTAAGAAGAAATCTTTCAGACGGAAGTGGCCACTGAGCTTAGATTGCCATCAGCAGATTACGTCAGAGAGACTGGGAGTGTCACGTCACACCATTCGTAACCGTTTTCATCAGCGGGGTTTGCATGCTAGACAACCGGATCACGCCTCCAGACACAGGCATCATTGTCTTGCATGGGCCAGGGAGCAGCTATGCTGGAGAATTTACCAGTGTTCCTCTGTGCTGTTCAGTGATTAAAGTTGAGTTATTCTGAGCAGAGGTGATGGCCGCCAATGATGCTGGAGATGTAAAGGAGAGCAATATGCATCAACCAGATCAGGCACCATTTAGGTTCCCTTGCCGGTCATCTAGCATGCAGACCACACTGACATAAACTCTCACCTCACTTAAATGTGCCTGGAGCTGTTTGTCATTCATCATCCGGTTCCGGAGGGCATTGTTTACAATGAAGAGGTGATCAATGTGTCATGTAGCCAAACGACGTCCACTTCTTTGCCTTTCTGTGACTTTTCCAGTCTCTCTGTATCTCTGTTGCAACCTGCTGATGACACTCTGTAACACTCTAATCTCAGTAGCCACATCCGTCTGAGAGCATCCTGCTTGTAGCCTTGCAACGGTGAGGTACTGTTGATCAATTGTTAGGTGTTGTCTTGGTTTCATAGTGTTGAAATGTGAACAGCATGATGAAGAGGACTATTTAAATCCCAATTCAAATTGATCCTCTAAATTTATTGGTTGATTCAGGGATCCGACACTGCCATTAAACTCCTTGCTAGATATAAGCAAGTTGTGCAAAAAGGTACTGAAACACTGAACAGTTGGACATGTGCATTCTAAAGTTAAGAGATGCTCTCATTTAGTTCATTTAAAAAAAGATATGTTATGTTCTTCCTGAAATTTCAGCCAAAAGCCAAATATTCCTAACTTTTTGTGAGTAGTAAATTTACAAAGTATAACTATATGAATGCATCATATACTGTGTTCCAGGGTATTTTTCATAGGGTTAACATTCAGGACTGTGATTCCTTTCAATGTGACCTACCTTGGTTAGGTCCCTTTGTTTGGAGAACTGAGGTTGGCCGTAGACATTGAATCTTAGTAAGAGGATCCAATCAAAATATCTATGAAGTTTTGTAGACCCTCAGAGTGGGCTGCCATTGAGGATAGGATTTATTCTTCCGTCATAGTCCTGTTGTGCTTTTTGGACTTTGGAAATTTTGACAGATTAATAAAATGTAGGATGACCCAAATTTTAAAATGCTTAAAATTTAGAATGTTTGTGAGACAACTAGATCATGTTGTTAATACAAATGGCGACATCTATGAATTCGTATGCGCCATTTTTTTTACTTGGCGCCAGCACACCAGTTCTAAATAGATATAGAGGAATGCATAATACGACAGTATGAATGAAAGTGTAACGTGCCAAACTCTGGATAGTGCATAGAGTGTAATGCGCCAAACTTTGTATGACAGTTTTGCATCAAACTTTGGTGCATTCTAGGTGCATTAAAATGTGTCGTGCCTCCAGTGTGCCAGAAGTTTTTTGCCGCAATATACAGTAGAAAATTACAGCATATGAATTCATAGATGTTGCCCAAAGTATCTAATACGCCTTCTTTCTTAGAGCAAAATCAGTGTCCACTGCTCGTATGCAGTCGCCACAGAGTTGATACTATGAGATATTGCTTTGAAATCTTAGAGAGTTTGAGGATGAGCATTTCTACAACATTTAAGAAAAGTTCATATATTACATATAAAAACTTTCTTACATCTTAAGTGTCTTCCTCACAACATTGTGATCTGTGGAGACGTCCATATTTGTGCTTACTCTACTTTTCCATAAACAGTCGAGTAAGCACAGTAGTCCGCCATAGTTACCTTCTTTTTCTCCGAATCATTATAAACTTTGATGTTGTTTTCCTATTTATAGGCCTCTCTCCAGGGATTGCCCTCCCTTGATACTCTGGTCCTACGTAGGTAGTTAGCCATCTGGGATTTTCTTGTCTCTGCAACCCACGTTTTCCTTGGTTACAAAGTCAAGAACAGTCATGTCTTTATAGCATATTTCTCTATGGGATATCTTTCCTAACCAAGCCTTATTCCTTTTGGTAAATGCAAATGCATGTATGTTTGTATCATACAATCTACGGGAAGCGTAGCAGATAACATACAGACTCCTACCACAGTGGAAGCAGAAAGAGTAGGTACATTGGACGTAAAGGTATGAGGAGGCTTTGAACGAGTTGGAATTGTCCTTCTGTAAGAACTTCATTGTGACATTAGAGGATCTCAAGCAATGTAAGTTGTGTGTATACTTTATCACTGTTTTTTTATGTGTAAGTTTCATAGTTAGACATTGAAAGCATCCGTGGTAGTTATAATTTTACCTGACCCTGACCGATATTCCTTGATAGGTAAACCAGTTGTGGACATCTGGACAGATGTTCTTGCGTGAAAGTATCATGTATAAGTGCAATTTATGACTGAGGCCTCATCTCTGTTGGATGTAAAGGGCAATACTCACAGACATCTTGATAATATCTCATGAGGGAAATTATCATGAATTAAAAGAATTCTGCCTAATACTAGTAACGTAACCAGATGAAAATATTTCCAAAACCTTTAGAAATATTGATATTATGTGCTTTTGCCTTTTGACATTGAAAACGGGAAGGTCTGTTTTGCTTATTACCAGGTTTTTCTGCTTTATGAAATGCCCCATTTCCATCCTTTGTTGGACCCTCTATTGTCTTCATAAGCATTAGGGCAGAATTAATCACCAGGGGTGCTTGAGAGAGTGACAAACTCAGATGTCCACTTAAAACAAGAATAGGTCTTGATAATGATTTCCCACTCACCAAATGGTTATTTGCATGTGGTTCTCCTCCCTGCTTCCACCATCCCTTGTGCAAATACACATTTCAAGATCAAGCTGGTAACACCTGTACAAGGGGTAAGACAGATCCCTACATTGCTCATTTTTCTGTTCTACGTGTTGAGGCAGGCAACCCATAGGATGTCTGCAATAGGATGTCATCAAATACGTCAAAGTGAGTCGACTACGATGTCTAATGCGCCTAATGAATGTGTTAGGTGCATTGTTCGTAAGACTCAACACTTTTTAGTGCATGAGGGGGTGTTCTGAGGGCGTGTCGCACCACACTCGTATTATTAGACAGATATATGAATGTGGTTTGGCAAAACCAGGCACATTACTGCTCGGACAGGCAGACATATTTCAATGTGGTCTGCCTGAGCCTGAGGAGCCGAAGTGGAGCTAGATTTGCCATTAGGGCAAAAAATGTCCCTTATGTCTCAACTTTCACCAGTACAATAGTAAAAAGTAATTTCTGATAATCATCAAACTATATAAAATTAAATTATTTAAATGTAATAAAAAATGTTATCATATAAAATTAATATACAAAATACAATATCCCAAAAATATAAAAATATCTTCTATAAAATTTATTTAAGATTTAAAAGAATCTAAAACTAATTTTACAATAAACAACCCACTGATGTTGTTGTTCAGATTTTTAAATTTTTAATTTTTAATACATTCAATTTTAAATTTATTTTTGTCCCTATCACATTTTATTCTACATACAGCAATAGCCAGCACACCACTGGTATTGCTGGGACCTGTGGTTCACCAAGCAAGATCAGTACCATAATTTCTATTCACTGACATGCTATTCTGATTTTTTTTCTCTCATTTCCAGCTTATCTATAGCCTCTATACATGTTTGGCGCATTACTTTATGCGCCTAAGTTCCATAAAGCGGCAAACACACAGACGAGGTGCAATGAACTTTAGACACCTTTTATGAACGCACAAAAACCATTTTCATACATCAGGCGCATTATACACTGAAAAACAGATGAGAAAATGAACATCGATTTACCTAGTCCCATACATGTCTCCCATAGTGTCTTTGGGGGTGTTTTAATCAGGATCATTTTTAGTTTTACTACTTGGAAAGTAGGACAGAACATTATGGTGCAAAACTTGGTTGTTGCAGTAAAGCTCTATTCACACCAGCATGAGGGTTTATGTTACTAATAGCTGATTTGCCAGATCCATTTTCCAATAGAGACTGGGGAATAGCAATGTAGCATTAAGATGTTAAAGGGGGAGTTTGGGGTCCAGTGTTGTAATGGCAGGAGTGGCACTGCAGGCTGTGCTATTCTTATCAACAAAAATGCCGGAAAGGTTGGCAGAACCCCTGAACACAAGATGAGTCCTAATTGTGTGAAGAGCAGTAGGCAGTGCTGTAAGCAAATCTGAACTTAAATTAGGAATAGTGGCCGTCACTCTTCTTTTAGTTGTATGGTGTCTTGTTAGTTCCTGGACTGCAGTAAAATCACTCACAGTGTCAGCGGAAGGAAAATAAACCCTTAAAGTGTTAATATTGGAACCGTCCATTGTGTTTTGTGCGTGTTGCACTGAGCTGAACCGGCATCTGTCTCTTGGAAGAAAGCGATGGAAAGAGTTTTAATCTGAGAATTGGCTGAGTGTCATTTACTTCCAGAGATTTCTCCTTCTTGTTAGGACGCATTTCCTCTCAGGACAGGATCTGCAAAATACATTTCCGCCATGTGCGTCCTGTAGCTTTTCATCTCCTCTTTTCTGAGCAGAGCAGCTGAATGACGGGAACTGGGTTCAGCAAGTATGGCGTTAAGAAATGGAGATGGGCATTTATTCTGTTCTTTCTAAACATTCAGGGCTACGTTCATTAGTAAATCTACTTATATAAACCAGACAACAAGAAAAAATCCTATGAATTTAAGGTGTCTGCAAGGGAATGCCTTATACCAATATTGTGTGTGATGATATTTAGAGGGGGTCTATGGATATGTTATAGCACACATAGTCAAAACTATGAAAAGCTTTGGATGCTTCATCGTGTAAGTATGGATGTTATGGACTTGACAAAACATATGGAGGCGTCTGAATGCCATGCAGTAGATTCATTGGGCAGCACTCCACCATACTGGAAGATCTTTCTGGTTCATGAATTTTATGGCACAATGTGATGCTTGCAATAGTAGAGCAATAAAAAAATTGAGCAAGGTGAAGAGCATAGTACATTCCTTGGGATATAGTGATGCCATACATTAGATGTTTTAAGGTTCCTTGATTGTTTTACCATCTTGACAATTTTGTGTCACTAAATGAGGGCATGATGATCCCTTCTACACAGAAAAGTCTTGATGGGTAATGCCAATTAGAACCTTGAATTGCTCAGCAGGGTGCCCTGGATTCCATAAAAGGTGGCTGCCATGTTTGGTATTCCAGAACATGCTATACTGCATTTTCAGACAGGCACACGGCATCACAGTTGGCCAGTTTTTATAACTCCCTATACTATCTATAGAGAGCAGACTGGCCAGTTTCCAAAGCTCGGCTCCCAGCAACCGTGGTCCCCAGGAGCAGCCCGGAGTGACTAAATGTTACCATAAGTTATGTTTGTGAACTGGAATTCTACATACTCTCAACGTCACCACCTCGTCCATGTAATTTCACAATACCGCCTTAATACTAGCTTTGCAACTGTTTAAACTTTAGTTCCTAATGTAATAAAAAAAAAATAAGAAAGGAGAGAAAAAAACACCTAAAACCCTCCCCTCACGCTGCCATTAATTTTCTAGCTGAAGTCCAGCTGCTCCTGTGCTCTCTATGAGATCGCCTGTCCGATACCTCAGGTTGATTACACGCTGCTCCCTGCTGCTCTTGAACAGCAATAGCCTTGATTTCTGCTTTTGTATTATTACAGCAATTAGTCCGTGTGCATGAAAGAGTCCGCTTCTCCACTCTGACCAATTAGAGATGGCATCCATTGTGGTATTTTCATTTTTCTAATATGTATATTCACTTCCATATTAGCAACACATTGGTGCAAAGTTTAACCCTTTCTGGCTTTTTTAATTTGATCTACGTGATTATTTTTGTTTTATTCTGTTACATTTTCCAATGAAGAAATATAAATGAAAAGGAAGAAAGTAAAATGATTTAATTATAACAAATGAGTTTTGGTTTAAGAAAGGTTTCCGTTTCACGTATTTCCATACGTTTATTAAATGGGTTGTCTCTTGTCCATACATCTTATCAGGGAATATGAACATCACAGAGGTGAGTCCAGTATCCCCTCTTAGAGCCAGGCTGGCATGGCTGTACTTGTAATACCTGGTTGGCTATTCATTTGAGTGGATGGCACTGCCGGGAAATGTATGGCGGAACAAAACTTCCCAAGCATTAAAGGGAATGTGTCATCAAAAATTAGTCATTTTTTAAGTCACATTTTTATGTTAAACACATTTTTTAGGATTTTTTGGTTGTTTTATTTTAAATTTTTCATATCATCACTTTCAATATTTTTTAATAATTCTTAAGTCTTGCAGTTTTCACTTTGGTCACTAGGCCTTGTTTCCACTGCTTTAACAGCAGTCAGAGAGATGCTTTACCGTAGCTTTATGAACAGAGGAGACTTAAGACTGACTCTGTGACCTTGGAGGAAATCAGTGTGCAGGGAGGTGAAAGGGTGAACTGTGACTATCTTATGACTGGTGGATCCTGTGTTATCTATTCACACTGGTGTCTCCTTTCAGTTTGACCCTCTTTGTGCTGATAATGAGCAGACAACTGAGAATCTTTCTGTACAGAACAGGAAGTGTCAGACTATTATTAGGCTTAGTGGCCAAAGTGAAAACTGCAGGACTTAAGAATTATTATAAATATTGAAAGTGATATGGAAAATTAAAAATAATATAACCAAAAATTCTTACAAAATGTGTTGAACATAAAAATGTGAGGTAAATAATAGGTCATTTTTGATTACACATTCCCTTTAATAGCTGTACTCTGGATCTTTGTGTAGAAGGCCCTGTTACTCTTTAAAGGGCTTGTCCAAACAAACTCATTGATGTCATATCCATAGACCTGTTCGCAAAATAGGTCGGACCAGCACTTATCTCAGTAACAGTCCCCCAGAAGTCTCTGTTCAACGTGGAGAGGTGGTCATTACTTTTATTTGGTATTCCCAGTATAGCTGAGTGTGCCACCCACCTGTACTCGCCCAACGGGACAGTCCTGACCACCTCTTCATGTTGAAGAGAGTCTTTCAGGGGAGCATTGTCAAAATAGGAGCTGGTCCCAGAGTTGGGACGAGCACCTACCACACACTTATGGCATATCCTATATGAATGCTAACAATATGTTTAAGCTTAAAAAGAACAAAGCATGGCCATTATGTATTAAAACCATTTTACTGGACAACTAATTTCTAGTTTGTAGGCTAGGACTGTGTTGCAACTTTTGTTATGTCATTCAATATAGCTGCATTGTTTGGCACAAATTACACACCTTGTAGTAAGATCATGCTTCATACTTATTTTCCATATTATGTATTTTCTTCTTTTTCCCATGGGGAATGATGCATAGAAAAGTCACATGCTTATTTCGTATTACTTATACTGGAATAGATGTTTGCAAGAGTAAAATTGAAGTCTGCCTCTTTGTCAGAGAAATTGCTTTTCTACCTACTAACTTTTCCTTCTGAACTGAGGCTAACTTGCTTCTTGTGGATGGGCCCCCACTGTTTTGATCAAAAAAGTATTCTAAAAGCCTTAGATTTTTGTGTTTATGACATTTATTAGAATTGCATTTTGAAACAATTCATATATTCTGTGTTTGCAGAGTGCAGCTGTCCATTTCGGGGTGTTTGCACTTGTATATCAGACACGTTAACATACAGCTGTGCCATTTATTTGCAATTTTGGGAGGTGCTGACTATTTTTTGGGGGATTAACTACAAGCTATCACGTGACAACGTTATTGATGAATAATAAAAATCTGTTTATATGTGTCTATATAGTCATTATAATTGGCCTGTTTTGTACCTGCTTATATTTTTCAGTGGAAGATTCTGACGACTTTGGATTAAACTGGGATTCCTCACTGAGTCAAACAGGTATGAACCTTTGTATTTAGGAACATTTAGATGCTATGGGATAAATATATTGAACATCTTATGGCAATATAACTATTGCAGTATATTTGTGGGTGAATGCAATATGTTTCTTTGTGTTGAAAGGTATGATTATGTTTAACTGCTAAATTTAAAACATACACTACTCACAAAAAGTTAGGGATATTTGTGAAATTTATGGAAAAAGTCAACATGTAAGACGATGACGCCTGTGCCTGGTGGTGTGGTCGTCTAGCACGCAGACCACATTGATGTAAACGGTTGTTTGACATGACACTTGAATGCCACTCAACTCCAGGTACGTTTAAGGGTGGTGAGAGACACCCATCATCCGGTTCTGCAGGGCATTGTTTACAATGAAGTGGTCATCAGTGTGTGATATAGCCAAAGGACGTCCACTTCTTTGCCTTTCTGTGACTCTTCCAGTCTCTCTGTATCTCTGTTACAACCTGCTGATGACACTCTCTGACACTCTAAGCTCAGTGGCCACTTCTATCTGAAAGCATCCTGCTTGCAGCCTCACAATGGCGGGGTACTAGATATGTTTTACAGCTCACAATCACTGTGCAGGACTCAGCAGCCATTTGATAGAAGAAAATATGGATGTCCACAATAGTCTTGTGGTATAAACATTGAAATTTTTAATCCAAGCGATAAAATAAAAACACAGAGAAAAGTAAAACAGAAACAAAACAGCGGTCTGAAATGGCGTGGTACTGTTGCAAGGTATTGTTGGTCTCATGATATCAAAATGTGAACATCATGATGAGGAGGACTGTTTAAATCCCAATTCAAATTGATCCCATAAATGTATTGGACTATTGATGGATCAAACACCTGTTGTGAATTCTGCCATTAAACTCCTTGTTAGAGATCAGCAAATTGTGCAAAAAGTACTGAGACATGTGCATTCTAGAGTTAAGAGATGGTCTCATTGATTGCATCTAAAAAAAATTTCAAAAATTTTTTACGTTCATCCTGAAATTTCAGCCAAAAGCCAAATATCCCTAACTTTTTGTGAGTAGTGTATATTTCTGGGTGTGTTTACCATCTATATTAAAACAATTGACACATCTGTATATTCTGATAAATGCTTAATTACTGCCACATTGTAGTTTGCTGCAGTTATCGTAACTTATTAAATGTCAGTTAAAATGGCTACATCTGTTTCTATAACAGTACATTCAGACTAAGAGCTTTTAGCCTCTATTCACACTAGGACTAGGAGGACATCTGTTCGGCTTCCTGAGACTTTTTGATGGTGAGAAAAGTGCATTGTGCAAGGTTGTTTTTGCTGTCAGTAATACAGGAACCCAAAGGAAACCTAATTAAAGTCAACTTATATCTGCCATCATAGCTGTCATAACTCTGTTTTAATGATAACCATGGCTCTAGTGTGAACACAGCTGTACAGTGTAAGCTTACATGGTATCAACAATTGATTAAGTGTATTGAGAGAAGCAGATACAGAGAAGATAATTGCATGGATGAATAAGTAAATGTTGCCTCGTTGAGAAACAAATGGGCAAGACCATGATAAAGGTTCTAGGCTTGTTGCAGGAGGTGAGTTTTTAGATTTTGTTGAGCGGGTTAGAGTGCTTTCACATGAAGCGTTTTTGACGCATTTTTGACGTGTTTTTGGATGCAGAAGGACACAGACGATAATGCTGCACAAAAAAAAACATCAAGCGCATCAAAAAACGCTCTGTGTGAAAGCACCCTTAGGCGATCTTCACACGGCTTAATTGCAGGGCGTACTTACGCCCCGCAATTACACCATGTGGACGGGAGCGGGGGGGCGGCACCTCGCCGGCCCATAGATTATCATTACTAGCGACGCGTATACGCCGCTAGTAAATGACATGTCACTTATCTCCCCCCGCGGTGGATTCGCCGAGCGGGGAGAGGAGACGGAATCCATAGTTCTCTATGAGAACTGTGGATTACCGTAATGACTGGGACGTATTCCAGACGTAATTCGCGCAATACGGGGCGAATTACGGACTGAAATACGTCCCATTTTAAGCCGTGTGAACATGGCTTTAGAGAGTAAGGACGTGGAATAGATATTGAAGAGAAAAATAGTGCCTTTAGAAGAGTCCTTGATAAAAAAGGTGTGAGGTGGTGGTTAGAGCAATACAAAAGACATTTGGTAAGCAGTGCTTGTATGTAGGGTGGGATATGAACTGGTTTAATGTGCTATACAGATGACATTCTTCACTGTTTCATATTAAACTTTAATTATTAAATCCATTCAATATATTACAATGTGTATTTCACAACCAGGTGAGCAGAAATGTATACTAACAGGTAAAAATGGAAATGTCATGTTGGGAAAAAAGTAATACAAGGTCTTCAGTTCAACATTGTCCACAACTAAGCATTGTAGTGACTTTAGTATGGTTCCTATTTGATTTTAGTTGTCAGGTCTGATGAAAGCACTTTAGGTTCCTCTAATGGCTAAGAACATAAAGCTTTTTTTCCAAAACCATTTGCCCCATTACAAAGGTTACATTTTCACAGGGTAAAAGTAATGCAAGAGTAGTTATTTAATACCAATCGGATCTACATCTCATTGAGTGTTTGTGAGCTGTTATTAAGGCTCTTTCAGTTAAAAAAGGAATTTTCATAATCATGTATTGGCCTATTACATCGAGTACAGGGCTTGTAAAGCATTAAAGTGCTTTCTACGGCAAATGGTGACTAGTTGTCCTACATTTACATCATAAGGTTAGGAAGGAGGCTGTAACTTGCAGCTCACACCCATCTTTAGCAGCTGGGACAGGAGATAACTGCTTAGATGCCCCAGTCAACATTACTGCAGCATCTAGGCAGTTGTACAAGAGGAGGTTGCACCTCCAACTTCTGACTACGGCCCCTTCTCCTCCTCTCTTCCCCTCATCCTCTGTGACGTAATTGCGGGATGCCAACCAGTTGTCATGGCGATCGGGCCTAATAAAGGCCTACTGCTCCTAGTACATACAGAGGAAGGGTGTAATAGGAGGGTCAGAATTGTATGTTATTCTACAGTACATTAGTTTCTCAGAATAGTGTACAAGTGATTGCGCCCCCCTAGTGGTCAAGCACCCTGGAGGGACTAAAAGCACAAGTTGTTAAATATAACTGGTCTCACTGTATCCGTAAAACATTATTTATTTTGCACAGTGATGGGCATAAGAAAAATAAAAAATAGGAAAGAACAGCAATGCCAAAGTTGTGTTTTTTTATTTTTTGTGGGGGTGGGGTTCAATTCCCATTCCCAAAAGTGGAATAAAAATTGTCCCTGGTGGAGGTAATTTTTACAGATATTGAAAATAATACATAATCGCATTAAAGAAGTTGTCCCAAGATGGCCACATATTGCCTTTGTTCTCGATAGCTGAAAAGTGGCTTTTATTGTTCAGTCCCTTAAATTATATATATTATAAACCAATTATATGGTTTTATGAAGCTAAAGTCTGACTGTTTTCTATAAATAAAGGAATACATAAAAAAAATAACCTTACTACTTGGCTGTTTCACAAGGCCTGCTCTTCATAGCCAGCTTTAGGCTCCCACTTTCTAGTCAGGTTGTGGGTGGCTCTATAGCAGTGACTGACATTTCAGCTCTGCTATTCCTAGCTGAACCTGTTAGAGGGACATTGGAGATGAAAGGGTTTCATAGCAGGACACAAGGCTACCTAGCTCTAACAAAGTTTATCAGTAAGAAAGATAAACAAGCTCCTGGTCTGCTGATAAGACACAGCTAGGAATGAGGTCACCATCTTGCCTACTGCTGGAGGAGAGAGAGGTGGTCATCAGCCTAGAAAACCTTCGGTAAACAGGAGATAAGATCTGCCCTATTTCTGAGATAAAGCAGAATTAGCACAGCAATGTATTTGGTAATACAGTAGTTTTTATTTACAGTGTTCTGCATGTTTAAGTTTGCGTTCACATGGCAATGACAAATACGGTATTTTGTTATTTTTTTGCACGTAAGGAGACAGCTTTTGTCCGCGTTTGCAGATACAGCGCTCCCTTCATATTGAACTGTTTATGTTCTGCCCAAAAACCGGGTTACACAGCCGGTGTAAAAAAAGTCCGGCAGAAAATCCATGCAGTGTGAACTACTGCATGGATTGTCTATTTATGTAAAAGGTTGACAGTCGGTTTACAGACGGTTTTCAAATCCGAAAACCATCTGTAAATCCGACTGAAAACCCTTGCTGTGGGGATGGGCCCTAAAGCTAATGCATGTGATGGGAATACTCCTTCAAGATTAAGTCAGCTACAGAGGCTCAGGATAGTAGTAATAGTTGTTGTCTACTGTTAAGATGTTTTTCTTCTTTTATTCCACCATTTTGCCAAAGAAATCTATGCTTTCCTTGCCTGTCTAATATGCAGTCCCCTCTGTGCAGGAGCTAACTGAGCGTGTAAACTGTGTGTTTACTCCTTCTTGCATGACCCTCAGTTTCAGATGACTAAGACAAGCCGTTCCCTTTTTGAAGCTAGAAACTTTAATTTTTATTAACACATATTGTTGATATTTTGTTGTGTTATCTGCTTAAATTTCATATACCTTCTCCTTGTTATGACTTGATGCCCGGTATAACCCTACAGAGGATACTATGGCCCTCATTTACTGTCGCTGTCTAAAAGTTAGAGTAAACTTAGACAAGCAGTCAAAAAATGCACCGGATTTATCAAAGTGGCTCATGCCGCTTGGTAAATTGGTGCAACTTTAGATTTTTTTTTTTTTTGGCTTACTTTCTATGCCACAATTTTGGTGCAGTATGTCACATCATTACCTTGCCCACTTTCCAGTGCCATCACACCCACTTTTTGGGAAGCCAAGCAGTGTGCAGAAACTGTCTTAAGTCCAAAATAAATGTACCTGGGACAAGCTGCTCCAAAATGTAGCCACTTTTTGGCACATTTTAAGATCACTTTGTAGTGCAACCACATTAGTAAATGAGGGCCTCTTGGTCTCGGATCATATACATAACAAATAATAATAACAATATTTTATATGGAGGAGAAAAACTTCCATTTGTTTATGTGCTAGTATCATAGACCCGTATCACCTATGCACATGTATAGAAACCTCTTATTATTTGTATTACGGTTTCATATATTCTGATATAAAACATGCAAGAACCCCCACCTTCCATGCTGTGCTCCATTTTTCCCTTAGGGGAATGAAATTTTATCTGAGAATTTCTTATTTCCGGCAGTCGACAGAAATAATGTTCGTGGAAGCAGATCATTCTCTTATGGAAAACGAGCTTACCTGCCTTGAAACTAATTATGCCTGGGAAGCCTTTTTAATTAGATAATGGCAATAATGAAACAGCTATTAGATTTCCCTGCAAAGTGTTGGAAAAATTTGAGTTTAGCCAGTGTCCCGTCAAATGGGAAAACCTTGGAGCGTTTTAATAACAAATCAGCTCAACTGTTATTAGAAGACTTCTTAGGTGCACAAGAATCCTGTCGGATTGTCCTCGTTTTACTAAGAGAACTTCAGTACCTGGGTTACACTTGTTGGAATCATTTTGGTGGTAGCCTCAGAAGCTTGAAATATTGCAGGAAGGTTGAGACAGCCCATCACTGTTACATCGTCTTGCTTCGTAGACTTCAGGCCTGATATATCTTTTTTCAGGTATACCTAACTATTAGGACATGTCCCCACGGCACGGGTTTGCGGATGTTTTTTCAGACGGTTTGCGGTTTTGCAGACAGTCTGAAAAACTTGCTGTAAACGAACACAACGGGCTTCTATGGAAAACCCATGCAGCAGTCCCCACTGCACAGGTTTTCCGCCCAGCGGTTTTTCAGACCGCCGGCCGCCCGAAAAACGTTGTGCGTGCACATTCTTCTGTCTGGTTTTCGGACGGAATATGGGAAGGGGGAGGGCTTTTCTACGCTCATCACGCAGAAAAGACGTCCCCCTCGCTGCCGTGGGGTCGGCACACAAACCGGACAAATACCGGTCGGATAAGCCGACCGGTATTTGTCCATTGCCGTGTAAACGGCCCTAACATGTCTTTTCTTCCTCAAATTTAGTCAATTGCAAAAGCGCCTTTCCCTCGCCCTCCACTGATGCTGTTAATCATTAATCCAGGTCCTAATCTTTTATCGTCTTGATTACTGTAACTCACTACTTATTGGTATTCCACTAAACAGACCAGCTCTGCTTTAATCCATCATGAATGCAGCAGCCAGGCTGATCCTAGCAGTTATAATAATTCCTCTCCTGTCAGTCGCTCATTACACTGGTTATCTGTTTATTGTAGAATTAAATTAAAAACCCTCAACAATCTCCATCTACCAACCCACTCCTGCCCTTCATTCCTTCAGTATCTTATAGTACTTATCGCCACCTATTACAACCTCTTACTCCTGTCTAATAGACTTCTCCTGTGCTGTCACCCATTGCTGCATCTCAGTACCCAGAATCATTAGACTGAACATATCCAGTTTAGGGCTGGGTTCATACTGCTTTCGGTATCCACCATGATATCTGTTGGTATCCCTCAAGATATTTGAAAAAGGTTGTATCTCGGTAATCCACACTAATTTATCCGGCACAGAAAGCTATAACACCAATTCATATATGGGCCTATAACCAAAGTTGCAAAGAGGGAATCTAAAGATAAGCAAACAAACCCCCAAAATAACAACCAAAACTCTTCATATATATGAAAAAACAAATAATGTAAAACAGATTTTATTATAATTAATAAAAAGGCAGTGGTACAATATGTAACATCCCTGTAGGTAAGCAAACCATATGTTACCAAAAATATATGAGGTGATAATAAAAGCACAAGTACTCCTAAGGGAATAACAAAATATACACAAGTAACCCCAAGCAGAAATGATGATAACAAAATAAGATACAAACCTGTTAATGTACAGAAAATAGCCTCAGTTGTTATCTGTGCATCCCCATGGTCTGGATCTTTCCATCTTTGCTATTTTGTTATAATAATTTAGTAAACCCAAACTATGTACATATGGTGAAGAATATAGGGTGCTCTTGTGATCCTTGATTTGTCACAGCTCAGCTTAGATGAGAAAAGAGTTTTCTCCTGTCAGTCTGGCAGAACTGACATTGAATGGCATTAAGCAGCTTGAGCTGTATAATGTATGCAAGCTGCAGAAGGCAAATCCTGCAACATATTTTATACAAACATGTAGCCTATAGTACATGCAAACCAATAGAAAATATTTATTCAAAGATGTCAATGGCCTTTAAGCAAACAGTTTTACAGATCAAACATCCATAGTGGTTTTCCATGACTTCTCTGGACTATAACGGACTTGTATAGTTTTCTAATATATTGTTGGCTTTTATTATCTTTATGATTTATAAATACATTATCACCCAGAAAAGTAATGAAAGCACAGGGCTATTCACCGATAAATACCCCTAACCAATGAAACAAAGACACTGGTTTTATAGGAAGCATGTGAAACCTTACTAAAGTTCTTAGGGTACATCGTGTGTTTCGTAAGCTCGCGCTAACATGCGCGTACCCCCGCAGCCTCCCGGCCCCATAGACATGCATTACCCGCGGTGCGTATTCGCCGCAAATAATTGACATGTCACTTATCTCCCCGCGCGTACAATACGATCGTATTGTATGAGCGCGGAGAGGAGACGTAATCCATAGTTCTCTATGAGAGCTATGGATTACCGTAATTATGGGAAGTATTAAGTGCAGAACGCCGCAAATACGCAGCGAAATGCGCCCCAAAATAAGCCGTGTGAACATACCCTTAGAATTCATACTTGCTTTCAGCGTACTTTTAATCCTTAAACCCATGAGCTAAAAAAAAAGAGCATTATTACTGGTAGCACATGATTAAATGATTGTGGTACCTGCAATAGCGAACCTGTATATTTGAAGAGGTTGTACAGGCTAAACAAAACATGGCTGCTTTATTCCAGAAACAGCGTCACGCCTGCCTTTGGTATGTGTATGGTATTGCAGCTCAGCATCAATGAAGTAAATAGAGCTAAGCTTCAGACAGGTGTGGGGCTACGTTTAGAGGAAAGAAGCCTTGCTGTTACTTTTATACAGCTTCTTTTCATGATATAATGGGGGAACTGTAGCATCACCTCATAGGGTTTAAAAATTAGTGATCACGATAAATCTGTAATTCTTTACCTGAACATACTTCATTTTGGCACATTATGGTCTCAAAGCCTCTGGATTAATAGTCCTGGAATATCTTCTGTTTTAGACTGGTCTCCTTGGTTTGTTCTTACCCACTGTTTGCAGTTTATAGTTTTTATGCATTGTACATCTCTTCTATGCTTTAAAGGGGTTGTCTCGCTACAAAGAATAGCTTTCAAATTGTAGTGAACAGTAAATGAAGACATTTTCCAAATACATTGCGTTGTTCATCTTTTTTTGTTAAGGAGCTACAAATGATTTTTCACCTTCCTGGCTCTATTTGGTTTCCTAGGTGACCAACCTGTTTACTCCTTTTCCCCTGCTGTTTGTTCTATGAGATAGCAGGGAGTGATGTCTTCAAACAGGTCACTGCAGCCAGTGAGAGCCTGTGTGTTATCTGAACTTTCAGACAAAAGCTTCTAAGCTAATCTAAACTAATTAGCAGACTGAAAACACAGAGCTGAATACATGGAGTGAATGCATGGAGCTCATATGCTAATTACAGACAGTCTGACCAGGAAGTGACAGGATGCATCTATGAAACTCTGAGGGGAGACAACCCCTTTAAGGAGAACTTGTGGCATATACTTATATCTTTGTTTTAGTAAATATATGTGTTCCCCATGAAATAAATAATTCTGGAGCATCTTCTCTTGTAACTCCGTGTTGTGCTGTTCCTACCCTGTTTCCCTGAAAATAAGACGGTGTCTTATATTATTTTTTGCTCCTAAGGATGCACTAGGTATTATTTTCAGGGGATGTCTTATTTTTTTCATGAACAAGAATTCACATTTAAACCCCATGAAGTAATAGGAGACTAAACTGCAAACACTTTCTGAAATTGGCTTCATTAGGAAAATCAAAGCATTTCACCTGCAATTCAATTTTTAAAAAAGCACTGGCCCTTTAAGACAGCTCTGAAGTCTGTACTTGACAGCCTGATGAATCATTGTGCTGAAAGCTGTGCTTCTGAGCTGGAAGAGTCCACTGTGAATAGGGAGCCTACAAGTCTACATCATGTGCACATCAGCAGCATTGTCATATGGATGTCTGTGTGCTATGGAGGAGGAGGCTGAAGCAACAGGTAAACCCTGTCACACTATGTCCTCAGTGTGCTGTGCCTGCCTATAGTGAGAGACTCGGATCACCCTGTACAAGCAGCTATGCCCTCGGCCCCCCCCCCTGCACAGTTGGTATGTTCCACTGCCTTCTGTAGGATCTCCTGACAAAGTGTAAGTAAAAACCTTCTCCCTGTGATACTGAGGGAAATCCTCTGGATTGCTAATACATTTGAGAAAAGTTTTATAATTTCATCTACTATCAATTTGTGTGTGTTTGTTTGGAGGTGGTAGGTGCTCTTGTAGTAATGACTGCCGCTAGGTCTTATTTTCAGGGGAGGCCTTATAGTTCTATGCTTGAAAAAAATTGCAGTAGGTCTTATTTTCGGGGGAACACGGTATGTTACTCCTTCTAGAAATGTATTGCCGAATCAGTCATTTGGGTGTTACCATTCCATTATTAAAGCTGCGTGTCCATGCAAACACTTGCATTGTCCTGTAAGTGCTGACAGAGTCCGACTATGCAGGAGCCCCCCCCCCCCCCTTCAAATGGTAACACCTAGCTGAGAGATTCAGTAATACATTTCTAGAGGAAAGGCTCAAGATAGAGTTATCAAGTCATAAGATGCTTCAGAATTATTATTTTACAGGGTATATAAGAATTTTCTAAAACAAACATGTCAGCATCGGCCACAGGTGACTTCTTATGTAATCTTTTGGTATGTTCACACTATGAACTGACCCTTTGATGGCTTTGTACATCTTAATATTTGCTTGCAGGTAATTAGACATATACCATAGACTAAAATAGAGTAAACATAATCAATTTTGTGACAGTACACTATCCTGTCCCACAAACTATGGCAAGTACAGCTGTAAATAATAATGATAATCTATATAACTATATAAACAATAATCTTTATTTATATACCGTATATACTCGATTATAAGTCGACCCGAGTATAAGCCGAGGCCCCTGATTTTGCCACAAAACACTGGAAAAACTTATTGACTCGAGTATAAGCCTATTGTGGAAAGTGCAGCGGCTAATGGTACATTTCAAAAATAAAAAATGGATACCAATAAAATTACATAGGCAGGTATAGGCAAGTATATATCCCCGGTAGGCAGGTATAGGCAGCTTAATGTCCCCCATATGTAGGTATAGGCAGTTTAATGTCCCCCATAGGCAGGTATAGGCAGTTTAATGTCCCCATAGGCAGGCTATAGGCAAGTATAGGCAGGTATATGTCCCCCATAGGCAGGTTATAGGCAGGTATATGTGCCTCGTAGGAATGTATAGGCAGGTATATGTCCCCCAAAGGCAGGTTATAGGCATGTATAGGCAGGTATGTGCCCCCATAGGCAGGTATATGTCCCCATAGGCAGGTTATAGGCATGTATAGGTAGGTATATGTCCCCCATAGGCAGGTTATAGGCAGGTATATGTCCCCATAAGCAGGTTATAGGCAGGTATATGACCCCATAGGCAGGTTATAGGCAGTTATATGTCCCCATAGGCAGGCATATGTCCCCATAAGCAGGTTGTAGGCATGTATAGGCAGGTATAGGTCCCCATAGGTAGGTTATAGGCAGGTATAGGTGTAACGGCTGGAGTAGTGGATCCTCTGGACCACCGCAATCGGTGGTAACGGCCGCGCCAGGGAGCGGGGTCTAAGTAGGTCCCGCAAAGCGGGATGGACTTGCTGCGGCGGGAGTCCTACCA
The DNA here is from genome assembly GCA_025379985.1 of Phyllomedusa bahiana. Classification (NCBI taxonomy): domain Eukaryota; kingdom Metazoa; phylum Chordata; class Amphibia; order Anura; family Hylidae; genus Phyllomedusa; species Phyllomedusa bahiana. Next base: position 142,577 of record JAODAL010002086.1, on the reverse strand, counting down.
GGTCGCTACCCCTATATAAACTATATAAATAATAGTCTTTATTTATATACCGTATATACTCGAGTATAAGTCGACCCGAATATAAGCCGAGGCCCCTAATTTTGCCACAAAACACTGGAAAAAACTTACTGACTCGAGTATAAGCCTAGGGTGGAAAATGCAGCGGTTACTGGTAAATTTAAAAAATAAAAATGGACACCGATAAAATTAAATAGGCAGATATAGGCAGTTTAATGTCTCCCATATGTAGGTATAGGCAGTTTAATGTCCCCATAGGCAGGGTTTTTAAAAAAATATAAAATACAAGTACTCACCTCTCTACCCCGCTGCTCCTGGGCGCTCCGTCTTCTTCCTGGCACAGGGGGCGTAATGTCATCAGGCCGTGCAGGCAGCGTGATGACACAGCACTCTGCCTGTGCCGGACACTCCGGAAGGCGCCCGGGCCATGCCAGTGCCCGGACGCCGACGGTGACTCGAGTATAAGTCGAATAAGGCTTTTTCAGCACATTATTTCGTGCTGAAAAACTCGGCTTATACTCGAGTATTTACGGTAGTTTCAACAAATTCTGCTGCACTTTACAATTTAGAAGGTGTAAGTCCAGACAAAAGAAAAACAAACATTACATAGTAAAAAGCTACTACCAGATCAATCATGAGGTGTGAGGGCCCTGCCAGCAAGAGCTTGCAATATATATGAATAGGGCACATGTAGTGAGCAGTGGACTATACATTTGAATACATGCTACTGGATATTTAGATGAATACAAGTGATAGACGATCGGTTAATATTGTGAACCAACCCTGAGGCTATGTTTACACAGCTTATTCACGCCCTAATTGCTGGACAGATTTCGCCCGCAATTACGCCATGTGCTCCAGAGCGGGGGCGGGCCGGTTCTATGAGAACTGTGGATTACGGTAATGACCGAGATGGATTTCCCCCGTAATTCGCACAGTAAAGCGTGAATTACGGGCTGAAATTCGTCCCAAAATAAGCCGTGTGAACATGGCCTAAATGCAAAGACTTGATGGTGCATACACATTGGGGCTGCAAGCAACGCCTCCAAGCAGAAGCCTATGGCTGTGCGACTTTGCTGGTTACTACTGGCAACCATTGGCGCCGGCATGCGGCCGGACCCTTGTGTGTTTGCACCCTAAAAAGTGAAGACAGTTACATTTTATCGACATAATTAATGCAGTCAGACGAAAGGCCTATTCCATTTGACAGGTCATAGTGGTGAGCCAGGGTTTTTGTTAGATGATGTATCCAGAACTGCTTGTGCATTGTAGAGATACAGTGTAAAATGATAGCGCTATTTATTCCAACTTGCATGCGACTGGAAATTTCCTTTTGAGCAGTTACAGAGCTCTGGAGGGGGCGTTCTTTTCCTCCAAATTGAAAATTGAAAATCCAAATTGAAAAGATGGCATGGAGGATTTTTATATGAGATCAATAATTTAAACATCTCAAAAATTGGAGTTTTCCTTACGTATTGTGGTGTATCAGCAAGGGAGAATCAAAGCTTATGGCATTTATGGTTATTTAAGCAGTTGCTGCTTTCTGCCCCTAACAGATGTGTTCTATGTACCCTGTTGTGTTGCTTATTACGTTAGGTGTGAACCGTGCATCAAATAGTCGCTATCCAGCAGCTTTAGAAAGCAGTGTCCGTGCATGGTTTGGATGGTCAGAGATATAAAGAATGTAACGACTGTTGGCATTGCTAATGCCATTTAGGTGTTGAATGTTAAAAAAGCGAATGTGTGGTTATATAGTGTACAAGTGAATTTGCTGGCCCACTTGTTTCCAAACTAATCTATTATGGACTGTCACAAACCTCCATCCACATAGAACAGAAGTCGAATCAAGCCCGGCCATGGAACAGGAGCCACGGGAGTGTCCAGTAGGTGCCTGTGAAATGTGTAGGAGACTGTGGGGGGGATGCTGGCCGCCTCTGTGGAAACTGAACTGCTGGGAGCCAAAGGCAACATTGAGGAGACTGTGAGCAGGTCTGCTGAGCACAAGCAGCCAGATGCATCTGCGGGCAGGGGATGTGTGTGCCAGCCAGAGATGGCTTTCATCTTCACTGTTTTCACCACGCTACAGTCTAAAGTGCATTTCTATTTTTCTTTCTTTTTTTTTTACAAATCTCTCTGTACAGGAACCTAGCTATATTTTATTTATTGCATTTATTGGTACTGTAAAAATCTTGTGTATAGTGAAAGAAATAATTTATTTATATAGCACCAACATATTCCACAGCGCTGTACAGAGTTGTCACTACTTTGCTCCTTGTGTCCGTTAGACTCACAAGCTGAATTGGGATTAAATTAAAGGGGTTGTCTCACTACAAAGAATAGCTTTCAAAATGTAGGGAACACTAAATGAAGACGTTTTCCAAATATATGGCTTTGTTCATCCTTTTTTGTTAAGGAGCTACATTTGATCATCTTCTGATGGCTTTCTGATTTCTTTAGTGACCGACCTATGTACTGTTTCTTCCCTGCTGTTTGTTCTATCTGATAGCAGGGAGTGATGTCATCACACAGGTCCAGGCTGGCAGTGTGAAAGCTTGTGTGTTATCTGATCTGTCAGACAAAAGACAGTAATTACTCTACTGTTTACATTAGCTCAGAAGCTTCTCCAGACCTCAGAGAAGGTAATTTATTTAATCTAGACTAATAAACAGAGAAGTCTGAATAGACTCCATATGCTAATTACAGACAGCTTGACCAGGAAATGACAGAGCAAAGCAGCATTATTTCATTCATGCATCCTATATAACTTTGAGATGCAACAACCCCTTTAAGTTATTGAAAGGAAACTCGCACAAACACATAGTATATGAACTCAAATAATACTTATACAAATCATTGTTATTTACTGGATTCAGATCCAGGACTTCAGCATTACCCGGCAATAGTGCTAACCACTGAGCCACTTGTCATGGAGATGGTTGATTTTTTTTTTTTTTTTTAAATTATCTATTTTTATTAACTTTTTTTTAAATTTACATACTGCACAACAATTCCCTTTAAACCCTCCTCCAACCTTCACAACAATACTCTATGCATCGACAATCAATAATGGGATTGATCAAAAAAAGAAATTGGAAAAAGTCTCTGGTGAGTTACAGCATCGTTCAATGAATATAAAGTTCTCTGTTTAACCTGAAAGAGATTCCAGAGCTTGACAAATGACACAAACATTTTGCAGTTTAAAGAAGGCCTAATCTGTAATGGTTCTATGAAAGCCATTCCTGATCTGTCTATCCCCAGTTTAAAATTTGGCGTTGGCTCCCCTTTTAGTGTATACACTTTTTTTCTAATGTTATACTTCAATTAACCGTATGGATATATTCTTCAATTATGGGACCAATAATATGTAACCAATGCTGTACAATTAGCTTTCTGGCAAGATATAATAATCTAGCCATCGCAAATCTTTCAGAAGATCTTGTAGAAAGATCTTCCACATACCCTAATATACAGACGTAAGGAGTAAGTTAATTATAATATAATATCCTGCACTTGGCTATAATAGTCGTGGTGCCAGTGAAAAGGAGTATTGCAACTCCACGTACATATAATATTAAATAATTTCACGGCACACAAGGAGTTAGTTGCATTTAAATTGTATGAAGTTTTTATTCGGATGAATAAATATATCAAGTAGTTTCAGTTACAGAGAATCAACAGAGTCGAATGCCTCAATATACAGACTAGTATTGTTTAGTACAAGGTGATAGTGATCTAATATTTGAACGTTTCGGCTGTCGCCGCAGCCTTCGTCGGCCAGATCACTAGAAAGAAATGCAGTATATTAAAGACATAAATAAAAATTAACTTGAAGCAAATGCAGAAAAGTAAAAAGGAAAAAAAGGAAAAAGAAAGACTTAGGAATAGGAGGAAATAGAGAAAAAAATAAAGAACAAAAAGGAACTTACAGAGAGAACATGTATAGACCGTGTTTATAAGTATGGAGATACCAGACAAAAAAAGGGGGGAGAGGGAAAAAGGGGAAGATGAGAAGAAGACAAGATATAAGTGGCATGCCCCCTTTTTTTGTCTGGTATCTCCATACTTATAACACGGTCTATACATGTTCTCTCTGTAAGTTCCTTTTTTGTTCTTTATTTTTTTGTCTATTTCCTCCTATTCCTAAGTCTATCTTTTTCTTTTTTACTTTTCTGCATTTGCTTCAAGTTAATTTTTATTTATGTCTTTAATATACTGCATTTCTTTCTAGTGATCTGGCCGACGAAGGCTGCGGCGACAGCCGAAACGTTCAAATATTAGATCACTATCACCTTGTACTAAACAATACTAGTCTGTATATTGAGGCATTCGACTCTGTTGATTCTCTGTAACTGAAACTACTTGATATATTTATTCATCCGAATATAAACTTCATACAATTTAAATGCAACTAACTCCTTGTGTGCCGTGAAATTATTTAATATTGTAAGGAGTAAGTTAATTTTAGCAAAATAAACCCTATTTATTAATGCAGTTACCTCTGTCCTTTAATGCTAAAATCCCAGACAAGACCAGAACACGTGTAACGTGTTGCATTTTGGGCAATTGTCCCTTGAAGAAATCAGAGTTGTGGAGTTGGTGCCCATTTTGGTGGAGTCGGAGTTGTTATAAAATGGATCGGAATATATAATAAATTGGTCAAGTAAGTTCAATGCAGTGCCAAAAGCAAGAGGAATTGGGTCTTGCCAGTGTTACTGCTCCCATATCTTTGACATAATCAGATGAGGAGTTTAATTTTGAAAAGTATTTGGATGACATGGAGCAGCCAAAGCGTTTTCTCAGGGGAAAAGATTCTGCTCCCGTTGCAAAAACAGATTGAACAATTTCATAGACTCCACAAATGTTATTCAGTACGTTTTTGTTGAAAACTGTTTTTTTCCCCACTTACTGCAGCGTTTTGCATATTTACAATTTTTTTAAAAGTTTTTTTGTGTTCTAAAGTTGTATTCCAATAAATATATTTTACTCTGACAAGCAAAAGGGTAACAATGTTTTGAACTTGTGGCTCTCAGGCTCCATGTCTCACCATCCACTACAGCTTTGAACGTGAGACTCCCATCATTTTATAGACAATCATCTTGACTATCTCATACATAGCTTTTACCTGCAACTATTTAGCATATACTTAGTTAGCATATACTTAGTTATGCAGATTCTCTTCATGTAACTGCATTGTTACTGTTTTGTTCCTGGTGGTGGAACAATCTTTTTCTACTACAAATTACAACCTGTTCTCAGGGCTGTGGGGTCGGAGTCTGAGGCTATTTTGCAGGAGTCGGAGTCGTCATAAAATGGACCGACTCAGACTCCCAGAATATATAATAAGTTGGTCCAGTTAGTTCGATGCAAAGAGCAAGAGGAATTGGGTCCGGCCAGTAATACTGCTCCCATATCTTCAGCCTTATCACATGGGGAGTGTAATTGATGACATGGAGCAGACAAAGCGCTGCCCCAGGGGAAAAGATTCCGCTCCCATGGCAAACAGATTTCAGCAAAATGTTTCACCTGTTTTCAAAGAAGTAGAAGAGTTCAAACATTCATCAAAACTGACTGTGGCTGAGGCAATTCCTTTATACCATGACATTGTTAGAGATGTTGCCCCTGTGGTCACCGCTTTGCCCCCAACCCAAGTTAGTGTAGAGAGGCCGTTCTCTAGCCTGGAAATAATGAGATCAGATGTGTGGTCATGTATGCAGGATCTGATGGAGGCAATACTATTTCTCAGAACAAATTCAGAGACTGCACAAATATTCCTGCAATGTTTTGCATATTTACAATTGTTTTGTGTCCTAAAGTCATATCCAATAAATATATTTTACACTGACAAGCAAAATGGTAACAATGGTTTGAACTTGTGACTTTTAGGCTCCATATCTCTCCATCCACTACAGCTTTGTACATGAGGCTACTGTAATTTTATATACAGTCATCTTACTTCTTATACATAAATGTGACTTGCAAGTATTTAGCATCTACTTAGTTATCTACTTAGTTATCTAGCATCTACTTAGCTCCTAAAAATCAAAGTGTTAATTTTTATTATTTTCTTAGTATTTGGGAAATCCACCTTTGGCTTTCAATACTGCCTGAATCCTTCTAGGCTCTGAATCAGATTCAAGCATATCTTGACCAAAATCTGATCCCAGGTCTCTTCTACACATTCTCAATGTTAGTGCAGACTGGACTTGGATACAAATACAGCTTTTTCTTCAACTCTACCCACAAGTGTTCAAAAGATCAAAACATTGTTACCCTTTTGCTTGTAAGTGTCTGTTCTTCCTAAATAGCTTGAATATTGTATCATAAGGTGATAAACAGCCTGATGTTACCACTTTACTACAGTAAAGTTATTACTTAAACATGCGCCGTATATGAGGGAGTCAGGAGTCGGAGGTTTGGGAAATTGAGGAGTTGGAGTCGGGGCTTCGGCTTGCCGACTCCACAGCCCTGCCTGTTCTCACATTCCCTAATAGCTCAGCGTGTTATTAGGCTGACTCCCAAGTGAAAGGTCACTGGTTCGAGAAGCCATGAAGAAGATTTCCCAAGAAAAGAGAAACAGCACCATCCAGCTCATCGATAAAGTCTCTGGGCCAAGAAAACTGCCAAACTGCATCATGTGAGGCCATGACAGCCGAAAGAATATGAAATGAAGCCCATTCATCCATTCAAAAGCCAAGAGGTGACATCCAGGCAACATATCAGAGTCAACAAGTCGGCTCATCACAAGGTCTACCAGTTCTAATGTGACAGACACGGCAGTGGAGGCGGCTCATATACTTCTTAAGAGTGAGATCATAGATGTCCATGCAACACGCATTACACAGGTCTCGAATGAAAGGTGAAGAAGCCTCGACTTCAGTCTCACCATAAGAAGCGTTGGGTTGAGTTTTCAAAAAAGTACAAGAAAATAAAAGATTTGAAACGGGTGATTTGGAGCGATGAGATGAAAGTCAATAGACCGGGCTCTGATGGGGGCAAATGGGTTTGGAAGAATGAGTCTAACGGATCGATAAATTAAAGAAACTGTCTTGTTCGGTGAAGGAAGCCTGATGATATGAGGATGTTTCACAGCCAAAGATGTTGGATATTTGACCAAAATCAATGGTGATTCTAAATGCTGAGCTGCTTGTGAGTGTCCTACAAGATGAGTTACTTCATACACTCGAGTACTATGGGTATGAAAAGGACGACATAGTGTTCCAGCAGAACAACGATCTGAAGCATACATCAAGGAATGGTTCAATGACAATGAAGTGGAGTTGCTGTATTGGCCTCCACAGTCCCCAGACCTCAACCCAATCGAACACTTGTGGGTAGAGTGGAAGAAAAACTGTATTCGTATCCAAGTACAGTCTGTACCAACATTGAGAACCTGCAGAAGAGACCTGGGATCAGATTTTGGCCAAGACATGCTTGAATCTGATCTAGAGCCCAGAAGGATTCAGGCAGTGTTGAAAGCTAACGGTGGATTTACCAAATACTAATAGAATAATACAAATTTAAATTTTGATTTTTAAGAGCAAAACAGTAACACTGCAGTCGTCTGCCACCATTTATAATCCATAATTCCTTCACTAAAGTTAATCATAGTTGTTTGGCGTTACATGGAAAACTGCATCACATACGGGGCTGCCATAAGTAATTTCAGGAAACATCTAGGTTTACCGCCTATTACCAGTTCCTATCTAGGACCATATCAGTGGGCACCTTTTTTAAAAAATTTGATCAAGGGCCCTGACAGGAGTACTGTCAATACAAACCTGATGGCAGCCCTGATCACATACATCTGACTCCTACCAAAGCCTACTCACTGAACTTTTAAGGACTTTTTGGACTTTTAAGGTCAAAGTCAAGAATCGCCACTAAGCTTGAAAATAATTGAGATTTTATTTTTAGCCATATTTGCAACACTGGGATTCTGCGACCACCTGACTTGGGCAAAATCTGCTTGAAGTTTGGATGTTCTTGTGTTTGCTTGGGTTTTATACATGTCTATTGGAAGAACTGGATAATTTTGTAATGGAGAAAATATGTTTTTTTAAAAAAATAAAAGATCCTCTTTGTACATGGGTGGTTTAAGCCAAAAAATTCTAAAACTACGATTGCTGATTGTTTTCCTTCATTTCTGAAGAGTATTGTAGGAATTACACTTGTTGTATTTACATCAAATCTGTAGTAAACTTGGCAGTTTTATGTTTCGTTTTCCATTATGCCACCACAAGACTGCCCACTATAATCACACAGAGCAGCCAACTGTACACCTAAATGGCTGCAGTAATCTTAAGTGCTAATTATTGGGAATCCTAAAATTATCCACTTCATTGTTCCTTTGCATGGCATTGTGATTGGCTTAAGAAAATTAAAGCCTCAGTTTAATTGGATACATTATGAAATAGCACTTAATGTGCCAGTTTCTGACTGGGTAATGCTGTTATGCCAGTGGGAGCTGACAATAAGTTGTGTCATTTCAGATGAACACAGGGCACTACTAGGTGTTTTAATAAGATGGCACTTGAGAGTATTTTAATGTTCTGATGGATCATTGGAGTGACTAGGAAAGTTATGGTCAGTGGTCTCAGTGTCACTATAACTGTATTAGTATTAGGGGATTTTCACAGTCGGACTGCATCATGCTGGCACATAATCACCTAAGTCTACCAAGCAAATGACCCTTGTCTGTTTCCAAAAAGTAAAGCAATTCCACAATTAAAATGTTTTTTTTTTTATTCCAACAATGTTGTATTTTGTTCTTTATGATCTGCATTAGTTGACGCTGCGATTCTTATTATTGTTATATTTATTTTCTTTTTCATTGATAGTATTGCCACAATATGTATGGTTATATAGTATATATCTAACTATTCTTTAGGCTAGCTAGACCATGGGTTGGTGAAGAAATTTGATTAAAAAACAAAAACATCTCACTTTCAAATGATGGGACCTGGACCTTTCTACAAAAGATCCCTTTATAGTAGGGGGAGGGGAGTACGGGTGGTCCACAGTGTGGTCCCCAAGCCATCTGGCCATATATCTGATGGCTGCTCACATGTATTTTCCATGTCAGAGAGGAGTGACACAAAGAATGGGAGCAGGAACTAGTAATATCTAATAGATGACTGCTCTCTGCTCTCACCTTTTAGGTTTATTGTTGCCCATGGTATTGGTTCATTCTGACAGTGTGGCCCTTGGACTCAGAAAAGGGACCACTACAGTCTGGTGGCTGACGCATATTGTTAGTTGTCAGACCTGATTTGGTCAGACTGAATGCTGTCATGGTTCCCACTTTGTGGCATGCATGGGGTTTTCTAATGTATACATGATGCAGGGAAGCAATCATGTGTTACTGTGTCAGTTGTAATCTGCCATGTTACTCCAATTTCTTTAAAGTGTTGCTTTGGCGGTATTGGTTTGGGTGAAAAAAACACCCCAGGAAGTAATGAAAATCAAATAAATATGTAATTGATTCAAACTCACAGCGCTTGCATTTACTAAGATATCTGAGGGACCACTGGAGGAAATGCGGTCTTTACTAAGGTTCCTCTTAAACAGGTTTTATTATGAAGTCAGCGCCATATTAAACAGAAGGCACCTGACAATTGGCTATTCCCTAAGGAAGACATTTTTCCTTGCAGTGGAGGATGCAGGGAAAATGTATTTAGTGGCTGCCATTCAGAGGAATAGCTGATTGTATAGCGCTCAAATGGGATGGGCACAAGTGAGGGGACCCTTCTCCGTGACCACCTTTATGATTTTCTTGAGGTAGCCCCATTAAAGTGGTTGTCCTGTTCATACCAACATTAAATAACAGACTAGTGCAGCCTAATAAAATAAACTAGAACGTATACTCCCCTTATTCCACTTATCCGTTCCTGCAATGGTGTTTACCTTTGTTCTCTTCTGAAAAGGGATGACACCGCTGCTGATTGGCTCTAGTGGTCACGTGCCACTAATTTACATCACCAGTAGGCTATGTTCACACGGCTTAAAATGGGACGTATTTCAGTCCGTAATTACGCGCCGTACTGCGCGAATTACGGCTGGAATACGTCCCAGTCATTACGGTAATCCACAGTTCTCTATGAGAACTATGGATTACGGCTCCTCTCCCTGCTTGGCGCCGCGCAGGGAGAGAAGTGACATGTGAATTACTAGCGGCGTCTTTGCGCCGCTGGTAATGAAAGTCTATGGGCCGGTGATGTGCCGGCCCCCCGCCCCCGTTCCCGCCCCGCCCCCGTCCACACGGCGTAATTGCGGGGTGTAAATAAGCTGTGTGAACCCAGCCTAAAGAAGTAAACGGCTCTGAACGGTGATGTCCTGTTTGGAAGAGAAAAAAGGTAAACAAAAAACCGGAGAGGCTCAGTGCCGGAACGGAGGTGAGGGGAGGAGGGGTATAGGATTTTTTTTTTTGTGTATGGAGTGGACAACCCGGTAATGTCTTCAAAACTATGGATCCAAAAAGACTCCACTTGATTTAGTTAGTGTCATATGGGCAAGAATCTTACTATTGATTTTAGACCAGCAGTGGGCACAGTTGTATCTATTGAGAAGTCTCCTTCTGACTTTTTTGGTGTACTTTCATGTTCTTTTTTATTTCCATGGTATTAGGTCTCCAGGTGTTTGTTGTGGTTCCTCTTTTGGTAAGAGTTTACCCTCTAGTTCAGATTTTGTACGACGTTTATACAATGACCTAACAAAGGGGCTTGATAATAAAAGTATTGTTAGCAATAGAGAGAAACAAAGCAGAGAGAAAATGCATTAAAAGCCTTCAGACTTCATAATAGTGGATTTAAGCTCCTTTCCCGTATAAAAAGAGACTCCTCCATTAAAAGCCCAGATCTTCCCACCGTACCACAATGAATCAGATTGTTACTGGTGCCTTCTCCTAATTTACTCTCTAGAAGCACCTTTAAGCAGTGCTGAGATGCGCTGATTTCATATTCAGACCATCTGAATACAGTTATTCTTAATCATTCCTTTTAATGTAGAATCCTAGAGGGTTTATAGCTGCTTAATGTTGCAATTAATCAAAATTTAGGGCCACTGCATTCCAAAGAACAAAGCATTGACCATACACTTTTTTGTCTCAGTTGTTGCCAGTTTTCTGCACACTTCTCTGTATTACCGGCTAATGCCTTTTTAATGTGACTTTTATTGTAATGTGTTTTATCTTAATTGTCTTTTGTGTAAAATGCTTAAGAACAAAAGTTAGGAGTTTTGGGTCAGAAAAAAAAAAAAAAAAGAGTCTGGTTGAAAGTGCTAATTATTATATCATTGGAGCATACACAAGGAAGTGCTTATCCAAAAGTGCACATCATCTAAATTAGGGTTAATTAGAGCCTCTCCCAAATAGTGGATGCTTCATCAGCAAGAGGATGGCGAGCAAATAAATCTAATTTCCTTTCTACGAAAATCTTTGCAAGCTTAAGTGCTACAACAACAACATTTCTTTTTTCATTAGAAGCAGAGGGTCATTATTAACGCAGTGTAATGTCGGCTCCTGCAAGAAGCCTGCTCCCACCTTTCACAGGTGCCCCCGGAGACTGAGTGCGGAGCGGACAACGTTCATCATATGCTGACGAACCCAATTAAAACACTTTGATATTTTGTGTTTCGAAAGCTTCTCCCAATGTTTGCACAAAACACCGGCTCCTAATTAGATTAATTAAACTGGTATTATGTTAATGCACAGCTCTTTTTAACCTTTTATTTGTCATGCAAAAATAATACGAATTGGCAAGAGCGAGTGAATTTTGTCTGTTTAAAATGGCAAATGTTACTTCATTTAAATTGTATTACTTGTGTCACACATTATTCAGAATTGTGTGAAATGATAACAGCTAAAAATAACCCCTTCTTATTTATGGAAGTTTTGTTAGAAGTCTTAATATTCAGCTCTGTACATATAGCAGGCAGTTATTTTCACAAGAAAGGTGTCAGCAACACATCCAATGACTAATTGATGAGTGTCATCATTTCACAAACTGTTGGCTGTTTTCATAGGTGAACGGTGGAATTTTTTTTTCCCCAAACTCATTAAAACCTATGACAATACTTTCAGCTTGATTTCACATTCAGTCTCATTCCATGAGTTAGATATTCTGACAAATGATTTGCAGATCCAAAGATATTCATATTAGAAGGTAAAAAGGCAGGGGGCTTGGTTCTAGCAGTCAGTAGTGGTCCCAAGGAACCAAGGCACTGACTCCGACTCCTCAATTTCCCAAACCTCCGACTCCGAATCCTGACTCCCTCATACATGGCGCATGTTTAAGTGATAACCTTACTGTAGTAAAGTGGTAACATCAGGCTGTTTATCACTTTATGACACAATAATCAAGCTATTTAGGTAGAACAGACACTGACAAGCTAAAGGGTAAAAATGATATGATCTTTTGAACACTTGTGGGTAGAGTTGAAGAAAAAGCTGTATTTGTATCCAAGTCCAGTCTGCACCAACATTGGGAATGTGTAGAAGAGACCTGGGATCAGATTTTAGTCAAGATATGCTTGAATCTGATTCAGAGCCCAGAAGGATTCAGGCAGTGCTGAAAACCAAAAGGTGGATTTCCCAAATTCTAACAAAATAATAAAAATTAACATTTTGATTTTTAGGAGCAAAACAATAACAATGCAGTTACAGGAAAGAATCTGCAGAACTAAGCAGATGCTAACTTACTATGTAGACACAGGAGCATTCATAAACCTCTTAATCTAGCATGTTGTTTGAACTAAGCTAGTCTTTTCTGTTTTTTTCCATTGTGGCATGTCAAGGACCACCACTTGATTTTCCATCAGAATAGCTATATGAGGACTTTCTTTTTGTGGTACAAGTTGTAATTTGTATTGTGTACAAGTTGTAATTTGTATTGTATTTATGTACATAAAATGGATTAATTAGCTTTTATTATATTTTTATGCAGAAATACACAGCAATTAATGCTTTGCATCTTTGCAAGCAGAAAAAAAAAAAAGTGCCTAAAAAAACCCTAAGTCACAAATGCATAACGTCATCTTACATGTACATAAGTAAAAATTTAAATAATTAACCCAGTCATGAATGGATCAAAGTAGATAGGAGTAGAGAGCGTAGTCCCTACACGCGTTTCGCTTGCGCAGTTGCACTTCTACCATTGTTTTTTGTTTTTTTTCTCTTTACTATTTTGTAAAAATAGCATAAAAAATATAAAATAATGTAAATCCTGTTTAAAGGAAGCTCTTTGTATTTAAAACTTCATTAAACCTAATTGACTTTTTTTTTATATTACCTGTCAATGTTAAAATGATAAATTCACACAGGATTGAAATGCTGTGAATTTTTATTCCGGATTTGCACCAGAACAATCCACAGCTGAATACAGATTTTAAAAAATCTCATCCACATGCTGCAGAAATTTTCTGCACGGTTTCTTGGGGGATTCTGTATTGGCACTAAAATCTTAAAACAATGTATGAACATGTTTTTTAAGATCTTGAAGGTTGATTAACTTTGATTTGATCATAACTAAACTAAAGGAGTGCTCTGCGATCGAGCAGTCGTGAGTTCTGTAAAAGATTTGATTCTTGGGGTAGGTCCACACAGCTGATTTTCAGCGCTGATTCTGTTTAGAATCCATGTCTAAAATCTGTGTCAGTTAGGCCATGTTCACACGGCTTAAAATGGGCCGTATTTCGATCCGTAATTATGCGCCGAAGTGCGCCAATTACGGGCCGAAAACGGCCCATTCATTACGGTAATTCACAGTTCTCATAGAGAACTATGGATTACGTCTCCTCTCCCGCTCGGCGAATACGCCGAGGGGGGAGATAAGTGACATGTGAATTACCAGAGGCGTATACGCGCCGCTGGTAATGCAAGTCAATGGGCCGGCGAAGTGCCGGCCCCCCGCTCCCTCCCCCGGCCACACGGCGTAATTGCGGGGCGTAATTACGTCCCACAGTTAAGCCGTGTGAACATAGCCGTAGAGTCTGTTCACACAACGGATTTTAATCCAATTCAATGCGGATTCCATGTTGAATTCCTCCATGTGTATTCCAATGGCCATTAACTTAGACCGCACTGTACACACAGAGATCTACAGTGTGGATTTTCCACACCACAAATTCCAAATATCCGGCGCGGGATAAAAAATAATAAACATGTTCATTCTGTTGAGCAGATCCTCATGACAAACCAGAGGCAAAAACTCCTTTGGTTTCACCTCGAATTTCTGCTGAGGAAAAAACATCAGACTTTTCCGACCGAAGGGTGAATCCAGCCAAAGCTCGGATGAATGAGGATTTGACTTTGATTTCAGAGGCAGATTTTCAGTCCCCAATATACTTTGTCAAGATTCGGCACTGAAAATAAAACCGTGCAAGGAAAACCTGGTATGTGTGCACTGCAACGCAGATTTTCCATTAGAAGCAATGTGAGGCCGATTGCAGTCAGATTTGGATGCAGATTCTGACGAGGATTCAGTACTGAACATACCCTAAGGGTGCTTTCACACAGTGCTTTTTTGGTGCATTTTTTCAATGCGTTTTTTGTGCAGGAAGGCACAGCAAGTAATGCTGTACATTGCTGCGCAAAAATCGCGATAAATTTGCGGTAAAATCGTGGTAATTACCACGATTTTTGCCGCTATTTTTGTGCAGCAATGTACAGCATTACTTGTTGTGTCTTCCTGCACAAAAAATGCATCAAAAAAGCACTGTGTGAAAGCACCCTAAAGGGCTGTTCACACGGCTTATTTTGGGCACGGATTGCAGCCGTTTTGCGCGCCGTACTGCGCTGCAGTACAGCTGGAATCCGTCCCAGCCATTACGGTAATCCACAGTTCCCATAGAGAACTGTGGATTCCGTCTCTACTACTCGCCCGGCGAAATCCATCCCGCAATTACGGCTTGAATAAGCCGTGTGAACCGGCCCTTAGGGTATGTTCACACGGCGTGTTCTCTCCGTGTGAACATACATTATTAGATGCGTGTTTGGATCCGTCTAAACGGACCCAAACACGCATCTAGCAATGAGCAGCGTGATTTTACATTACTTACAATGTAAAACATGCATCGACGTTCAGACGACTGATCGCTAATCCGTGTTTACTTAGGTCTTTCGGATCCGTCTTTCGGATCAGTTCTAAGAATTGACATGTTAATTCTTGATCCAAAAGACGCAGCAGGCGCCCTATTGAAAGCTATAGGGTCCGATCCTGCTGTAGCTAAAACGCATCCAAACACGCACCTGTGTGCTGGATGCGTTTTGGACCCGATTGAGGCTGTGTTTTTTGATGCGATTTTTGGATCCAAAATCGGATCCAAAAATGCCATGTGAACTAACCTTACTCGTATTTCGCAGTTTTCCTTGTACAATGATACATGGAAACTGCAGAAGCCAAATTTTTTTGTAAGACCCAGCTGCAAAACTTTTTCACAAAATACATACATTTCGGTAAATAAAAGACCCCCAAAGGTGTCTATAGCCTTTAAGTGAAAGTAGAGACGACACTATGCAGACATATCACCAATAAATCAATGAAACAGCATTTCTCCTCTAGTAATAACAAACGGATTACTATTGAGTTACATAACCTTATATATCATTCACATTGCTTTCCTTATGTATAATACATATGAACTGCAAACAAATCCTACATGAGGAGAGGCATTCGGAAATGATTTGCTGCATGATGTAGCCATACATACAGACAAAAAAGTGCCACTGGGAAATGTCCGCCAGCATTTGTAAACATTTGTTTCCCAATTTCCCCTGGGACACCTACATTTGTGAAATACTGATTAAAGGTAAATTTGCATTAGTTTTTTTTTCACAGTTGTCAAACCTATGCCCTGGCAAGTTTTTACAAAATGGTGTGGGTTTTTCTGCCGATTGTGGATAAACAAAGATTTAAAAAAAATGCAACTAAATATACAATGTGAAAAATACATATAAACTTCAAATAAGAATAGTTTTAAAACTGTGTAATATTCTGCCAATTTGAGGAATATAATTTCTTTACTGCAGTAGTGTATAAGTGTCAGATTATATGAAGTATACAATAAGGTAGAAATCAACAGAAGATTACAAAAACCTGGGGCTGGGGCTAAATAGAGACCTTTTTGTAAGAACCACTTTACCTAAAATGTTTTGTTAGTTCATTTTAATTTTAATAAAAAATATAACTATTTTGCAAAAGCTTGAAATGTATTTCAGTAATCTGGGAAATGATCAACAATACAGTTATCCTTAGGGTACATCCACACGGCATATGTAAAATGCTGGTCGGATTCTGTTTAAAGGGGTTTTGCCACGATGTAATGTTGATGTGGGATCCTCCAAAGTGGGTATTTAATCACTCTTCTAAATATATGTTATTACAAAAAGTGAAGCCTGTGAGAGCTACAGCATTGCTCAGTCCCCCTTAGTTTCCTGAAAGTTTACATTAGACAAGACCAGAGGAGCTCACAGGAGCTGATCTGGCCACGCTTGCATGTTTGCACTTCTTATCTGATGACAGGGAACATGAAGGAGCTTGCAGGGGGCTGGGGAGAAAGTGCAGTTTATGAGTTTGTCTGCTGTATAGAGAATCCACTGGTTATAATGTTATTATTTGAGTAAACTTTAGAGACGCTCTCTGCTCAGCCCTCTCCCTCTCACCCATGCAGCCGTTCATGACTCGGCATGCTTTGTTTATATTCTCTCCTGAGCAGATAAGAGGTAAGGAATTCACTTCCTGGCAAAACCCCTTTAAGAATCCAGATGGTATTTTATTGTCTTTTGCATGGCTTTGGGTGATGGTCTTGTCCGCAGTTTGGATTTGCCCGTCCCCCATAACCATTGAATTGCACACCTGTGCATATTCCAAGTTTTTCGGAACGCCGGTGGCTGAAAATCCGTTCAGTGTAGACTACCAAACGGATTTTCTATTAAAGTCTATGGGGATGGTTTCTTATCGATTTTAAGACGGTTTGCAAATCCACAAACAAACAGTCTGAAAATCCGACCAAGAAACCGTGTCGTGTGAATGGACCCTTTAATGCAGCCCCCAAAGGTTTAAAAATGGAGATAGTGGACTGGTCGGATATACATTTGGTCCTCAGAGGGCAGCTGAAATTAAAACCGAAGTCCAGCAGTTAGGCTGGGACTTAAAAAATTATAGGAATACACAATGGCCCAGATGTATGACAGCTGCTGCGACAGTTTTCTGGCGTGGGTTAAGACGGAAATAGTGACGCGCGCCATATCAGACATATTCCTAAAGCATTTGCTAAAAAAAGAATGAATCCGTCTGACAAGACCGACACTTTTGTCTGCGCCATTCTTCAGTCTATGCCAATTCCTATGATACAACACATTTATGTAGCTCTCATGCCAAAAAGTGTCGCAGTTTATGTGTCATTAATGCCATTTTCAAAGTGGCGAGGCTAAGACAAAATTAGTCACAGTTGTTGGTGCATAGTTTGTCTTACAACGTGACACATTTATAAAGTGCCATAAGACACTTTCAAATGAAAGCACTACCTAAGGCACTTTCCACAATGACACTTTTCATACATCTGGGCCAATAGGTATTACTTGAAAGATGGTCCAGGTCTGAAGTTACACATCACATCAGTTGCTTAGAGGGTTGGAGGGGTTGTGTTGCGCTATTTTTTTTGTCATTCCCAATGAAATTTGCGAAAGAGGTTTTTGTAGTTTTATCCACCAAATCAGAACTGTCCACAGAAACTCAGGAAGTTTAGTACAATTCAAAATATCTATTTGGACTGTACCTGTAGGTCATTAGGCAAAACTAGAAAGTCTCTGTATATGCCCAGCCTATGACTCCATTTAGATACTATTATACACAGTAGTCACATTATTATGACCAACAGCCAGTATTCAGAGTAGTTGCCGTGTGCAGCATGGACAGCAGCTGGACAAGCTGGGAGTGTCTCTGGAGCCATGCTGACTGCAGTGCACGCCACCATTACTGCTCCCGCTACTCAGCCTCTCCCCTCTCTCCTCTCCCTTCACTGATTACCCAGTGAATTAAGTTCACGCTACTAACACTGATCTAGAAGCCTCTGGATAACCTTCCCCTTCCCGCCATACATCTCTGCCTTAGGCTAGGTCTACACAGTACAGGATTTTTGTTGTTTTTTTCAGCGGATTCAGTATGTAGAATCCGCTGAAAAACCAACCATTATCTGTGCTGTGTAACACTAAATAGAAAAATGTTTGTGCGAAAAAGCAGCGGTGCAGTGCAGTCCAGCAAAGTGAAAATGGCATCAGATTGTGGGCGGCTTTTTCACTTTACTGTGTAGATATAGCCTTAATCTCCATATACCTTCCCTCACGCTCTCTCCATTCCTCATGGGACCTTCTTCTCTGATCTCCTCTTGTGAGCAACTCACACAGAGACTTCTCCCGTGCTTCCCCCATACTCTGGAACTCACTGCCCCAACACATTAGATTCTCATCCACTGTCACTAGCCTCAAAAGCAACCTGAAAATCCATCTCTTCACTAACATTGCCGCCTCTACACCACCCCACAAACATGTCTTCCCCTCACTTTTTGTTGTCCCTTGTAGATTATAAATCTTTGGGGGCAGGGTCCACTTTCCCTCTGTGGCAGTTGTTAGTCATTTATCATTGTCACTGTACTTGGTCTGACATTTTAGGAATGTACACCCCTTGAATGTACAGTGCCCTGAAATTCATTTGGCTTTAAAATAAACAATAATAATAAAATAAAGTCTTGGTCAGGCTCTTCCCTCCCAAAGTAGGAAGTTTAGATTGTGTCCATCTGCCCCCGGAAAAAAAAACAGAATGATGGATGTACGTTGGAAATTTAACCCCCTTTTGGGGTTTTGGGGCCCGCACATGGATGAGTGGGCTCAGAGAACGGCACAAAAACATTCCCCTTTACTGCACACCAGCTTGTCTTCTTCCAGCAATAGTTGCAGGGTGTTTGTTTTCTGTTGTTTCTCGCCTAACACACCAAAGTCCATCTTTACCATGAAGCAGAAAATGTGACTGATCGGTGAAGGCAACCCTTTGCCAATTAGCACAGGTCTAATTTTGATACTGCCCTTAAAATGTAATCCTTTTTGCCCTGCAAAAGTGTTTAGAGAGGGAGTGATCCTCGCTGCCTTGGAACTCCATACACAGTAGAGTTCCCTGAGTTGTAGCCCCTGGTTCATTTTGGCTGTGAGCTGCTCTCCTGTAGTGTGTCGGTCAGCCCCTTTTGGCACTTTATTTTGCGTTCATTCTCACTAAAAGGCATATGGGTCCATAGTTTTTGTTGCTTTTCGCGTGGTTTCAGTTTGTCCACTAAATACCTTTCCACCCCCCTCAGCATTGCAAGATTTCAAATGCGCAGATTTAGAAACCCCCACCAAATGGCTTTTAAAAACCGATAAAAACTCGAAAAAAACCTTTTACCCCCTGAAGAATGAGGAAAAGGTGGGGACAGCCCTTTACACATTTTATAACCCACCAAACCAGCTTCATTCATGGTTTCAATGCTGATATCAAAAGTAGAAAGGGGGGCATATAAAGTGTATAAGGTCATTACTAGAACAATTTTAATTAGATTAGTGCTACAGTTTCTTAGGACATCTACAAGAGTTTTTTATGTTCTTTCTTGGTTTGCATGAATTTCCTTTGGGTGTTTTGGTCTCCTTCTACATTCCAGAAAGTATACTGATAGGTTAACTAACTTCCACTGACATTGGCCCTACAGTGTGTATGTCTGAGATAGGGAACTTAGACTGTGAGCCCCTTTGGAGACAGTGATGACAGTCCCTGTACATTGCTAAGGAATATGTTGCTCTCATCAAACTCTACCTTTATAAGTTGCCCTACCGGTTGAGTTAGTACTGAGAATATATATAGGCATTATGAGTATGTGTTTTCGCTGTCTGGTACAAAGAACTATACCACTGTTTGTATTCATCTCACAGGGTCCAGTTCACATTGAATTGTCTAATGATGCACTTTTAGCATAGATAGGTCATGTCCGCCTACGGCAAGGGTTTTTTGGACGGTTTTTTCAGAGTACCAGGTTTGCGGTTTTACAACCAAGACCGTCTGAAAACCTTTGAACAAACTCTGTCCCATAGACTTCAATAGAAAACCCGCCCAGCAATCCCCACTGCACTGTTTTTTCTGCCGGGTGGTTTTTCAGACCGTTGGCGGGCAGCAAAACATTGAACATGTTCATGTTTCCTTCTCCCGACTGTATTCTAGATGGAAAATGTTAACCATTCGGAGTCAATGTAACACTTACCGGCTCAAGAAGCGTAGTGGAGCGCCAGGTTTTAGATGCGCTCTTTTGTGCTGGTTTTTTTTTGGCAAAAAAAAGGTGAAGTTAATGATCCTCCAACCAACATAGGTAGTTTGTTTTGTATCGGAGAGTCCTTTTGCACTATATTTGTTTTTAGGGTGGGGCACAGAAAGGTCGCTGCAAAGCAGCATATCCAGTGTGAATAGAGAGTTCTAAAAATCTCTCTTTTTTAGCCTTAAACTAAGGCATTGGTCTCCCACTCTCAACTGGATTTTCGGCCCATCCCGTGTTTTTGAGATGGTTTGCGGTTTTTCAGACGAGACGCCTTGAAAAGCACCGGGACTTATGTGCAGAACCGAAAATAAGGCACTAATGTGCTCTATGGAAAACACCTTGCAGGCAGTTCCTTCACTTCATGCCCGGGGATTATCTGGGCCACGGGTAAGCCCGGGCCAGTGTGACGGTTTTGTCGTTCGGACGTCCCGGCGGGCAAAACATAATGAACATGCACAATCTTCCGTCTGGTTTCCCGGACGGAAGATTTGGCTGTCTCAATGGGAAGGGGGGAGGGCGTGTTCTCTTCTCCCGCTCATCGCGTAGAAAGTGGGGGTAGCCGTCCCTCCCCCGCGTCTCTCCGTGGGGGACGTCATGTGGCACGTCAAAACTAGGTTCACAAATACGCGGAAACCGCGAAACCGGGAGTCCGGTATTTTCCGCTGTGCCGTGTGAACGAGCCTAAACACATTTTAATACTGTGACATGCAGCATGTGCTTTAAAGTTGAAATGTGAAAAAGTTGGAGATGAAATTGTGGAGGATAAAAAAAATCAAATGGTTTCTTGCACCGGCATCCAGGAATGACTCTTGGCTATGTTAGTACACTATTCAGGGTTTTCTTGAATAACAGCTCTGCCAAAAACCGCTGAGGAATAACTGGGAGCTATTAAACAGGTGACAAAAACAGTTCAAAAACTGAAAACAGGGCTGAAATAACAGACAGACGTTTTTGTGACAAAAAAGGGGTGCTCCCCAGGTCACGGGTTTCGGCCTGGTTTTCTCAGGCGGTTTGCAGACGCGTCTGAAAAAGCCGCCCGGAAGGGATTTGGGGGGGTACAAACGATCACAACGGGGCTTCTTTTCTGTGGAAATCCCGTGGCAATTCATGTCCCCACTGCACGTGGTTTTTGCGCACCGAAAGTAACAATTGTACATGCAGCATTCTTTCCTATCCGGCCTTTCGGCACGGAATATGTGCATGTCAATGGGAAGGGGGAGGGCTTTTCCTCTCCGGTATTTTGTTCCATTGCTGTGTAAACGGGCCCAAACAGTCCACAAACAGTCCAAAACTGCTTGAAATGTGAGGCAAAAACAGAGCTGTTTTGTCGCATTAAGAGCATGTGAAGGTGCAGCCCTAGCAAAGGGCTAAGTGTCATGTAATGGGTAAATTGCCATTTCCACATGCTTGTGGCATTGTGTGTATTGCAGTATTTGATCTGTCTGGTTACAACCAGGGTGTACACTGTCCTTCTTATGATATTGCGTCTTCAGACTGGCCCCTCTGGTATCTCTGTCACTGCTCCAGCTCTCTGTCCACATCAAACACTCAGTGAGAAGGTTTAGAAGGTCAGAACTTTGGGAGGTTGTAAGATGGGAACTTCAGAAACTGTTCATGTTTCAAGGATAGCCCCATTCTGCTGCTCATACTTGCACTGAGCCGGCTGCCTGCTCGGCAGGAGAGATCAATTTTTATATTATATGTTGTTGAATCAGAAGGAAGGCAAACACTATTAGCTGTGAGGCTGAACAAATCATTTCTTTTTGAAGGTGATTATCCATTTTGGCGTGCTTATGTTTGTGAAGAGGACAATTTTGTTTCCTTCTTTCTTCTATTCATAGTAAGCATAGATTCTGTTATCTCTATTGCAGAAGTTGTAATATAGAAAGGTAACGCTTATAAACCCATTAAATGCGTATGAAATTTCGTGGGTGGCAACACTGCTTGTACTACATTTATTTCGACATTTATGTAATAGGCATCAACATGATATACGATTTTAATTGAGAAATATATCTTGTATATAAATCACCCCACTCACGATATTCAGCCCCCTGTGCAATAGGTGACGACCAGACTCACAGCAGGCTTGTCCCATCTGGGACACAGGGTTTACTTATGTCTGTTTTTGCCGATGATGGTTTGGTTGCTGGTTTTTATAAAGCCTATTCGACTTGAAATCGGCAGAAGCAAGCATCCCGCTGTCCAAATCTGACTGTATATTTGGTCTGTGGTCCGTGGAAACGCACCTCTAAAGTGCATGTCCGCCCCACAGGCACGTGTTTGCGGCACTCGTTTTTCTCAGACCTGCCTGTAAAAACGGCGGGTGCCGAAAATGAGTCACAATTGTGGCTCTATGGAAGACTATCCCTGTGGCCAGCAGTACTCTCCAGCTGCACGGTTTTGCCAGTCGGTCGAGACATAGGTTATTGGTTTGGGTTGGCCCGCCGGTGGTTCCGGCGGCAATCACAATTGTAGAAGCACAAAAATCTCCTCTCCGTCGCATTCCAGAGCGGAAGATGTGCTTCGCAATGGGAGGGCTTTCTTCTCAGCCGCTTCATCGGCGGAGAAAAGCTGCCAACGCCCTCTCTCCCGGCGGCCGACCTGTGGGGACGCCGCAAAACCCATGACCGGAGGCCCGGATATTTGTCCACTTCGCCAGTGTGGATGCGCCCTAACATTTCCTATAGACTTTATAACACATTTCACATTTGCCTGTTTTCTTAGGTCAGGTTCTTCTTGGTGAATTTAGGATATTATTATTACCTACAATCCTGCAGGGCTAAGACCTGCTTTTCTAAGGCTGAGTTCACATCCGTACATTTCTGTAATGTATTCCACATTCCACTTTTTTTTAACGATGCCAGTTTTTCACAGTCCATTAGGGCGCTCTCCATGTCAAAATAATTCTGTGGAACCATTTCCTAAATACCCTAAAGTCTAGCCATTGACATGATATTGGCAGCTCAATTTAGTTAGATATGCTTAACAATCTAATATCTATTGGGGTGTAACGTGTAATAATAACAGCAGATCCTAGCAAAATCTGTCAATGATATGCAGATAAATATCTCATGTCTATGGCTAGCTTTTGGGGCTTAGTCCTAAATCCTTATTGACAGATTTATGATCAGGACCCAGCTACTTTACGTGGACGCAAACTATTAAAGGCCTCCAGTCTAGTGTGAGTTGTAGTTGGATTAGTTAGAAATTTAAAGAAGGGTTTGTTCTCACTATTAAAGAACATATTCGAAAATGTGCGGCAGGTACCATACAAAATCCTAAGGATTGTACGTCCTTGTTACTATTAAGCAAAGTGCTACGTTTTAAGATGAACGGGCTGATTGACATGTGCATAGCACACGTGTTATGTCACTTGGTCAGGGTGAAGCATCCACGGTTCCATGTCCAGGTCGTCACATGCTAACAGGAAAGTCACGTTATGAGGAGGGGCAAAGGGATGTGTGTATTGGCAGTGAACAAGGAGAGAGAAGGCATGCGAAGAGGATACATTACACACTAACCGCCTTCCCTGTTCATGCCTCTCACTGATTCTCTCCTTGCCTGCAGCCATACAGCACAAAAATCCGACTCGCGACTCCTCCTTTCTTAACTGCCTTTCTTTCCAATGAGCACTGACGGCTTGGGAAGGAGCCCAGAATGCTTCCGCTGACCAGTAACAACTCACCGTTGCTAAGGCACATTTAAATCCAGGCGCCCCTGTTCTCTAAAACCAGTTAGCACTTTGCCAATAGTAACCAAGGAGCTTACATCCTTAGATTTTTGTCCCAGCATTTTCAAGCTATTATAATGCTTCCGTAGTGAGACCAACCGTCCTTTAAGTAATTACACTTCCCTAGTGAAACAGAGTTTAAAATGGGCTAAAAACGCTGTCATAGTGATTTTTAGCTATCCCAATCTTGTAAGAGGCAGGACAGTGAATAGTAAAGCAGTGAAGCTGAGCTCTGGTGTCAGGCATTGGGTTTATAATGATTTGGATTCAGGATTTCGTAAGTAAAATAGGAGAGTTAATTGGTTTCCTGCAATAGAAAGTAAAAGTCCCCTGCTACCACACTCACTTTAAGGCATGTCCCCACAGTCAACGGGTTTTTTTTGTGCCGGTTTTTTTCGGGCCCGTTTGCTGTTTTTCAGTACCAGCTCTGAAAAACTGGCCGATAATAGCACAATGGTGCTCTATGGAAAAATCGCGTTGGCAAGCAGTCCCTGACACTGCAGCGATAGGGTTTTCGTCGGGGTCGTTTTAATGAATTTTTTCGCGCTCCGCGGGGCACTCCGGCCGGTAAAAAACATCGAACGTGCACAAATTTCTATGGGGAGCAGGTCCGGCAAAACGCAGGCCGTGTGCTAGTGGGGACGCGTCCCTTCACAGTGATTACAACTCACGCAATTCAGGGAGAACTGTCAATCACTGCATGTAGGCACGGGAAACAGGACTTTCCCTTTCTCTTAAGGAGATTCCTTTAAATTTAAGGGTCGGTTTGTCTGCACTATAAGAGAGTGGCTTTATTTAATTGTTAGAAGATCTTAGCGAAAACAAGTCAGCTTGGCAATATATTCCATCTAACAGTGTCCTACCTATTGCATCAGTAATATCCCCTCTCGTATGGGATGGGCTGGCATCCACTTTCCTCAGGTCGTCTATAAGGGCTACAAGACGACTATTTCGATCTCCTCTCTTATAGACTGCCAGTGCTGGTCGGACTATAGCTACAGTACCTTGGTGTCCTCAAGGCTAGCATCGTCACTTGCATGGCAGTAGAAAGCCAAGTAAACGCCCCTGAATAAAAATGAAACCAAAGAAATACAGACTTGAGGTAGATAAATTGATGTAGTGAGACAACCCCTTTAAGATTTACTCTGTGCTTTACTCAGAAATCCTGTTTTAAATCATATGAACCTATATATCATTGAAGGGAGGCTTCAGACTTCTCTCCTCTTCTCTCCCTCTATCACATCCTGCTCTCAGATAGGGCAGCAAAAACCACCTGGCAGGTTCCTTTTAAGTAAATACATCTAAGTGCTTTAAGTTATACATCTGAGGGGCTTAGGGAAAGCTAATGTAGTCCACCCACACACGTCACCTGCCTATTTCTGCATGAAGGTAAAGGCCAGTTTGTATAGTCCAGCTTTGTTTTATAAAGCACAGGTAGAGCAGAGGTTTTGTTTGATGGTTTCCAAATCAAGATGTCTGTGTGTGATTGAGGTGAGTGCAGATAGTTTATGTACATCTTCATGTATAGGTTTATTTATCCATATGATATGTACCTGATAGCGGGCTGGGGCTACATCTGAAGAATGTGAAAATTTTAAGGGCGGCATTATGAAATTTGGTTTTTAAACCCAAAATTTCATGGCTAAAAATTTCGCCTAGAATGCCCCTGTTTTTGAACCTGCTCTGGGGGTCAAAAAATCAGGCGAAATTCTAGCCTAGTAGACTTTTTTGGCTAGGTATACCACATTGAAAGTTATTACCTTTTCCAGCTGTAATGCCCCTAGAAATGCCGTAGCGAAGCTATAAATCGATAGCTTTGTATGGTTCTAATGCGCCCCGCCACCCGCACACCCCCCGAAATCAGGCGCATTACAAAGTGCCACGAGCGCTATGTAAAGGCCTGTTTAAAACGGACCTTTAAAAATGTGAGAAGGGGCTGGCCTGATATCGGGCTGAAAAGACGGCAGATATGAAGCACAGCCCTGTTAATACATGCCACCCTAAGATGTCTATATTATGCAAATAGTTATATTTCTCAAAATGGTTAGCTGCAAACTCCTTTTTTTGTGTGTGTGAAAGTTTTGTCTCTCTTGCAATCTGATTTTGGAAATTTTAAGAGGGCCAATTATGTGATTCTCTTTTTCATAAAAGGATTTATAATTTCTTTTGATTCAGGTTTGTCCTGTTTGTGATGTTGGTAGTGACAGAAGCATCAGGTAATGTTTATTTGGATTGTCAGCATCTAAACGGACTGATATGAAATAGTTAATCCTATCGAGCCAACTAATAAGAGACTTTATGTTAAAGTTTAGGGGGGGGGAAAAAAAAAATAAAAGTTTAAATTTCTTTCAACACAATCTGTTACTTATTTCTTCCTTCTAAATGGTCCCAAAAACTAGAAGGGGAACAGGGGTTTTTTAAACCCCCCCAAAGAGAGGTTAGGAGGGACTGGGGGATCAATTACCCTGCGATAAAGCCCCGAGGTTTTTTTTTTTTCTTGGCGAGCTGACGGGGGACCGGACCAAGCCTTCGGAGGGGGAATCCCAAAAAAGTTTGCAGGGGTTTACAGGGGGTTAGCTGGTAAATTGGACAATATGACAATAGGGGGTCTCAAGCGAGAATAACAAATTAAAACTGTCATTTTTTTTTTAAATTAATGTCTTTTTTTTTGCTCTACCCAAAGGGGACCGTTGACAGATTTATTGTTACCTTTTTTTTATTTTGTTTCTTTACTAATTCCGCCTCAGTCCAATAAAAATATAGAAAATAGATTAAAAGAGTGTTTTTTTTGTTTTGTTTTCTGCGTGCCCGATTTCCTTTGATTTGGCAAAAAAACATAATGACATGCTTCAACCTATATGACTGAAGATTTCCTAGCACCACAAACCTGGAATGATTGTATAAAAAACACCCAAACTAAGATTCTCAAAATCTTAGAAGTTCAGCTCGGGATCCCAATCTACATGATGATAATGTTTTTAATAAGGTTGAAGAAACAGTGCCGTACAATCCATGAGTGACTGAAGATTCTTCTTTGGAAAAGGCTTTTATTACCATTTAGTTCAGGCATCCTCTAACTGCGGCCGTACAGCGGTTGGGATACTACAACTCCCATCATTCCCACTGTTATAGATTATATAAATGCATGATGGGATTTGTAGTTTCCCAACCGCTGGACGGCCGCAGTTTGAGGATGCCTGCTTTAGTATATCCACCGCGTTGCTTTTAATATACTTCTGTAAACTAAAGGTTTCCTCCCTTTCCCAAGTCTGAGTGGGTTCATTTGTGAACAGGATGGCCACCTTTAGACCTTCGGACTTGTGGTATATGGTAATATCAACAAGTGAATTAAAACTAACACTGGCTTTGTTTCTCTCCCACCCATTAAACAGTTGTAGAGTTTTGGATCTGAGCTATAGTAGTACTGTCACGTGTCTACTTCTATGCAGAGGCATGCAGAATCAGGCACCAGAAACCGCGGTGTTTCAGTGCATTCTGCATTACATGTACTAGCTGTAATAGGTTGTCTTACTGAGACACCATAAGGCCGTGTTCACACGGCTTATTCCCGACGGATTTGTGCGCCGTATTGAGCTCACAAATCCGCCGTGAATAAGGGACGGGGGCAGGGCCGGAGCGCAGCGGGGGCGCCACTCCCGGCCCCATAGACAACGCATTGTTTACGACGCGTACGCGCCGTAAATAATGTGCATGTCACTTTCTCCCCCTGCGGCGGATTCGCCGAGCGGGGAGGAGCGACGGAATCCACTGTTCTCTATGAGAACAGTGGATTACCGTAATTACTCCGACGGATTGGCACCGTACTGCAGCGCAAATCCGGCGCGCAGTACGGCGCCAATCCGCGGCAAAATAAGCCGTGTGAACGAGGCCTAACGCTCCACGCACAGTACTTAGGCTCTGAATTTAAAGAGAACCCGTGACATCTCTTGATATATCTGTCTTAGTAAATCCTTGTGTTTCCTGTGAAATAACAATTCTGGGAACATCTTCTCTTATAACTTTGTGTTGTGCTGTTCCTCTATTTAAAGGGAACCTGTCATGTTGAAAATGCTATCTGATCTGCTGGTAACATGTTATATGGCAGAAGAAGCTGAACACTTTGATATATAGTTAAGTGGGAAAAATATGTAGGTGAACTTGTTTTATTCATTTAAATCCCAGCTTATTCTTGGTTAAGTAGTCCAGCAGGTGGTCCTATCATTGACTGACAGCCATCTCTGTATGCACATGGATACCAGCAAGATTGTCAATCACTGATAATGACATCTAATAGACTTCTTAAAGGGAACCTGTTACATAGGTTATGCCCCCCTTGCTGAGGACAGCACAAGCTAGTGTCAGACCTGCTGTTTCCAGCGCTGTGTCCCTTATTCTGTAAGATGCTGTAGTTTTAGAGCATTTAATGCTCAAATCTTATTTATGAGCAGGTGTTAGCCCCGCCCACCAAAGGCTAGCCCCGCCCAACTGGCAGTTATTCACATGTTTCTACCTATTCAAAGTAATAGGTTTATCAGGTGTGGTGGGCGGGGCTAGCCTCAGGTGGGCGGGGCATAAAAACTGACTCTTTGACTCTTTACTGGCTAAAAACTGCAGATTTGTACAATAAATACTTGAAAACTGCTGCATCTTACAGAATAAGGGACACAGCGCTGGAAACAGCAGGTCTGACACTAGCTTGTACTGTCCTCAGCAAGGGGGGCATAATCTATGTGACAGGTTCTCTTTAATTCATAAGCAGGGATTTAGAATGAATAAAATCCTTCTAATGAATCTTTCCATGCAAAACTACATATGAATTTGCTTAGCTCTTCCTGCTCTATGACATTCTTCTGGTAGACTGGACTGCTTATTTAATATGACAGGTTCCCTTTCAGTACTCTTTGTGCCGGGAACATGGCTTTGACTGATGACTCCATAGTCATGTAGAAAGATATGGATACAGGCTTATCATAGGTTAAATACCATTACTAACTGTAAATGCAAAGACTGACTTTGTTTAGAACCATGTAACATATCCAAGTTTCCGGTTCTGTTATGGAATTTATCTTGCATTTAATGTAGGATGCATTTTATGCAAATGCAAGAATGGTGAGGCATTTTGTCAAATTGTGAGAATCCTTTACCTTTTCCCTTGTCAATCAGCATATTCTGCTTTGATTGGATAGTGTCAGACTGTGCACGGTCACACCCTCTTAACAAAGCAAATTAGAACATCCTTTAGTCAATTTAGTTATACATATCAAAGTGAAATAACAGAGGAACGGCACTAGACAGTTAGGGTAAGTCCACACCGCAAGGGTTTTCAATCGTTTTTTTTTTTTTCGGATTTGAAGACCATCTGAAGACTGACTGTCAACCATCCCCATAGACACCAACAGCAAATCCGAGCTGTAGTCTACACAGCTCAGACTTTGATGATTGGATTTCAAATCCGAAAACAGTCAAAAAAACTTGGAACATGTTCATTCCTCCGCCTGGTTTTAGGGCGGAACATGTACTGTTCAATGTTTAGGGAATAGTCGAATCCGCAAACCGCTGATATAAACAGTCCCCCTAACCGTCCAATGACGATAAAATACTGGTCGGATTCTTTAATCGGAATCCGACTGGTATTTTGTCAGTGCCGTGTGGCTGTACCCTAAGGGCTTGTCCCCACGACACGGGTTTGCAGCCAGGTTTTTCAGACCGCCGGCGGTCCGAAAAACAATGAACACGTTCATTCTTCCGCCCGGTTTTCAGGCGGAATATGAACGCGTCAATGTGAAGGGGGAGGGCTTCTCTCCGAAAACAGTGGAGACAAGCTGTCCCCTGGTGGCCGCGTACACGGCTGCAAAAACAGAGCAAATACCGGTCGGGTAAACGGACGTTTTTTGTCTCTGCCGTGGGGACGCGGCCTTATGATCCAGAAGTGATACATCATGGGAAATATTTACTAAAACAGAATTGTCAATTGACGCATTCCTTTACAATAAATATTTATAAATAACATAACAGAAGCGGATTGTATTATCAACAAATAGGAATAGATCAGTATTGTACTTTACTTATAGTTAGAATAATCTGTAACTTAATTCAGTTTCGGGTTACGCGTAATTCAGAACTGGCTTTATCCCCATGCCCCGTGCCATTGTGAATAAGGGCTGATATATAGTTGGTTCACTTTTAATGACCATTGTGCCTCATGTATTGCAATAGGGAAAGGAAACTCGAGCTTTCACAGAGTTAAGCAGATTTACATCCTTATGTTGGCTGAAACTTGAATAAGCCCTTATTATGATGCATTGTTACCACTGGAGCAATGCTGCCATTTACTGTGATTTTATTACTCTGACTTAGACTGAGTTGCCACAATATAGTGCAATTGGTTCAGCTGAAGTTTACCAAGTAAAATGACCCTGGAGGACAGGCTGCTTCACACACCTTAAACGAAGAGGAGCCTTTGCCGCCATTTAAGTACTGGCCCAAAACGACCTCCAGATCGATAGAGAGAATAATTGTGCTGATAATCCGAAAAAACAGCATTGAAATAAAATAGAGCTAATGGCTTCCAATGGGATACTAAGAGAAGGTAAATCCTGCTGTACTCAGACTTTGCACGGCAGGTAACGCATCCTCCATAGGACCACAAATAGATCCACTTCCTGCTGTCCATTAGAGACACAAACATTGCAATATGTTACACGTCCTAGCGTTTACTCTTTAATCTTCTTATCCTACTTCTCCGTAGGTGGTACATTAGTAATTGATATTGGATTGTTTCAAATGCTCGGCGTTAATTTTTCCTTTATATCTTGTACTGCAATTGGTAGCGCACACTTTGCTGTAAGGAGAAATAAAACATTGCTACATGGTACAGAGATGTTCCATCCAATGCAATGGAATAAACCTTAAAGGGGCTCTCTGGGAGCATATAAATATTACACAAGTAACTGAACAAGCTCTCCTAAAATGTGGTCCACAAAAACTGATCTGGTAGACTGGGTCTTCAGGGAAAGATATTATTTACTTTATTTTGCCCATATTAAAATGGATCACCTAAGGATGTTCTTATATCCAGGCAGACATGATGAAACGGCCCCTCTGCTGCAGCTGCATTCTGCACTGTCTGAATAAACCTCTAGAGGAGTTGTTTAGTGTTTATGAAAGCTAAATCGAGATTGTTCAGGATTCAAGTAAATATGGATGACCTGCAATACCAGTCAATGGACAGGTGTGGCGCTGTTTTGAAATAAAGAGGCAGAAGCTATTTCTGTAATCCTCAGCAACTCCTTTTATTATCTTTTGTTTAGAAGCCAAGAAGGTTCCTGACCTAGACCTGCTCACACATTTGTGGTGCTTGTAACAGTACATTTGTGAATATGAGAACTATCAGCCTCATATCAGGACTGCATTTCAATCATACAGGATTATACTTGTACTTGGTAACACTCGGCAGCTGTGTAAGCAGGACTGCTGTCATGAAAGTAGTCTTTGAAGATTTATATCCAGTGACAGAGCGGCAGATTTGTTAAAGATGGTGAAGAATTGAAACAAGAATAATCGATATTTGCATTGTATTTTATTATGTAATATTAAGAGTTTGGAAATTGGACATCCAATTTTATTTCTTATCTTGTATTCTTGAAGAATCCATTTAACCCTCACAATATTGTGACAAATGTACATTTCATGAAAAAGTAACGTACAACTATTTGTGTTTTAAAGGGGTTTTACCACGAAGTAAAGTTAACGTGGGAAGTTTGTAAATTAAATTATAAACATTTTCACCATTCATCATTATTAAAAATTCTGGACCGTTTTTGTCTTAGCTGCTCATTTAGTGATCCCTTGTTTACAGCTCGTCTCCAGGGTATACGACCACGGCTGAGAGCTTCTCAGTCCTGGTCGCACATGCTCAGACATCACCTCTCCTTTCAGGCAGCTACTGAGTGTTCAAACCCCAGGTGCTGTCATTCTACTCCCATCCTCTGTACTCCTTAGTAATTAATCAAACAGTGCAAATAAAAGAAAAAAGAAACCTCAATCAGGTATGTGCATTGATAAAGAGAAGTAAAATCCACGGGTTTGGTTTCTGCAGGGATTTGAACCAAGAACCCTTGTGCCTGAAGGCAAAAGTTTTATCTCTGAGCTACAATGTAGCTACTTATAATTCTATATATAAACAGACCTTTCTTTGACTAAAGAGAGGAAAGGCCTGGCGATGTCACCCTCCGGGGTCACATGATATGCAATTCAAACAAATCACACACGCCTCCACACAGAGCTGAAGAGCTGGATACAGGAGGTATGAAATGAGATTGTGGCAAAACCCCTTTAAGTCTATTATTGAGACTTGAATAACAAGCAGACAACTTTTTTTTTATTAATTATCAATTGAAACATCTGGGTTATCCCACATACTTTTTCTTGAAATGTTTGCCTTTTTATGTAAATATTTGTGTTCCAGATAAAATAACAATTCTGAAGCAACTCCATGACTGTCAGCACTGATTGAACAATGTTAGAGGGTGTTCATATGGCGTCTTATTGGCCGTATTTTTGCGTGTATTTTGTGCGTAATTTCTCTGAAATATGTGCCAAAATATGGCCCAAGCAATGTACGATACAATTGTCATAGACATCAATGTAAAATAAGCACCGTCAATCACACATGTCTGTGTTAGGATTGTGATTTAGCGCATGTCTAAAAAGTGACAAGGATTGACCTAATTTACCTAACTGTCTGATGGGTGCAGGTCCCAACTATGGGACCAGCATGTTACTTGGGAACAGGCCCCCAAATGTCTGCGTGCATTACGGAGAGTAGTTTATGTAGGTGTGCAGCTCACCATTCATTTCTATGGAAGTTCTGAGTACAGCCGAGCAGTGTTCTCGGGGGCCCGTTCTCAAGTAACGTGAAGGTTCTAGAGGTGGAACCTGCACCCATCAGACTTTATGGCAAAGCCTAATAATATATGTTGTACCATAAACATCTTGAGATGGCAATACTCCTTTAAGTCAATTAAAGTTCACTCAGACCTACAAACCCTGGCACAATTAATGTAAAATGGAATCAAAAACCGGATCCACAGTCCTTGAAATGTGGACTTTGGAAGCTGTATAAAAATAGTGTTTAATTTCTCCTTTGTAAAATTTCCTCTTTCACATATTTTATAGGGGTGTCTTATCTCGACAACCCTTTTCCATACGTCTTATTAGTGTATATAGACGTCAAAGACCGGACCAATTCTATAACGCACAGTGAAGAGCTGCAGCCAAGGGGTGGCTTACGCCATGCATTTAAGACAGTCATCTATTTGAATGGCTGCATGTTAGATTTTTTTTTCCCTGTAGGGGCCATTACTGGGAGTGAGAAACTGACAGCAGCTCTCCATGGCAAATCAACTGATTGTAGGGGTTCTTAGAAGCTGGACAACAACTTTAAAAACTTGCAATCATAAAACAATTTGTTTGATATCGTTATTCTTCCTCGTGTGTACTTTTACATTGGATGTATATTACAGGTGTGTTTACCTTATAAATTGGAAGGGGTTACTCACCCACTGGATTCTGGTTACGTCTAGTTTTTTGTTCAGTTTCCCCGTTTTATGTTTACAGTAAGTGTATACTACTTACAAAAAGTAAGTGGATATTTGATTTTTGGTTGAAATTTCAGGATTAACATAAAATTTAATGAACTAAATGAGACCATCTCTTAACTTAAGATGCACATGTCCAACTGTTCAATGTTTCGGTACTTTTTGCAGAACTTGTTGATCTCTAAGAGTAGGTTCACACGGTTTAAACAGGTGTATAGTGGCGCCTACTGTGCGAGCGCCGCTATAAGCCTGCTGCTTTAGAATTATGCGCTGGCCAGCTTCCACCGACATGCACTTTCCTCTGTGCGTAAGCGCCGGCAAGGAGAAAAATGGTAAGTTATCAATGAGTGCTATGATTTACCGTGTTTGCGGGGCATACTTCCGGCATGTAAACAGGTGTTTGATTCCTGAATCACCCAGTAAATTTAGGGGATTAATTTGAAATGGGAATTAAATTGCCCTCCTCTCCATGCTGTTCACATTTTGACATCATGAGACCAAGACACCACCTTAGAATTGATCAACAGTACCTCAGTATTTATTGGAATACAACTTTAGAACACAAAAAAAAACATAAAAAAATTTGTAAATATGCAAAATGCTGCAGTAAGTGGGGAAAAAAACAGTTTTCAACAAACACACCCTGAATAACATTTGTGGAGTCTATGAATTTGTTCTGAGAAATAGTATTGCCTCCATCAGATCTTCCTTTATAGATGACCTCAAATCTGATCTCATTGTTTCCAGGCTAGAGAACGGCCTCTCTACACTAACTTGGGTTAGTGGGAAAGCGGTGACCTTTCTAACAATGTCAGGGTATAAAAGAATTGCTTTATGCACAGGCCGTTCTGATGAAAAGTTGAGCTCTTCTACTTCTTTGAGAACAAGTGAAAAATTTTGCTGAAATCTATTTGCTATGGGAGCGGAATCTTTTCCCCTGCGGCAATGCTTTACCTGTTCCTTGTCATCCTTATAAGTTTCAAAATTAAGTTCCTCATCTGATGAGGCTGAAGATATAGTAGCAGGAGCACTGGTAAGACCCAATTCCTCTTGCTCTTTGCACTGCATTGAACTAACTGTACCAATTTATTATATATTTTGGGAGTCAGAGTTGGTCAATTTTATAACGACTGACTCCACCAAAATGGGCATTGACTCTACAACTCCGACTACACAGCCCTGCTGATGACCACAGGTCCCTCATCAAGCATAGATGCTTCCTGGTTCATGCAAAACGATGCTGCCTGTGCCTGGTGGGGTGGTCAAGGAACCCTTGCCGGTCATCTAGCACGCAGACCACGCTGATATAAATGGTAAGGAATGGGCTAATGTAACACTTGGTTGCCTCTCACCTTCCTTAAAGAGGCCTGGAGTTGTGGGGCATTCATCATCCGGTGGTTCTGCAGGGCATTGGTTACAGTGATGCGGTCATCAGTGTGTGATGTAGCCAAAGGACGTCCACTTCTTTGCCTTTCTGTGACTTTTCCAGTCTCTGTATCTCTCTTGCAACCTGCTGATGACACTCTGTAACATTAAGCACAGTGGCCACTTCTGTCTGAGAGCATCCTGCTTGAAGCCTCGCAATGATGAGGTACTGTTGATCAATTGCAAGGTGTTGTCTTGGTCTCATGATGTCAAAATGTGAACAGCATGATGAGGAGGACTGTTTAAATCCAAATTCAAATTGATCTCCTAAAATTATTGGGGGATTCAGAGATCAAACACCTGTTGGGAATTTTGCCATTGCTTCTTGTCAGAAATCAGCAAAGTGCTAAAACATTGAACAGTTGGACACGTGCATTCTAAAGAGATGGTTTCATTTAGTTCATTTAAGAAAAAAGGTTCAAGAAATGTTATGTTCATCTTGAAATTGCAACTAAAAGCGAAGTAACTCTTTGTGAGTAGTGTATATTTCTAGGTGTGTTACCTTCTATACTGGAAGGGGTTACTTATCTGCTGGATTCTGGTTCTGTTTTGTGACCAGTTTTCTGTGTTTATTTTTACAGTAAATGTACCGTATGTTTATAGGTGTGTTTACCTTTTTTATTGGAAATGATAAGTCACCCATTGGATTTTGACTACTTTTTTTGTCCAGTTTCCAACACATATTTTTGCAGTTTGTATAAATGTATTTTTTATAGGTGTGTTTACCTTCAATATCGGAAGGGGTTACTCACCTGCGGGATTATGATTACCTCTATTTTTGTCCTGTTTCTCTTTGATTTTAAAATGTAGTGAAAGTCAATTACACACCTTACTGTAGTTTCAGTGACCCTGTCACTGTATTTCTTGAGCCTTCCTTGCCCATTTAATCCATGTTTTTTTTTTACCCATCCTGTAAAAAGTGACACTTTTTTTTGCCAGATTTTTGGAAGTTTTGACCTTTGGGTCAATACTGATGCATCTCCCACTGTAAGCGGCAATGTAATACTCTTTGCAGAGAGGTAAAGTAGGCTGGCCCCCCTCAGTGCCTCTGATAGCAGAGGTAGGACTGGCGTAATAATCATGGCTCTTAACAGTGGCAGAGTCTATGACACAAGAAGCAATAACACGTCTGTGGTGCCGAGAGCCTGGGGGTGATAATAGGGTGAGTTACCAGTCTCTGCTGGCCATAATAATTGGGCTTCTCTTTCCTTGACCCCTCTTGTGATAGATCTGCATTAATACTTACAATAACAACTTGTCTAACAAATGGCAGTTGTAAGGACAGGATAAATATGTGCAGTCCATGGGCAGCTGAAGAGTTAAATTGTTTCGCTTAACCATCCGGTCTACTAGACACTTAGCTTTGACTCAAACAAAGCATGACATAATTTTTTTTTCTGGATTCAAAAACTCCTCATTCTGGATACACTGCACGTTGCTAATATGAATATTTAATTTATTTGATGCTTCTGATCTCCCGCAGATAAATTTGATGGTGCAGTGTCAATACAAAAAGATATAGAGAAAATCTTCAGTAAGAGCTTGGTCTAAGAGAGTCCTATTTATTGTTTAAGAAAGTAATTTTGGGTTTAAAAAAAAAAAATTAAATAAATTTGTGCAAATACATGAGGCTGACAGGACCTTTAAATATCACAAATCTACATCTGAATAGGATTCTGTGTAGTGTGCAAAGATTCTTCCAAACTCTTTTTAGCTACAAGGATACATTATAGAAATGTCAGCAAGAAGTCTACCATGTGTGGACATATCCTTATAACAAAACCTAAAATGACTTAAAGGGGGCAGAGATCAACCTAAAATGGAGGGAAAATGAAAGGCAATTTATTGGGAGCCGGTATACTACAATAATGGATGCTAATAAAATTGACCTGAATCTTGATTTCTGGTTTGACATATTTCAGCTTCAGCTGTATGTCCAACTTTCCCTATAACTTCAATGCTACTACTTTTGAACTTGCATAGAAAAATGGTGGCATATAGTGTGCACGATAACTATAATGACCAACTGTCATACTGTTTCAAACCACTGATCGATCATTGGTTGGTTTTTTTTTTGAAAAATGTAACATAGAAACCGGCAATAGCATGTTCCTACTGAAACCAATTGCAGCAGGTGGTGAGCCTAACATCTCATTGATATACATGATCAGTGTAGACTCACCATATACATTGCAGAGATTATCTGGTGTCATGGTTGTTATAGTTTTTGACTAGAAGCCCCAGAGAGGAACCATAGTTACAATTTATTGGGTGGCAAAAAAATTACATCCATAGCAGTTGCCATATTTCAGACATTAGACCAAGATAAGAAACTATAATAGTAGTCCAATGTCACTCTATGATATGCCCAATGCCAGACTGGGATGTTTATGGCCCGCCAGTGAAGTTGATGTTGGGAGCCCACGCTGTAGCTATTGTACATGTTTGCATGTCATGCCTTTCTTTCTCTCTTGGTCTCTTGCTTATTGCCTCTCTTTGTTTGCCTTTTGCCTCTTCTATCTTTAAGTTGCCCCACAACCAGTCTCGCTCGCATCCCACTGATAGAGACTGGTGTGATGATGTCATTGCCCCGTCTTGTAATCAAGATGTGGTCTGAGGCTTCCGAGCCTCCTTTACTTAATTGCAGGTGACACAAACATTTTCGAAAAAAGTTAAATTTATTTCATATTAGTAAAAACAAATATTTAACAAATTAGTGACAAATCACAAGCAAAACACGCGTCGGGGCCATGCAGGGGTCCAGTGGTCACATCTTTTCTTTGGTTCACTGGATACATTCTGGTTAAGCATGTTTTATACAATCTTGATTTGTATATTTATATGCTTTTTTCAGTTTTTGTATTTTGTATATATTTATAATTTTTTTCCAGTGTTTTTTCATGCGCTTGTGATCCTAGACCCATGTGCCTTTATATACTGGGGTCATGTTGGGCTTTTGATATCTTCTTTAATTATCTTTTTTTAATTATGTGAAATAACTTTTTTTTTTCAATATGTTTTTCAATATTTTTTACGTTGTCTATTTTTGATTGTTGTAGTTGTTACTTTCGATATTACTATACAATGGGAAAATAATGCTGGTTCTTGCAAATTGTGCTGCACAAATATCTTAGGCTTCTCACTTTTTAGCATCTCCCTAACCTTTCACCACAGCTATATAGACTTTGCATCCATAATGCTGCAAATAATAATGTTGACCCATTTGGGGCCCCACACATTAACTGTTTCCCCAGTCAGTAAAGTGCCCCCAGACGAGTATAGGGCTACCTCTTGTGCCCCCAGTTTTAGTCTTCTCTTGTGCTACCATAAACCTATGTAGGTAAACCCCTAGTAGGTAGCCCACCAAATAGGTAGACTCCCCATTAAGGTGCATAGACTTCAATTAGACAGGTAGGTCCCCAAATTAAGAAGGCAGAACTCTCTTATAAGGTAGGCAGACCTTCAGTTGATAGGTATGTAGGCCCCCATTAGGCAGGTAGCCTTTCATATTCTTAATAGTGCCTGCTTTTTGATAAATGAAATAAAAGAAAACTCACGTTCCTATAGTGTGGGCGGTGTGATACAGTGATATCATCATGCCTCCTGCCTTAAGATGCTTCAGGAGGCCTGCAGCCTACAAGAGAAACTATGTTGGGGTGGAGGGGGGAAACCATTTCTCAGTTGGAAAACAGCACATTGCTATGCACAGAAGTTTCCATTGTTTACTTGTAGGCCAGTCCCACCCTGGATTTGGTCTTTTAAGGCCTAAAACAAACACCTTTTAAGAACAGTCCAACTGGCCAACTTCAATATGGATAGGAATGCAGCAAAGTCTAATAAGTGAGTTAGTCCACGCTCACCATAACAACTTCCTCCTTTGAAATGCCCTCTGTCACTATTTTAAACTTTCTCAATTTGGGGAACTGTTAGGCCTCGTTCACACGGCTTATTTCAGAACGTATTTACATCGGATTGCCGATCGTAAATACGTTCTGAAATCAGTTGAAAATCAGTTGCAAATAAGTGTCACTAAGTGTGGCACGTATTTGTAACTGATTTCCCGACGGATTCACCATCTCCATTCATTGTAGGTGGTGAATCCGTCCGTAAATAATTGACATGCACATTGTTTTTCCGTCCGGATTGCCGTCGTCAATCCGCGGCGGCAATCCGGCACGGAAATACGCGTCGTGTGAACGACGAGCCGTATTTTCTATTGAAATCAATAGAAAATAGGCTGTGACTTATTTCGGACGGATTTGCCGACGGATTGACGATCGTCAATCCGTCGGCAAATACGCGGCGAAATAAGCCGTGTGAACGAGGCCTTAGTCCTCTCCCTTAATTAAAATAGAAAGTGTCTTATTAAGGACCCTTGCACAAGGCAAAGTTGTGCTCAGAGGTTGTATGTTGGCCCATTCTGTGATATCAAGCCACAGGGGCTCTTTGTGCTAGTGAACAAGGCTCTGATGGGTCCCAAGTCATAATGTAGATGTAGCTTTATAATACAGATTCAATGTAAAATGGAGCCATAATTTAGCTGCTTGCATGAGGCATTAGAGGTAGAGTTCTCTCAATGAAATTCAAACTTTGTAACAAGAGGGCATTAACTTCTCTAGTGTAAGCTTCATGATTGAGATTTCCAAGATTTGTGCACTTTATAGATTGCCACAGGCATTTCCAATAGGGAGTCGCTGTTGGTACAACCTAAAAACACATCTGAAGGTGTATCAAGGTGAATTTCCCCTTTAAATAAACGCAACCCACTGTGCAATGTGCTGCTATGCATGGGTTAAGTGTGGCTCTGAAAAAATCTTTGCCCTTGGTGACTTCCACAATTGTCGATGCACCTTTATTCTCTGCATATAACAAGTCTCTTCTGTGTAGATACACGATAAAACCTGCAGCAGCTAATAGAACGCAATATCTGCCGACCATCTCTGGATGCAACATCTCACTCTGGAAAGTAGCTCTGTTATCAACGCTCTGATGTACCAGGCACAGAAATCTCTCCGGCCTTAAAAATAACACCGCTTTATTGCAGTTATTTGTTCCCTGTACAAGTAATAGAAGTGTGATTTGTGTCTAGAGCTTACAAAAGCAAAGTCTGCTTTTTGGAATATCTGGACTTTAGAATGATATGAAAACCTAGAATGTGACCACAGATAAGAAACACTTGGCTTGCGAAGGCTATTTTTTTCTGCCAGCTTTAGGCTCTAACCCTCTATAACCTTGCTGTATTTTTAGGGTTTTTACGTTTATGTGCTTATGTTCCCTTAAAGTGGACAATTTTCCTTAGAAATGTAACCAATCCACTATCATCACAAAATCAGGTAAAATGATAGAACATTTGTGCTTACTTGATTATAAGGGTTGAGAGCAGCATTTAAAACCACAGTTTGCTCAGTGTGCCATGGGAATGAATCAAAAGCTGGTCGAATTACCAAATAGATGTCAGAATTAAAGCTAAATGAAACATTGGAAATGTATTTGTTTTATAGGGTTCTTCTAGAACATCATGAGCGCTTTAGGATATATTCGCGCGGTGGATTTGGACGCCGTTTCTGGGGGGAGGATTTAGAGCAGAATCTTCCTCAGAATCAGCATCTAATCCGACGGTAAACTGATTCACACTGTACACTATGTCGCTGATTTCACTCCAGTATTTTCACCACGTACTGTAAGCGCCTACTAAAAATTGACATGTCAATTTTATGCGCCGGCAATAATACAGTAAAGCTAGGTGAAAATCTGCCTTGGACTTTCAGCGTCAGAATTTTGTGCTCACAAGTCTGGAATTTCCAATGAGGCAACAATGTTTTTTCAGTGCTAGAACTTCCAGCACCAAAAGTACATTGTGTGAACTGGCCCTTATTGGTTATATCGTATAGACAATTATTCAATCATTAGTCCACTCTACACTACTCTATCCTTTTTCTATGTGGATATTGAATGAAATTGACCATTTGCAATTCACATCTACAAAAACAGGGCTATGATAGAAGTAAATGACATAAAATAAGAAATCTTTTTTATATCCCCATAAAACATACAATAAAAACTGCATACATGGATTTAAAGAGGAACCAAGGTGCCTAACGGTCGGGTATACGTAAAATAAACAAATACACACCTCCTTACCAACGCATTACTAGAATTCAGCAATACACATAAGTAAATACCTTAAAATAGCCCCCCCATCTGGTAATCACATAGACAATACAGCATAACAACCAGTAAATACCAATAGAGGGAAGAGAGGCAGGAAAATAATTGACAGGGGAAACGTAAGAGTATAATAATAATATCGACCAAGATGATTCCTGCCCAACACACGTTTTGCTCCCGCTTCTTCAGGGGCACATGAAAGATGTTATGTCATTTAGTTTAGCGGTAGCCTTTTTTGTAAGGATTTATTTTTGATGCTAATATAATTTGTTTCCATATTTTGGTGTAGGTATAATCTATTATCATGAGTAGTTTGGAGAACATTGGTCAGTGTTACAGCTCCAATATTATGCCCTCATCACCGTGAAATGACAAAGTGCCAACAACGACCGCTAATCTACATATGACTGACAGCTGAAAACACCTTTTTGCCTACCCCTTAACCCCAACAAATATAGGATTATCCCTAACACTTTTATACGGTTTCTTTGTCTGCACAGACAGGCTGTGGTCGAGACTAGCAGAATGCACAGCTTTCAGTATTTAGCTCTGCTAGAAATGAGAGCATCCAAGCCCTGGGTGTTTGGATGTCCCAGGGGGGGCTGGGGGGCTCCTGTCTGGCCTCCCTGAGCTCTCTGCGCCACAAATACATTTCCATCTTACTCTGGCTCCCCCCTCCCTTTCTCTCCGTCACCTAGGCAGCTAATTCCTCTGTGCCCCCTTCTCCTTATTAAAGCCACAGATCACTTTTCTGAGCTTAATGCTGTCAGGCCTGCTGATCGAGGGTCCAGATGGACTAAGCAGTATTTTTTGGCCTGTAAATATGCTTGTGTTGGAAGCTACACATTCATCTAGATACACGCATCATTACATTTTTTTAATTTGTGTTGAAATAGAGCATACTTACAAATGTCCAGGCAGCTAAGGTAAGGAAGGCTAAACCTCGAAGATCTGTTCAGGTTTATACTACACAGGGAATGATTCTCTGCATTTCATTTAGACATTATCTACTGTGCCAATGAGCTGTCTGACGTTATAGCTGAACATCCATCTGATAATCCAGCACTCACATTGCTCGTAACAACTTTCTACGTCCCTGTGTCCTGATATAGCAATGGTAACTATTGCATCTTTGAATGGACTCACATGGAAAATTGCGGTTTTGTTTTTTTTTTTCAATGCTGGGATTATCACAATAATTGCACATTTTCTAGCATTTTAGATACACGTTTATGATGTCCATTTAGCGTGCACACTGGGAAAGCTTCCGAAGTAAACACTAAACGTATCCATAGAACTACGTGGCCTGACAGAGGGCAAAAGTGTTTCCTTATGGCTTTTGTTTGGTCAGTATACGTCCGCAAAGTATAGAATAGCGCAGGAGCTTATACTGTTCTATACAACAGCATTCAGAAGAAGACGTATTTGTGAAACGTGCATTTTTTTTTTTTTTTACAATGGAACACTATGGGTGACAAATGACGCTACTCAAAGGCACCCGTTTAAAGTATACGCCTGGCCTGTACGTTAGATGGAAGCCAGAAACGTTGTGTCCCTAGCCTTATTTTTCAGATTTTCATTGATCTGAATCGGACTGTCAATGAAGACTCATAAATTATCGCACTGCTAAATAAGAATTAAAATGGTAATTGTCAATGATGTCTACCACTCCCTTTATAATGTCGGTATGTTCTTCCTGCAAAACATGGATGGCAACCCCTCAAACCCTAACCCTAGTTAGGGTATGTTCAGACGGCACATTTGCGGTGTATAGCGGCGCATACTGTGCATGTTGCTATATGCTGGGTGTTTTAGAATTATGCGCTGGGCAGCGCGTACTTCTAAAACGCTCTGTGCCGGCTCCCATAGACTTCTTTCTCCTGTCACGTAATACACTTCGGGGAAAACTTCAGGTAATCATAGCTCTCAATTAGAGCTATGAATTACCGTATTTGCGGGGCATATTTTGGGCTGAAATACGCCCCACAAAAATGTTGTGCAAACATACCTCTAGGGCATGTTCACACTGCATATTGCAGGAGTATAGCGGAGCGTACTGAAGCACACCCACTGACATTCACTGACGTGTATTATGCGCCAGGAATAATGGCAGGATTACCATATTTGGGGGCATAATTGTGGCATATTGCACTGCAATTACATGCCGAATTACGCCCCACAAACACGCCTGTGAACATACCCTTAATGGGGACCTCAGTTGGGTACTCGGAATTTACAGCGGATCTCAGGAGTTTTCGAGTTATGCCTCTGGCACAAAAGTCCAGATATATCATGTTGCTAGAGTTCTAGAATCCTGCAGGGTCCCGGTTATAATGTTAATTATTCCCCATAATTGGTCGAATGCTATGAAGTTTGCACGGTTTTTGTTCAGCCTTCAAAATGAAGCCAACCTTGTGTGAAAGGGTTAATACGGGATCTAATGAGAGCATATCCCGTAGGGATTTTCGTTTTCTCCCATCCCCCTCTCTTACCCCTTCTGATCACTTGCACGTCTCCCTCAGATTCCTTCAGTAAAACCCTTGGCGCACACACAAGTGTAGTCACAGCTGCTCCCACTTCCAGGGCAGCTCAGCTCGTGTATGGAGAGCCAAGCAGCAATTTCTGGTTAAAGTCTAGATGCCTGTTTGTGGCTCGCGGATGCTTTGTGCCTCTTTTCCTTAATGCCTAAAGCAATCTAGTTTCTCACCTTCCACTCTAAACCCCTCACATCCACTTTTTGTATTTTCCCCGCCAGCGGTATCTTCTGGCTAATCTGTCTGCTTTCCCCCTCTCCGGTGACAGTCTCCTTCCACCGTCACTGCCTTGTACCTGCACCTCCAGCACAGCGATTGCAGCCTTTCATTGTCCTCTCCTCCCCTGCAATCCCTCTCTCAGCCTCTCCATCACTTTCTCTACCCAGTGTATGCACTCTCTGCTCTCCCCCACTCCCCATTGTGAAATATGGATGGTACCAGTCCCTGTGTTTCGAGACAGGCTGGCAGAGAGCAGAGCGTCTCTATAGGCCCTGCCTTGTGCATGCACCTAAACACTTCACTGAGCAATCTG
Source organism: Phyllomedusa bahiana (assembly GCA_025379985.1). Taxonomy (NCBI): domain Eukaryota; kingdom Metazoa; phylum Chordata; class Amphibia; order Anura; family Hylidae; genus Phyllomedusa; species Phyllomedusa bahiana. The sequence continues at coordinate 98,246 of JAODAL010002086.1, read as the reverse complement.
TCAACATGTCAGCAACACATGTTTTGTAAAAAGCTTCCAGTGGGAGTAATGACTCCCACCAGGACTCCGAAAATGCTTTGAATTCAGCAGATTTCTATTGCAGGGATCCCCTGGGGTCCCTTTTACAATGCCTACATTTCAGAAATTTGAGCCACAGACCCCTGGGGCTTTCCTTTCATAATGCCTGAAAATGTAGGGTTATATTGTTGGATGTCCCCATGGGTTCTTTATTAATACCTGAATTCTGAGGAACTGGAAATTACCCAGAGCACGGCAGGGTCCCAGATACACACCAGGAAGAGGAGGAAAACTCTGCGGGGAGATTTTTCTCTTTCTCTCTTTCCTTCATGCAAGACTGAAAGAGAAGAATTTGCCAAAGGACAAAATCTAGTATATTTTGAGCCGCCTACTAAAAGGCATATTGTAAAAGCAGCCAAGGCTGACAAATCTATATATTTCTGTACAGCCTGTTATTTGTCTATTTATACCTTTACCTCGGAGTGATTGATTTCATCAGAAGATAAACGCCACATTATCTGGATCTTGTGTGTGCCCTGAGTTTATTACGGAGTGATCTTATTAACACTGTCTGTGCTGGTTAGCCTAACAAGGCAGAAACCCAGCCCTTACGATGGAGAACTTGAATCAAAGGTAATATTCCAGTTCAATGTTCCATTATTAGGCTGCTGTCTTCTCTCTTGCTTGGGAATCAATGCACCATCCTGTCTCCATTCCGCGGGAGGTATCAGAGACCGCAGTATAGATCGAGTTTGTTCCCCAGAGACTGCCATTGTTCTGTTGTGGAGAACTCCAGCAAAGAGGAATGGCACCATTTTTTTTTATAGCAAGAATGTTTTTCCAAAGTAGATGATACATCGCACTTCTTCACTGACTGGATAGTATCTAAATATTCCAAATGGTAGGATCCCTGTGGAATTTTTGGCACATCTTAAGAACTAGAACATTTTTCTGTATCTAATCCCACTGTCCTGTATATGGAACTCAGTTTAAGCCCCAATAATTGAGGCAATTATTGTTGTTATAAATACACGTGCATGTGATTGGTGGAAAAAAGTGGGGGCAGCAAAGTACTATGGGCCACATGAATGTACGGGACTGCGCCAATAGTTCTGTTCTCTATATTTATAATGAGATGTACTCCAAAATTACAACACATGAAAAAAACTTTGAGATTCTTAGTTAACACGTTTTGATCAAAAAATGCCCAAGCACTCCAAAATTAGGCGCATTATCGGGCGCCCGCGGCACTTTGTAATGCGCCTCAGATCGGGGGCATGCGTGTCGCACCACACCCGTATGATTCTACACATTTAGGACTGGAGGAAGGCAAAACTGGGGACACTACTGCTGGAACAGGTAGACCAAAGTTAAAAGTGGTGTACCTGAGGCTGAATTGTCGTTTCGCAGCTAGAAAGCGCCTAATCTATGATCCACAGTAGAACAGATTAATATTTTAAGGCGGATTCTACACTACTAATGCGCACAAAAAAATTGTTGTCTGGGCGCCAAAATACATACATGTCACCCTATGTGTCGAATTATAAATCAGGCATAGGTACACATACTGATATGTGCAATGAAATTTTCAGGTAAAGCATATTTGACTCGGCCATGCCCAGTTATGCAAGTAGCCAATCCCTACAGTTCCGTTTTAAGGAGCTGTTGGCACTCCATGTACCATCATATGGTGACTTCATATGACGCTGTATTGTCCTCCTACATGACTATGTAGCCATCTGTCAAAGCTGTGTGTATGATGGTACGCTACGTCCCCGCTGTTCAGAGCTGTAGGTACAACGTGTGCTGTCGTATAGTAGCTCTATGAGGCGCTATGCTCTCCTGTGAAATATAATTCAATGTATTTACACATAATACAGTATGCAATGGAACACGACTTATGTTTTTCCTATGTTTTCTAAATTATGTGTCCATAGTATTGTACAGTGCCTGGACCACAGGCAGCTATACCGAACTGGTATATGATTATAATAGAACCCATACAATAACCTGATAATCAAGGCCTGGTTATAATACAGGCTTCTAATTATGGCTAAATAATGGCTGCCTGCTGTAAGCATAATAGGAAAAAAATTATACAGAAAAACAAAACAATCACATATTTATCCATAAAGTATCATTATCAGTATTAAAGGGGTAACATTGAAACACTAATCAAATAACAAGTCACATGAGTCTGTATAACACATGAATAGAAGATAAACTGGGTCTGTCCTGGGAATGGCACGTAAATTTGTTCCTGACAACTGAAGTATATGTTACCACTTAATCTCTGAGTATTCCTTTACATTAGTTACAGTCATCGGTTATTAACACAAAAGGTTTCATGCCCTTTTTACTTGAATATTTGGAAATATTTACTTTAAGTTCACAAAATTTAGGGCAAAACCAGTGGTGAAGCCAGGACTTGAGACTCGACCCTGAATGAAAAAATAGAAGCAAGGCTTCAATTTTAATTTGAGTTTAAATTAGAGAATTTGTCACAATTATCAGCGTCATTTTAAAATAACTTATTGCCCACCAGGCCAACTGGACTCTGAGACTAGGGACACACAACAATTATGATGTCTGATTATCGGGATTAAATAGCCTGGCAAAGGGCAGGAGTGTGTCCTTTTGGCCCCTTTTGACCAGCATAAGTCTGTATACCACTAAAAAAAAGGTATAGAATAGTGCAGAAGCCTACGCTGTTCTATACAATGGCGTAAAAAAATCCCTATACATTCAAGATATTCATTTTTCTTTTCAATGGGACCCTATGGGTGACGAATGCCACTACTTGGTATCCATCAAAGGCATTCGTTCAATGTGTACGGCCTGGCGTGTATGTTACATGGAATCCAAAAGCGTGATGTGTACCTAGCCTAACCTTTATGGACAGCAAGAAACTAATGTCCTACAATTAATCATCATTGCTAGCAATGTAACCTTTCAAAAGAGCTTCAAAATACGTCTGATTACAAGCGTATTTTGAAGTTTATTTTTTGCAAAGTGTGAAGTGCTGAAATACGCTCCACTGTTATTTCTATTCGTGTAATGTTGTACCGTGTTAGCCATAGAAAGTAGTAGAAGTGTGAAGAAATCAGGCAATACCTTTTAGAAGCTAACTTAGTATATCTGATGGTGAGCTTTCGAGAGTACTAGCTCTCTTCTTCAGACATGATGTTATACAAGAAACTGAAATTAGAATCTTTAACCCCTTAACGACCTTGGGCGTATGAATACGTCCCAGGGCCGCTAAGGGGCTTTGCAGGGGGATCGCTCCGCGACCCCACCGCACAGCCGGCGGGTGTTAGCGGCAAATCGCCGCTAACACCCGGCAGTAACAGCCACGGCGGGTGGCTCCGCCCGCTGGCGTGTTTTAACCCAACAGCAAAAACCGCGGCATCTGAATTAACGCCGTTCGGTGCCGCGCACCGATCGTTACGGTCATCGGTATCAGCGCAGCTATGCTGCACTGATCCGACGACCAGGCATGGTGGTGGGGAGCCCTGTGAAGGCTCCCTCACTTACTCTGGCCGGTTTGCCCCACTTCCGCCCTGCAGACAGGAAGTGGGGAAAACGCCATCTTTGTACACCCTAATGCATTGCCTATGCAATGCATTGGGTTGTATTAACAATCGCGCCACCTAGTGTCAAGTACCATAGGTGGCCTCAATGTTACAGTAAAAAAAATAAAATAAAGTTTTAAAGTACAAAAAAAAAGTATTAAAAATTCAAATCACCCCCCTTTTCCCATTTTACAAATAAAAATCATTAAAATAATAAAAAAATTTAAACACATATTTTGGTATCTGCCGCGTCCGAAAAAGTCCGATCTATAAAAATATAACATCATTTATCCCGTACGCTGAACACCGTAGAAGAAAAAAATATTCCAAACGCCAAAATTGCCCTCACTCAAAAAATGGAATAAAAATGATCAAAAAGTCGCATGCATTCCAAACTGCTAGCGATAAAAAGTACATTCAGCCCGCAAAAAATTCCCCCTCACTGACGTCCGTAGGGGTTAGTACAAAAAAGTTATTGGTCACACAAAATGGCGGCGTGGCGCAAATTTGAAAATAGAAAATGTTTGGAATTTTTTTACGTTACCAAAACATAACGGAAACCCTACATGTTTGGTATTGACGGATGCGTAACTACCTGTAGAATACAGATAACACATTATATTAACCAAAGATTAAACACCGTAAAAGCAAAACCCCCGCAAACATGGCGAAAATACATTTTTTTTCACAATTTGTCCCACTTGGAATTTATTTTTGCGGTTTCCCAGTATATTCTATAGTATAGTGAATAACACCATTAGAAAGTACATCTTGTCCCTCAAAATCACAGCCCTCATATGTCTATGTAGATGGAAAAATAAAAAGTTATGGCTTTCAGAAGGTTTTAGGGAAAAAGATGTGTACCAAAAAAAACCTGGTCATAGGGTTTAAAAAATACAAATGCAATAAGTAGAGAAGTTATTTATAACAGGTCAAGAAAGAAACAATCTGGCAACTTGTGGGATCTGATGGAGTGATCAGTAATTCCTGTTGTTATCTGTTAGCTATCAGGTGGTGATTTGTGACTCTCAGGCTATGTTCACACGGCTTAGCTGCGGGACGTAATTACGCCCCGCAATTACACCGTGGGGGCGGGGCGGGAGCGGGGGAGTGAACGGGGGGACGGCACTTCGCCGGCCCATTGACTTGCATTACCAGCGTGCGTATACGCCGCTGGGAATTCACATTCATTATACCTCCCCGCCGACGGAATCGCCGAGCGGGGAGAGGTGACGTAATCCATAGTTCTCTATGAGAACTGTGGATTACCGTAATGACTGGGCCGTTTTCAGCCCGTAATTTGCGCACTCCGGCGTGTAATTACAGACTGAAATACGGCCCATTTTAAGCCGTGTGAACATGGCCTCACAGTTCATACATAGTGTGACGTGAAACTGGCATGAATATTAAGTCCATTTTGCAGAGTTTTAAATTTTTTTCATTAATTTAAAGGAATGGGAATTTAAATTAATGCAAAAATTCCAAACTGCAAAATGGACTTAATATTCATGCCAGTTTCATGTCACACTATGTGATATCAAATATACTCAGTTAGCCTCTAAAAGGTATCGCCTGATTTCTTCACTCTTCTACTGTTACTTCTATGGCATTTTACTGATATAAATTCCTCAAGCATTGACAAGGCACTTAAAGTTCCGCCAGTAAAGATGCCCCGAAATACGTCCCGCAGTTACACTTATAACATATGTATTGTGTAAATGACAGTGCATATTTTACATTGGATTCAGTTAGAACTGCATAGACCATTGTTTGTATCATACTTTGGTGTGTATTTTGGTGCAAAATATGTACCAAAATGAGTAAAATTACACAGTGTGAACATAACCTGAAGGGTAAGGGTACATTCACACAGCATTTTTTGACACTTTTTTGGGGACAGATTAAAGGGTTGTCTCAACAGGATTGTTTTTATGTTAAAGATCTTGCAAAACAAGTCACTTGCTTATGTGAATAACAGTTTCCTAGGCATTCGAGATTCCCTCTTGTATGGGCTGCATCAGCTCCATCAGCAGTCATATACTACAGATCGTTTACTCTCTCGTGAATATGCTGCCAGCACTGGTTGCTATGCTACAACCTGGCTTCTACTTGCCAGCTTGAAGCAGTAACATGCCTGAATCAAATAAAACCAAGAAAACAGGACTGAGGTAAGATGAACATTGTGAGACTGTCCTTTAAGCACATTCACACGCGTTTTTTTGATGTGGCTTAAGCCGAATTCTCCCGCTAAAAATCCATCAGTGAATGACGGTAAACGGCTGTAGAACATTTCATTTTTTGAACTTTTTTGGCTTTATATAATAGATAGTTTCCTTGTCAATTCTCGCTTCAGCGCAGAATTTCTGACGAGGAAATAGTATTTCGACGCCAACACTTTCAATGCTAAAAAGTGTGTGTTCCTGCTGCAGCAAAAACGCATCCAAACACGAACCTGCGTAGATCCAACACACTGTGTGAACATACCCTAAGAAGTCCAAACCTCCAGACCTCTATCTTTAGGCTGGGGTTACGCAATGCAAAAACAGTGTGCAGAGAAAGTCACTGCCGCAAATGGCTTTGCAAGATTTCTGCAGCAACAGTGATATCACCGGCAATCTCGTACAGCTGTCGGCTGCTGCGGCCTTGTTTTCATGTGGCTTTTGCACCGTAGGATCCCCAACCTTAGTGTATGTGCACAAGGCGTCTTTAATACATTTTTACAATACGTAAAACAAATTGTGGTACGTATTTGGATACATTTGCTGGACTACAGAAACGTACCCTATTGTTTGTATTGGCTTTTGAATGCATAAAACGGAGCAAGACATGACATGTCACTTCTTTGTGCGGATCCGTAAAACGCAATACAATGACCTATGTAAAATACACATCGTCTGAACAACGATACGTATTTACATTGAACTCAATGAAAACTGAATGGAACATTGTTAAATACGTATTTCACAAACTCCGTGTGACCATACCCTTAGGGTGTTTTCACTCAGGACAGAAATGCTGCACATTTTTTTCACAGCACAAAATGAACAGTACCAAAGCTACCTGAAGTTATGCATATTTTTTTCAGATTTGCAACTGCAGATTTTTGAGTATGTAAATAATGAAAAAAAAAAAAATCAGTGCTTTTAAAATCCAGATTTTGCTGCAGATCTGCAACATTTCGGCACCAAAACTTGCAATAACTGCAGAATTTTAGGGATTTTGACTTCTCTTGAAGTCATTGATGAAAATCCACAGTAAAATCTGCCGTGTGTCCCCCCCAACTAGATTGCGAATATTTGAATGCAGCCTGAATGGATGCGTCTGACACATGCTAGTTAGTGGCATTCATCACCCATAGGGTCCCATGAAAAAAAAAAAAGTAGCTTTTTACTGGTTGCAATTGTATAGAATAGAATAGGCTCCTGACCTCTTCCATTTGGATTATATCAGCCGGATTGACACACGTTAGGCCTCTCTTAGGTTGTTTAACCCTTTGGCCACATCTAGCATTTGTGTTGGAAACTTTTCCCTACTAAATGTACGTCACATATGTGATATAAACCTACTTAACCATGCTGGTAGCAGGGCGTCCAAGTCAGTGAATTTATCAAAGAAGTTCCCCTGCTGTGACCGATCCTCTTTAACCCTTTTAGTGCTTTTGATATGTCTAGTAGACTGCTATCCACTCCACTCCCACCAAATATACGAACCTGGATCCCCTCCCCTCCACGAAATACCACCTCCCCCACTCCACTAGTCATGTTTATTGGTTGAGTGTGTGCAGCAAGGAGACAGAAGTCCACAGTTTAATAACCAACTTGGAAGAACCCACCCAAGGTTGTAAGTAAAACCAGATGTGTGAGTACTATGTTCACACAGTATTTTGTGTCTGTGCCAGATTGTGTGTGTGTATACATATATCTCTACATATATGTAGATATATATATATTTGTGCACAACCATCACATACTTATACTGCTGATATATTTAGTCTTGCCAAAGCCTCTGAGCAGCATAATGCCCTTTCTAGAATGTGCTTTCCTTTATTAGAGTTGCAGCTTGCCTCAGTGTGCGTTCCCTAGGGTGCCAGGCCAGCCGCTGGCAGTCTCTCTCAGACACCCAATTACCCCTGACGTCACCGCCGTCTCTCCTGCCTCCCTTGGGTGCTTGCATTTTTTTTCCTTTTGTAACTCTAATAGTAGACTAGCTAAGTGCCTGTTATTTGCTTGGCAGAAGATTTGATTGTGTTTCGGGCTGGATACTAAATCCAAAAACTATGTAAAAATGTCAATAGGTGAGTGCACATTGATTTCAGTCTGTCACTGTGATAGCTGAAGCCTTTGGGATGCAAGCCCGGGGAAGGGTTTTACAAGAAAGATAATATAACAGAAAATTACTGAAGCTGCTCAGTGTCTCCTGTGAAATTCTTAAGGGCTTGCAAAGTTCCCATAGAATCAACAATTCTTTATTAATCTAAATTTGTGGTTTTGTTCTATCTGCTCCTGACACTGTTTTTTTTTTCCCAGTAAGGGAGGGTGGAAATGGTAGGTTGTTGGTGGAATTTAGTAGGTAGTGGGAGAGCCATCTCCGAGTAATGAACTCCCAGTGGATTGTGGGAGTAACACAGCGCTGTTTCCAGGGATTGCTCAGCAGACTCTTGGCTGGTAGCTTTGCCAGGCCGAAGTCTGTGTGAACAGATAAAATGGAAGGGCTGAAAGGCTGCGCCGGGCCAGCACCGACTGGGAGCAAGTGATAAGGGCCGCGGCAAGAGGAGAGTGGTGGCCGCTTGTCCCAGCCAGATATCTGACTGCAAAGTAAAGTTTAAAACAACTGGTTCGGGAGAGAGCAATGAAAGCTGGAGCCGAAGATAATGGTAATTGATTGAATCAGAGTAGCAGAGCAGGATTGTTCTCCCAAGCAATTATTTTTCCTTTTAATTTTTAGACCAAATGTCCTAGGAGTTCAGGTTGCTCAGTGCGCATCCTGCGGCAGGAGATAAAAAGGCAAGTGCCCTGCTTTGGGCAAAGGATTTCATGTCGGGGGACAAATAAACAATAAAAAAACCCCAAGAACATAAAAGAATCAAGGTTGTGGGGGTTGTATCTGATGCTACTTATTATCACAATACTCTGCTTTGCTTGAGCCTTTGTATACTGCATTGTGCCACTCCTGCTCTGTCATCCAGATCACGCACTCTGCTGGAAAGTTCTCCATACTTGTTTGGTAGTATATTAATACGTAGCAGTTCAGATATTTTTTGCTCCCCAACAACAAATACATGACCGTGATTACGCAAAAATCACAGGGGTTTTACTTTTGGTTGCAGTAATAAGCCATAACATGACTGCTATGCTTGGAGGTATTTGGATTTTGCTATAATCGTTTGGAGTTATTCCTTAAAGGGATTGTCTCACTACATTGATTCATCTTTACCTCAGTCCTGTTTTCTTGGGTTCACTTTTAATTCAGGGGCATGTTTACTGGTTTCCACTAGGTTTAAAGAGGTTTTGCCACAAAGTAAAATTGATGTGGGAAGTTTGAAAATTAAATAACAAACATTTTCACCATTCATTATTATTAAAAATTCTGCCCCGTTTTTGTTTTAGCTGCTCCTTTAGTGATCCATTGTTTACAGCTCGTCTCCAGGGGATAGGACCAGGCTGTGAGCTCCTCAGTCCTGGTCAGACATCACTTCTCCTCTCAGGCAGCTACTGAGTGTTCAAACCTCGGGTGCTGTCATTCAGGTTTGGTTCAAGGACCCTTGTGCTGTAAAGCAAAAATGTTACCTCTGAGCTACAGTGTAGCTACTTACAATTCTATACATTAACAGACCTTTCACTAGAGAGAGGAAAGGCCTGGTGATGTCATCCTGCTGAGTCACATGATATGCAAGTCAAACAAATCACACACACACCCTCCTGAGCACACAGAGCTGAAGAGCTGGATACAGGAGGTATGAGATGAGATCGTGGCAAAACCCCTTTAAGTAGAATCCAGGTCTGCAGCTATAGCAACCAGTGCTGGCAGCCTATCAGGATAGATCAAACAGGTCTGTAGCTATAGCGACCTGAGCAGCTGATGCAGCCCATACAAGAGGGGATATCTAGGAATTGGTAGGAAACTGTTAATGAACATATATTGCAAAGTGACTTGTTTTCGCAAGATCTTTAACATAAAAACTAATCCTTGTAGTGAGACAACCCCTTTAAAGAATTTTTATAAAAAAAAAGTTCTAAAATGCTGTTAATAGTGGGTTTAAAGCAAGTTGCTTTGCTTGTAGCATAACTTCTGCATCATCTTATCTTACCATATGTCCTTCTTGGTGCTGCTCGGTCTCAGTGATACTTTGTACAAGCTCTGGATGAAATTAGTCCTTTTCTCCCCACAAGATAGACCCTTATTGCTTTCAAATCCAGCTTTGCTACTCCAAGGGCAGGCTCACATCGGGAACCAGCACTTCATTGAGTGTATGTTACTAAATACCTGCTACTATATACATATACCACAGCCGAGCCAAAGGTTAAAATAGAGCAAATGTAATCAGTTTATGACTTCATTTGGCTGGTTTTTGTCTATATGTGCTTCATCTGTGGAACATAATAGTTTAAAGGGGTTTTCCAGTATATAATAATACTAAATATTTAGCTGATCCAAACAACAACAACAAAGAAATCCTTACCACCCTCCTTGGTTCCAGCACTGGCTCTGTGGTGTCTTTCCACAGTCTTCTGCCTCCTATGTTACTGTTTGGAGCTGTTCACCTCTAAACAGTGATGTAAGCAGAGGCATGTGACCTCTGCAGCCAATCAGCAGCTGCAGCGGTGATGATTGTGGAGAGACTCCACAGAGCCAGTGCTTGGAAGGTGAGAAACTTTGTTTGGGACGGCAGTATCCTAAATATTTATTTTTATGGAGACAGCCCCTTTTTAAACCCTACACTATTCTTTCCCAGCAAAAACTGACCAAAAGTAGACACGGGTGACTATATTTACTCTCTTTTACTGCACTCATCCTGATGCCTTCTAGCAGGTATCCAGACACAGACAGCCAATGTGGTGCTGGTTTATAGTATAAGCCTAAGAACCTAGCTGGCAGTATGGTCACAATACTGCAGAGGGTCTTGTCTTTCCCAGACAAGCAGACCGCTATTTCTTTTGTCCACTTTGCAGTAAATAGGTTTACTATTCAGAATGCTGGCTGTGAGAGAGTCACTGAGTCACTTATTTGTAATAAATAAAAAAGCAAAAAAAAGTAAGGGACCACCCTGCTTTTTTCTGCTGCATTAGAAAGGATTCAGGTAAAGATCAGGTACATAAGCAAATACCGTTGTGTCCATTTTCTACAGTCCCGTTTTTGTCCGTTTTGTTATAAACGTGTTTCAACCCATGCTCAATAACAATGTCTTTAGAAGAAGTCAACGTAACAAATAAAGACGGTTTAACTTTCATGCTAGTGCAACCATTGCAGAGGTTGCTTGGGAGTTCTTCTCATGCTCCCATTATAATCCACATAGTCAATGCAGCAGACTTATGTTTTTAGATCAATTCTTCTCTTTTATTCAAACCACACAAGCAGTGCAAAGCGATCATACAAAGTTATTATACTTGCTGTTAGTAGTTTGGCAGGTTGTTAGAACACAATCACAAAACCTTGCGACATATCCATACGAGCCCATATAGATCCATAGAAAACATACAGTATCCACTTCTAGCACTGATCGCTATCCTCGCTTTACTGCTAGCAATGGATAATGCTGAATAACTTTGAATGAGCGCTTTACATTACTTGAGTGGTTTGAATAAAATAGAAGAATTGATCTAAAAACATAGAAGTCTGCTGCATTGACTATGTGGAACTTTAGATGAAGTCAACATCTACATTTGTTGTACATTAACAGGTCTATCACACATACCATCATAATTACACCATAAACTGCCAGTGTATAAATACAAAAAAAAAAACCTTGGAGTGGTCTTCTGAGTTGGTGCATTTTTTAAAAATAGGTTCACATACAGGGCCAGGACAATGGGTAGGCGACCGCCTAAGGCGCCACTTCATCCCAGGCAGAAAAGGGGTTGCAAGGAGGCCTGGGGTGGGCTGAATTTTCCATTTAGGAGGTTCTCGGTGCCTTATTTGCCTATGGCACCAGAAAACATTGTCTCAGCCCTGGCCACATGTATGAAAACTGTCTAGGCCTAAGAATTTTTGTTTCACATAGAAAGCAATCAGAGTCCCCCTTTCATTTCATATAGTGCTCTGATAAAATAAAAGGGGAACTCTGGTTGCTATGGGCAACAAAGAAAGACTTAGACCTGGACAGTTTTCATACATGTTCCCCATAAAGTTCTTTGTGGGATAGCCTCTTTAGTGTTTATCTGCCAGGCTGAGGTTATGTACTGTTTGTTGTTTTTCACTACTTTTAATATTGATTTTGGTGAAATTTGTAGTCCCTCGCATCATGGCTAAGTTGGGTTGGCCTTTGGGATACAGTTTTAACGGCAGTAAGCATTTAAGTCTTGCCTGAGAACTCTTGTAGTTAACAATTGGTGTTGTCTCACTACAAGGATTGTTTGTTATATTAAAGATCTTGCAAAAACAAATGACTTTGCAATATGTGTCCATTAACAGTGTCCTACCTATTCCTAGATACGGCCTCTTGTATGGGCTGCATCAGCTCCTCAAGTCGCTATAGCTACAGACCTGTTGGATCTATACTGATAAGCTGCCAGTACTGGTCGCTATAGCTACAGACCTGGTGTACTTAGCAGCTTGTCACTGCAGGTCAGTAGTAGAAAGTAAAGCCAGTAAAGCACACCTTTGAATTAAAAAGTGAAACCGAGAAAACAGAACTGAGGTGAGATGAGTCGATGTAGTGAGACAACCCCTTTAACAGTAGAATACATATCCCACAGCAAGCAGTGGTTTCAGAGATGCTTTAATTTGAATGGGCAACACCTGTAATTTTTTTTGTCTGCCCTAACCTTTGATACATGAGGCCCATTGTGCACTTCAGTAGCCCTGGCCTTTGAAATTCATGCCCCATAACATGTTACTCCAGGCGTTTTGAAAAGCAAGTATTTCACTGATTTAGCAGCTTGTTAAATGAACTATACAGTGGTGTTATATGACAAAAATGCGGCCATGAGACCCTTCAGTGGCTGAAAACCATTTCCTAAGTGCTGTGTTCTTTAGTGCATAAACAATGCCCTTACACTGGCTTAGCCTGGTTAGTCAGAATATGTTTTGGCCTTCTGAAACAAATGTCTGAGAAGAGATTTGTTGGTATTGTTGCCAATAGCACTGAAGCAATGTCCATGTCTCTATCTACAGTTCTGATCACTGGGAACCACTTTTTCTCTGATATAGGACACATACATAAGCATACTTTACAATGTCCGCAAGTGTGGAACAGCTTCAAAATCTTCTTCAGCCAGAAGTGTCCACTTTTTGGTATATTTCTACCTTTGGGTTCTGTATTATGGAACACTCCTGTGGATAACTTTGACTTTCCGTCACCATCCTTCTATACCATTTCTTTCACCAACATACAGAAGACCTGGCAAGAACCGCTGCACTGCTAGAGTGGAGGTTAGTAGAAAGGTAAACCAATGAACTGCAATATTACAACAACCGTGTTTTATTGCTTTAAGTAAAAAGTATACATATATATTTGTTTTTTCCACAGCAGGTTGTAGCAATTTTACCAGAGAGGTTGAAGTCTTTTCAAAACCTCCCTCCTGGTCCCTCACTGATGGCTTCACGTTCATGGATCACATGATGCTGAATCCTATGTGGTCCTATGTTGTACATGCAGGCATGTGACTGCTGAGCCAGAGATTGGTTGCAGAATAATGGTATCCATGGATTTGACCTCATCACTTAAAAAGATGAGAGAGGCCTGTAATTGACATCATAGATAGACCTCAACTATGAGAGACAAAATGAGAAAACAAATCCAGAAAATCGCATTCTCTGATTTGGAAAGAATTTATTAGCAAATTATGGTGGAAAATAAGTATTTGGTCACCTACAAGCAAGGAAGATTTCTGGCTCTCACAGACCTGTAACTTCTTCTTTAAGAGGCTCCTCTGTCCTCCACTCATTACCTGTAGTAATGGTACCTGTTTGAACTTATTAGTATAAAAGACACCTGTCCACAACCTCAATCAGTCACACTCCAAACTCCACTATGGTGAAGACCAAAGAGCAGTCGAGGAACACCAGAAACAATATTCTAGCCCTGCACCAGGCTGGGAAGACTGAATCTGCAATCGGCAAGCAACTTGGTGTGAAGAAATCAACTGGGGGGAAACAATAATTAGAAAATGGAAGACATACAAGACCATTGATAATCTCCCTCAATCTGGGGCTCCACGCAACATCTCACCCCGTGGGGTCAAAATGATAACAAGAACGGTCAACAAAAATCCCAGAACCACATGGGGGGACCTAGTGAATGACCTGCAGAGAGCTGGGACCAAAGTAACAAAGGCCACCAGTAATACACTACACCACCAGCCAGGGACTCAGATCCTGCAGTGCCTGACCTGTCCCCCTGCTTAAGCCAGTACATGTCCGAGCCTGTATGAAGTTTGCTAGAGAGTATTTGGATGATCCAGAAGAGTAATGGGAGAATGTCATATGTTCAGATGAAACCAAAGTAGAAATGTTTGGTAGAAACACAGCTCGTTGTGTTTTTTGGGGTAAAGAGAATGCTGAGTTGTATCCCCTGAACACCATACCTACTGTGAAGCATGGGGGTGGCAAATCATGCTTTGAGACTGTTTCTCTGCAAAGGGACAGGAGATGATCTGTGTAATGGAAAGAATGAGTGGGGCCATGTTTGTGAGATTTTTTAGTGCAAACCTCCTTCCCTCAGTAAAAGCATTGAAGATGAAACACGGCGGGGCTTTCAGCATGACAATGATCCCAAGCACACCGCTAAGGCAATGAAGGAGTGGCTTTTTAAGAAGCATTTCAAGGTCCTGGGTGGTCTAGCCAGTCTCCAGATCTCAACCCCATAGAAACCTTTGGAGAGAGTTGAAAGTCCATGTTTTCCCAGTGCAGATCCAAAACATCACTGCTCTAGAGGAGATCTGCATGGAGGAATGTTCCAACATACCAGCAACAGTGTGTGCCAATCTTGGAAGACTTACAGAAAAAGTTTGACCTGTATAATTGCCAACAAAGGACATATAACAAAGTATTGAGCTGAACTTTCGTTATTGACCAAATATTTATTTTCCACCATAATTTGCAAATAAATTCTTTCCAAATCTGGATTTTCTGGATTTGTTTTCTCATGTTGTCTCTCATAGTTGAGGTCCTACCTATGATGTCAATTACAGGCCTCTCATCTTTTTAAGTGGGAGAACTTGCACAATCGTGGCTGACTAAATTCTCCTTCCCCCCCCCTCCCACTTATTGTTTTAGAACAGTGGGAGGGGGTAGGGAGGTTGTTAAGTCTTAGAAGATCCCTCTAAGTGAAGTGGGGTGTCAGTTTTTTTATTTTCTTGGAGCATCAGCAATTTTCTATCTTATATTGACTTGGACAACCTCTTTAAGGGGTTTTCCCATTTTGCTGTTTTCACTGAAGCGGCTTTTCTCACTCTGCTTCAGGCTCCCACTTCCTGTTCAGACTGTGGGTGGTTTTATAGCAGTAACTAATATTTCAACTCTGCTATTCCTTGCTGAGCCATCAGGGTACATGGCTGCAAAGCCCTAAAGGATTAAAGTTTGTCAGTAAGAAAGATAAACATGCTGTACTGCTAAGACACAGCAGGAAAGGACTGCACTACTGTACTACTGCATCTCAAAAAATTAGAATATCACTGAAAAGATCATTGATATCAATAATTTAAGTCAAATAGAGAAACCCGTATAGTGTATAGACTCATTGCAGTATGAATTACAATGTTTAATAGAATACATTTGTGAGCCCTATAACAAAAAGATAATCCTGGAAAACCCCTTTAATTTTCAATGATAGTCTAATTTTTTGAGATGTACTAGTATTTGGTAATAATCTTTCTTTACTTTTGCCTGTGTATTTAAATATAATCAATGTAATGTGAATACTCCATAACAGCAATGCAAGCCATACACATGGCGGCATTCTCTGACAATCGGAAGGGGTGGTTATGTGAGGTTAAGGCTGTACAGTTGAGATATATCTCTTTTTGGTATATTGTACTTGCAGTCCATTTTGCAGAATAGCAGGTTACATTGGTCACATCCTTGTAGACAACAAGAGTGTATCTTTTTGGGTACTTTTGCAAACATATGCCAAAATATTACTGTATACATTTCTATGTTTAGTCATTTTTTTTTTTCCCCCACACAACTAATTGGATATTTGACTCAACAAAGCTTAATGTGTATGGAGACCACTGGTCCATCTGTCGACAATAGTTCAATTCTTTCCCAGTTTAATAAATATGTGTGGCGGCCACTTATCACACTTCTCATATTAAATAAATGGGTGTTTGGATGTTCCGAATACTGTCAACCTTTTCTTCTGACTCCTCACATATGCATTACGTTTACAACTTTTTATATTACTACTGTATTACAGCTCAGTACTATCTTCAAGTTATGTGGGATAAAAATGTATGGCATCCACAGAAGTCTAGCCAAAAAGATAAATATGTATAAATATATCACAAGCCAATAGAACAATCTCTCCCAAGATCTATTTATACCCAGGACTGTATCCAGAACAAGGGGGCATCCTCTATGTCTAGAGGAAAGAAAGTTTCTACATATAGAAAGGGATTCTTTACTGTAACAGCAGTGAGACTGCGGAACTCTCTGCCAGAGGAACTTGTAATGGTGACTTCACTAATAGAGTTCAAAAAGGGTCTGGAAGCATTTCTAGAATGTAATAATATAACAAGTTATAGTGACTAGGGGGGACATGTATGATCGGAGCTTTCACACATTTTCAGGCGCATAATGCGCCTCACTGTGCCGGCTCCGCTGTCGGACGCACCTAATGCGCTGTTAGGCACAAGGTTCGCCACTTTGTAATGCGCCTAACATGAAGGGGCGTTCTGCGGCGGGACGCACTACATTCGAAGACTCCAACGCATGTATAAACGCGAGTCGGCAAAGTGAGGCGCATTACAGCTCCAACAGGCAAACCTATTTCAATGTGGTCTGTCTGTTGGAGGCGTTGAAGTTTGCACCGCATTTATGAGCGCACTTCGGCACCGGCATATATCAGGCGTACTTTTCCCGGTAAAAAACTTGAAAACATGAGCTTCGACGCGCCGATCTTCATACATGTCCCCCTAGGAGTCTGGAGAAGGGTCGTTGATTCAGGGATTTATTCTGATATTCCAGATTGGAGTCAGGAAGGAATTTTTCCCCTAAAATGAGGACATCTGGCTTGTATGTGATGGGGGATTTTGCCTTCCTGTGGATCAACACAGTAGGACAAAAGAATTAACTAGATGGAGGTCTATTTTTTTTCAGCTTTAGGGAACGTGCACACTGCGTATTTGTGGCGCTTACATTTGCATAGTTGAAATTACCCGCTTGCGTAATTTCAACGCGAAAACGACACGTAGTGCTCGAGACAGATTTGAGCTCCCTATACTTTATTATTTTATGCCGTGTATACGCCTGAAAGATCTGACATATCAATCCTTTCCAGGCGCGCTGAAAACTACAAGAGTAAAAAATGCATCGTGTGAGTGATGGCGCATATTTTACATTGCAGCCTATTGGAAGTGTTAAGAACATTGTTTTGGGTATATTTCGGTGCAAAATACATGTTATTTCAGACAGAGCTTGGTTTTTGATCCACCCACAAATATTGTGCCATGTTCTATTGGATACTGCCTGTGTACATAAAGGCAATATACCTAGGTTACTGGTGTACCTCCAAGTGGTTCTTTGTGCATTAGGGGGGGAAATGTATGAACGGGGCTGCACCAGAAGTCAAGCGTATTTTCAGCCACACACCAGGCGCAGCCCTGTTCGCTTCACTGAAATACCTCCCGAACGTCATTATCAGGCACATTACAGAGCGCAAGCAGCACTTTGTAATGCGCCTGATTTCGGGGGGCGTGCGGTAGGCGGGGTGCACTAGAACCGTACGAAGCTATATATTTATAGCTTCGCTATGGCAATTCTAGGTGCATTACAGCTGGAACAGGTAGAGCACTTTCAAAGAGGTTTACCTGAGCCAGAAATGTCGTGTTAGCGCTAGAATGCGCCTGATTTATGACCTGCTGTAGCAGGTTCATACTGTAAGTCAGATGCATTCCAGGCTGTTATTAGTCAAATTTCATACATGCTGCGCTAGACGTTCACCACATATGAACTATATCATACATGGCATTTTGATGAAATGATTTCTCATCTCGGTGTAAATGCTCTGACGTTGTACATAATGTGGTGCAGGTTATGGAGATGAATTTGGCCTTTCTGGGAGTCTAGCTTGTGATATGTACATACTCAGTGATAGTTCTTGCCAGATTCTACTGCTTTCTAATTTTATGAAACCATTTGGCCTGCGTCAGTTCTTTGTAGACAGTTGTGAATGCTATAACACGTCATTTCACTTCTAATCTGATAAAGCTTTCTGCTTACTGATAAACCATAAATGTGTTAATATTCACTGTTTAAATTCTTATGAAGTTCACTACAAGTATCGGATGTCTCTCAGATTCTGCAGATAGAAGAATGAGCAGTTAATACAGTGGTAAAATGTACAACCAGCCCTCTATCATTTAGGCCACAGTGCTAGCAGTATTCACTAAAAACTGCCAGCCTGTACTAACCGACTTTACAATTGGCAATTTCAGGGGTATAATATGGCTTATCTGATCTGCAGAAAAAAAAAAGAATCGTAATAGTATAGTCATTTTTTATAGACTTTGGCTACACGACTTCAACCCCATTACCAATTGTCAAATGGGTGTGTGCATTGTCTGCACTGATTGAGTGTAGGAAGACCCATAGGTGATAACTATGTGTCAATATATTCATACATTTCCAAGAACAATAACAGAGGACCAGCAGAGGTTTTTTAAAAACTGTCAACTGCTTGAATGGTTGTCGATGGATCTTAGAAAAGATGTTGCCAATGTGTATAGACTATGGCCCACATTTAGGTTATCTCTTCACAGCTAAAGTTAAAAAAAACGTTGGAAAGCCGGCAGTATTTACATTTTTGTGCAAAAAAAACGCAGTCGGATTTCGGATTCCCGCCAGCACTGTAGAACATGTTCTATCTTCCGACGGCCGTCCGGCGGCTTCAGTAGAAAATCCGTGCTATGTAGACTACAGCACAGATTTTCTATTGAGGTCTACACAGAGCTGGGTACAGTCGGATTTTTCGCTGGATTCTATACACTGAATCAGCCGAAAATCCTATGAGAATCCAGTTCCGTGTAGACATAACCTTACTTTTGTGGTTGCGCCACAAATGTGTCCTAAAATGTGCCAAAAATGGTGCATTGTTTACGCAGCATGTCACAAACACTTTGTTATGGACTCAGTGGAAGGTGGGCATGGTTGTGTGGCAATGGGGTGTCATCCCCATGCAACACACGCCCCCCCAAAAAATTCTGGTGTAGAAAGTAAACCAAAAAAAAATTAGACTTGTCCCACTTTTTAGACCAAAAATGCTAATTTATTAAACAGTATGAGCCGCTGTGAAAAAAGGCCCAATTTTTGGGCTTTTTAAAAATTTAAAATGGAAATGCAAAGATGGGGGCCCCCTTTTGGGTTTAAAAATATGCACAGAAAAATGTGCAGCCCTTTTACTGTATGAATAGTTTAAAATGTTTAGAAATTTTATATGGTGATTCTTAGACCCACAGGTAAAAATTTAAATGGTGGGGAGAAAACTCGGGGGCCGTTTTTTTTTTTAATTTTTTTTTATTATTTTTGGGAAAAAATTAGCATCTTCCCGCTTTGTATGTTTTACAAAAAAAAATAAAAAGGCGATAAAAAAAAGCAAGCCAAAAGTGCCCCCCGGGCCCCCCCCCAACATTGTTTTTTATTTTAAATTTGGGAAAAATGGAAAACCAACCAACCCCCTTAGGGGTTGTTCACCCGGGTTTGTTAAAAAAATTTGGTCCCACTTTACTTTACAAAAAAAACAAACCCCCGTTATGTTTTTAAAAAAATGTTCAAGGGGAAATTACATTGTTTTTCAATGTAAAAAAGTATTGTCGTTCAGATGATTTTGTTTTTACATACTTTTTTTCCCATTGCTTTTCAAACGGATTTGTTGAGGGTCAATTCTTGATCTGTTTAACGCTTTGGAATAGGAAATTTAAAACTTGGGGTTTACTTTTTTGCAGTCCAAAAAAAGTACCCCAAATGGGTACCCCATTTTGTGGCCCCGTTTTTGGATGCGAATGACGAAAATACGTTTTCCTTTCCCAAAAATGTTTCCCAGCCGAGGGCCCTGCAAAATGTTGGCCCATTGGTCCCTTCCCAAAAACACTCGGGGTTTATTGGGGGGCACGTAAAAATAGTGCCCCAATTTTCCCATTGGGGCCCAAACCCCTTTGGGGAAAACCCCGTTTTGTGTTTTGAGAAAACTATTTTTTACATTTTTTATTCCACATGTTTAAGGCTATGTTCCACGGTTTTAATTGCGGGGACGTACTTCCCCCGAAATTTCCCGCCGTGTGCTCAGGAGCGGGGGGGGGAGCGGCCACCCAAGGCTCCCCGGCCCCCAAAAGCCCTTCATTATTTCGGCGGGGTTTACGCCCGTGGAAATTTTTCAGTCCTTCTCCCCCCGCTTGCCGTTTGTGGTGGGGGGAAAAGGGACGTAACCATAGTTCTCTATGAGAACTGTGGATTCCCTTAAGGGGAGGGGAAAGTATCTCCCCCAAAATTTAGAAACCGGTACGCGTCAAAGTTTAGTCCCAAAAATTTCCGTGAAAAACATAGCTTGGGGTTGCCCCAACGGATATGCCAGTCAGATATTGATTACGACAACCTTCATTGTTTGTTGAAAGTTTGCACTGGCAAGTGCGTACTTTCAACACGAAGCAGCTCTCCCCTTGGAGTTGGTATTTTACGTGTAATTGTTTTGTACAAATTAAATGGGTGTTGATTTATTTTGATATTATCTGCAAAAAAAATAAAAATTGTTTGTTTTTATTTGTTGAATTAATAGAACTAAGTCAAAGGCCCAACATGTCGATCCCCTGGGCCTGTAGAATAAAATCCAATTTTCTTCTCCTGCGTCTTCTCTTTTATTTGTAATGAAGTCAATTGTAGGAAACCAGTAAATAAATCTCATTAGGCTGAAATCGCACATACGGTTTTTGATGCAGTTTTTTAAGACACAGCTAGGAGTGGGTTCAGAAAGTAAAGTTTAAAAAAAAGTTGTTTTTTATTTTTTATTTTTTTGCATTTACTTCTGTGTGCTACTAAAACATTTCAAAAATGTCATGTTGAGATTCCAGCCTTAGGGTATGTTCACACGGCGTGTTGAGTCCGTGTGAGCATACGCTTTTAGCTGTGTGTTTGGATCCGTTTGTCAAACCCTAAACGGACTAACCAGTATCTAAAAAATAGCAATGGATTTTCCCAGCTTTTTAACTTGAAACACAAAATCAGCTTTCACACGAGGATCGCCAATGGTGTCTTTTGCGTGTCGTTTTTGGTTCGAAAAGACGAGCCCTATATAAACGGGGGTTCAATCCCGCTACCAACCGCTAAAAAACACGCAACCGAAATCGGATCCAAAAACGCCGTCTGGTGCCATTGGTGTTTGTTTTAAAACAGGTCCAGTTCCGCCGATGTGACAGAGGTTTTATGGTATCAGAACTGCTCTCCGAATCTTTTTATGCAGGAATCAAACGTCATAAACGGATACTGCAAGAAGGAAACATTTACCAGTCTTTGCTTTGTACCTTTTGGAAGGGTCCGGGGCCCCAAATTTTCCGTGGGTGAAAAGGGAGGGGGGTTTTTGGGGTAATTTCCCTCGGAATTTGGGGCTTGGGTTTTCCGAAAATGTACGACGCTTCACTGATTTTGTAGCAAATTTCCCACTGTGAAAAATAAAGCAAAACCCCCCTCAAAGGGTTGTTCTCCCAATGATGTTTTACTGAGGCTCCCACTTCCTGTTCAGCCTGTGGGTGGTTCTACAGCAGGGTTTCACATCAGCTCTGCTACTCTGTTAAGAGTTAAAAGTCTTCCAGTAAGTAATATATACAAGCTCCTATGCTTCTGATAAACTTCTGCTACTGCTGCCTATTAGGTCAGAGAAAGGTTGTTGGTAGCCTAGGAAAGACTGTACAAAAGCAGGAGATAAGATCCGTTCGTCATGAAAACTTGTCTGGTGGTTTATGCTCCCATCTCTGAGAGTAGGCTGTGATAAAAGGAGAGAAGTTGAGCTCTGTGACATGTAAGTTTATATGATTTGATGCAGGATTTCTAAATTGGACGCAGAGAAAATACTGACTGGACTCCTTAAGAGCCAATAGGAGTCCTGCTTATCCCGCACACATACAGTGATTGACAGCTTTCCATACATAGTGTGTATACAGAGCTAGCTGTCAATCACTGTATGTGGGTGGAGTTAGTTTCACTTTCACAGATTTTCTTGGCTTTTTTTACTCAGAAATCCTGCTCCAAATCATATAGACCTATATATCACAGACCTCAGCTTGTCTCTCTCTGTCACATCCTGCTCTAAGATAGGGCAGCATAAACCACCTGACCTGTTCCCTTTAACTCTGAAGAGAGGCAACATCAGAGCAGCAGTGTTAGGCTATGTTCACACGGCTTAACTGGGGGACGTAATTACGCCCCTGCAATTATGCTGTGTGGCCGGGGGCGGGAGCGGGGGGCCGGCACTTCGCTGGCCCATAGAAAATCATTACTAGCGGCGCGTATACACCGCTAGAAAGTGACATGTCAATTGGGACTAACACGTGAGGGACACTTAATTGATTATAAGAAACTGGCAATGGAGGTGGCGCAGATGATAACCCAAGATATTCAGCTCACATTGGCCAGCACAGTGGCTCAGACTATTTCCACATCATTAGCCCAATTACAAGCGGATCTCAAAACACAGGAGCAGAAAATGGAAGTAGTAGAAGAAAGGGTGCAAACCCTGGAAGACGACAACGAGACTCATTACTCCAAAATCAAAGACCTAATACATGAAAATAAACTGTTGTGGAATAAGATGGAAGATCTGGAGAACAGATCAAAAAGGAACAACCATCGTAATGTTAGTCAATCAGAATCGGTTCCCCAAAAAGACCTGCTCTCCTTGTGCGAAACGGAACTCCCTCAGGTGCTCCAAATTCAACGCCTATGTAAGGTAGAAAGGGCCCACCGAATAGGCCCAGACCGGAGAGTAATGGGAAACCCGGGATCTCCGTCTTCCAGTCACCGGAAAGAAAGGCCCAGGCAGGTGATAGCAAAGTTCCTAGACTTCACTGACAAGACAGCCATCATACGAGCCTTCAAAAGATGTACTACCCCGGTGATACTTCGTGGGACCAGGATCCTAATCTTCGAGGACTATTCGGCTGAAGTGGTCCGTAAAAGAAAGGCTTTCTCAGATATTTGTACAGAACTCTATCATAAAAAAGTGAGGTTTGCTTTGCTCTTCCCAGCCATTCTAAAAATCTATTTCAGTAACGGGAACTCTTATACATTCTACTCGCCAGAAGAGGCTCGTAAGTTTCTACAACAAAGAGACTCTATGGGGACAGCATCAACAGGACATCGGCCAGGCCTGGACTCTCCGCAGACGGCTTCTTCCCCATTAACAGCTAATCTGGGGCCGACGTCAGGTCTCAGAAGTGAAAATCCTAACCGAGGATCACCCTCAAGGAGAGTTTTGCCGACCGCTCCCCCAACATGAAGGGAGACCCTGTTCTCCAGGTTGCGGCGGTTCAGGAGGACTTATTTGTGCCTTTAAAAATTTTCATGCTTGCGAAAAGTTCAAAAGTGGGGGGCGGGATGTTGGATGAAAAAGTTTATTTCCATCCGTGTGAAGAAGGGAGGGGATTTGGAGGAGTATTGGGAGGCTGAAGGAACGGAGCTCATACCGTTGGAAAAAAGTGAAGTCCTGATCTAAATGTTAATGTTGTGGTTTTGTCTACAGGTTCTTGTTGGGGTTGGGGAAAAAGGGGACAGTTATTTTCTCAATGTGATTTGCCATCAGCCACGTAGAGGGGGTTTATTCTTACCTTGGACAAAGGGTCAGGGAGTCTCCCAGGGAATACCAGGAAGGGAAAGTACCTATAGCCAAAGCAGCTGTCAGCCAACTTTGCCAAGTAAGATAATCAGGGGATGAAAATAATCTCTTGGAATATTAAGGGTCTTAACTCCCCAAACAAAAGGAGAATGGTGTTACGGTACTTACAGAAACTTAAAGGTGATATAGTTCTCCTACAGGAGACACACTTGAGGGCGGAAGACATGTGCAGAATGCAAAAAATGTGGGTGGGGGAAATGGTAGGTTCACCGGCTCCAGATAAAAAGACAGGGGTAATGATCCTCATAAGTAAGAGGTCACAGTGCACCTTGGTAGCGTCGGACATGATCCTCGAAGGCAGGATTCTCAAAGCCATCTTAGACACCCCATCAGGTAGAGTAAGCCTATATAATACTTATGCCCCGAACAAGCATGACAGGGATTTTTTTCAAGCCTTGGAACTAGCCATACTTCAGGACAGGGAACCCCAGATAATAGTGGCAGGTGATTTTAATGGGGTAATGAACACGTATGAGGACCGTAGGAGAGCACAACGGGGTCAGGTTAGACGACTTTCACAGGAAGATCGGGCACTACAAAGGTGGGTTTCGGACGTGGGGTTGACAGACATCTGGAGACATGGTAACCCAGAGGGGAGGGAGTTCACCTTCTACTCGCATCCTCAGAATGCGTGGTCAAGGATTGACTACTTCTTTGCAAATGATAGGATAGTGAGCAAATGTTCGGAGTCAAAAATCTTAGATATAGTGATATCAGATCATGCCCCTATCACTATGTCGATTCTGGAGTCTTACCCTAAAGGAACCGACATAATTTGGAGGATGCCAGGTTTTTTCCTCCAGGAAGAAGGTAGCCATGAGCTACTGAAGGGCTGGTGGAAAGAGTATAGTGACTTGAACAGCAGCCATAGGGATAACCCCTTTCTGTTTTGGGATGGGGAAAAATCCTATTTGAGGGGGAGGATACTCGCACATACGGCTAGTGTAAAGAAGAGAGCTAGAGATAGGTTCAGGGACGCCACGTGCTACTCGGGGGAAAAATACACAAAATTTGTGCAAACATTGACGATCTGAGGACAAGGATAGTTGGGTACAAGCAAAATCGGAATTTGAGGGGTGGCGAGTAAAATTGAGAAATATTACAGTGATCAGCAAAGGTCTCTTTCTTTAAATTTGGCAACAAATCCGGGAAATTTTGTTGGCCAATATGGCAAGGGGGGAAAGGAAGGCGCCATCATTCATGGCATTAAGGACAAAGGGGGCCAAGCTACTGACCCGAAAATGATTTGTCTTTTAAAGATACTATGATGCATTATATGGGAGGATCAGGAGGGGTAATTAACGCCCAAATTTTTGGGGGCTAAAGGTTACGGCATTGTCGGGGGGAAGATTTGGAGGAAACCCAAATTCCAATTTGAAAAAAGAGTGCTGGGTACGATTAAAGGGATCCCGAATTAACAAGGCGCCAAGGTCAAGATGGTATAAAGGAAGGGTTTTTATAAATTGTAAGGCACAGGATTTAGGACATGATCTTATACGTTTTGAACAGATTATATGCAACAAAACAAGTGTGCCATTCAAACGCATCTATCAAGGTCACTTGCATTAGGGGGGAGGGGACCCAGAACAGAACCAGCTGCGGCTCGTACCAGGCCCGATATCGCTACTTAATGTAGATATTAAAATCTTTGCTAAATTGATGGCAAATAGGCTGGCATATTATTTGCCTAAACTTATAGGGCATAATCAGAACGGCTTTGATAAGGGTCGATCGGGGGTTACGAATTTACGAACAGTATTAGCAGTACAGGATAGTCTCGAGGGCCGGAGGCATGGAAAGGGGAGTCCAGCTTTGCTGGCGATTGATGCCGAGAAGGCTTTCGATAATGTGAAATGGACATGGCTGTACCGTGTCATGGCTAAAATGAACATACAGGGTACATTCAGAGATTTTGTGGAAGCCATTTATAACAATCCTAAGGCGAGGGTAAATACCCCAGGCTTCCTTTCTGAATCTATAACTCTTCAGAAGGGGACGAGGCAGGGATGTCCTCTATCCCCACTCCTCTTCAACATCGCCCTAGAACCTATCATTAGATACTTGGTCTCATCGGATTTATTTGAAGGGATCACCGTCGGGACAGAGGAGGTTAAAGTGTGTTGCTTTGCTGATGATATGCTACTCTTTCTGAAGTCACCACAAGATCAGCTGGGGGGAGTGCTGGCCTTCCTGGAAAGCATGGGGGACATAAGTGGGTATAAAATTAATTCAGTTAAGAGTCAATTGCTCTTTTTGGGTCATGGGGGGGATGAGAGCCATCTTAGGGAAAGAGTGCAGGTAGTAAAATCACATTTGACCTACCTAGGGATTAAGATAGGTAGGGAGACGTCTTCACTGTATCAACTAAATTTTACGCCACTGATAGAAAAAGTTATAGGAGAACTCAAAGATGGGGTCCATTCCCCTTATCACTACTAGGGAGGGCTCACTTATTGAAGATGATTAGCTTTGCCCGATTATTGTATCCTATACAGAACATCCCGATGTTACTTAAGCATAAAGATGTCAACAGATTGAGATCAGCGTTTATAGGATTTTTGTGGAGCTCGAAAAGACCCAGGATCGCTTATAGGAAACTGGTTTTGAGCAAGCGGGAGGGGGGCCTTAACCTCCCTGACATTAGATTGTACAACTTAGCGGCGCTTGTCCGGCATGTGCGGGATTGGATCCACGGTAGTTGCTATTTTTCCAATCTGAGGCTGGAGAAGCAATTGGCGAATCCAGAGAATTTATCCGCCTTACTGCATACAGCGATCAGGGATCTTCCTGCCCATGTCAAACGAAGCGTGATATTAAGAGACACAATTGCCACATGGAAACATGTGAGGAAGCTGTTTACTTTACCTATCTACCTATCCAAGTACGCACCTTTGTGGGAGATGCGGGCATTTCCAGCAGGACGGGAAAACAAATTCTTTGGGGAGTGGAAGGATAGAAACATTCGGACGATGAGAGATCTAATACATGAAACGGAGAATAGGTTCATGTCGTGGCAGGAATTTAAGGGAAAATATAGACTAGGAGACAAGCAGGTTTTCCAATATTGGCAGATCATAACCTTCTGTAAGAAAATGGTCAGGAATCCAGTGGCGGCAGAAACTCCGGGAGGGTTTGATGCCCTTATGGGACAGCCAGATCAACTGGAATCGTTATCTGGCATTTACAGGAAATTATGTGAAAGGGGACTTTGCTCAACTAGAGAGCAATGTTTCAGGGCTTGGGAAAGAGATTTGGGAGACCCAGAGGTGAGTCAAAAAATTAGAAAAGGTCTCGAGAAAGTTAAAAACACCATAGTAAATGAAAGTTGGAGGGAGATGGTTTTCCGCCTGGCTCACAAGGCGACTTATGCATTTGACCTTCCCTACAAGAATGCTGGTTTTCTGACGGAGTGCCCAAAATGTAAATTGCAGAAAGCAGATCTTCTACATGGAATATGGCACTGCCCAAAACTAAAAGCGTATTGGGAGGACACTCTGCAATATATTAGAGAGATATGGGGGGTGAAGGTGCCAAATATCCCAATTAGTACCCATTTTCCATTATCATTCCTGCTGAGGTTGCTGGAAGGGGAGAGGAGCAGGCGTGGTGGGACACAAAGGAGTCCACACAATACTTTCTAGTAGCAAAAAAAGTGCATTTTACGGCATTGGTTACAGGAAAGTGTTCCAGAGAAGAGGAACGGAAATAGTTGCTACACTTAGACATCTGATGACAGTGGATAGGATTAGAGGCAGAATCCATAAAGACACACTGACAAAGAAATTTTTCCAGAAATGGATAGAGCTTTATTGTCAGTCTCTGGCGGATGGGGACATTAAAGAATTGATGACCCATTCCGCACATCCCGGTACTATCTCCTGGAAAAGATGGCAGGGTCATTGGGGAGACTAGAAATTGGAGATGAATCTTAAAGTGGGGTTTAGGAAGGTAGCTCTTCAGTGGGAGTGGGAATTTCACATTGAATGTTTTAGGTTTAATTTGAACAGTTAATATATTTGAAAATTGGAGAAGATGTACGTGCATAGATTATGTTTTACTATGTGTACTGTAGTCTCTTTGTACTCAACTGTTTGTATCTTTGATTTACTGGAATGGTAAGCTTTATTATCAATAAAAATAATTTTAAAAAAAAAAAAAAAAAAGAAAGTGACATGTCAATTATCTCCCCCCTCGGCGTATTGTGCGAGCAGGGAGAGGAGACGTAATCCATAGTTCTCTATGAGAACTGTGGATTACCGTAATGACCAGGACGTTTTCAGCCCGTAATAGGCGCACTCCGGCGCGTAATTACGGACCGAATAACGTCCTGGTTTAAGCCGTGTGAACATGGCCTTATAGTAATAGTCTTCATTTACCTTTTGGCAGCGTGTTAATCAATGTCTCTTGAACTCCTTTCTGCTGGCGCTCCTGTGACAGTCATTATCTTTACATCCAGCAATAACATTTTGTAACGCGACCACACATTATCACCGGGGGCTGGATGTACACAGTCAAGAAGGGGACCAAAGACCAGAGGAATATAGGGGGACATGTATGAAGATCGGCCCGTTTTCACGTTTTTTTCCCGTGAAAACTGCGCCTGATGTATGTCGGTGCCAAAGTGCGCTCATACATGCGGGGCAACTTCGACGCCTCCAGCAGACAGACCACATTGAAATAGGTCTGCCTGTTGGAACTGTAATGCACCTCACTTTGCCGACCAGCATGCGGAGATTTCGAATCTGGTGTGTCCCGCCCCAGAACGGCCACAGAACGCCCCTTCATGTAAGGCGCATACGAAAGTGGCGAAGCTTGCGCCTAACACTTAGGAGAGGTGCATCCGACAGCGGAGCCGGCCCAGTGAGGCGCATTATACGCCAGAAAACCGGCGAAAACACCGATCATACATGTCCCACATAGTGTTTATTTTTTCCCCTATACTGCGTGGATTTTGTTGCAGATACCTAGGTTTTCCACTGCAGATTTACTATACATTATCGTTGTAGATTTTGACCCACCTCTATGAATTAATTTGGGCAGCAATACCCTGTCACGAATTGACACATTGCATGTTTAGAAATCTGCACCGCAGGTCAATTTACACAGACATTTTTTGCAATGTGTGAATAAAATTTGTTGCAATCCTATTAACTTTGCAGGGCAGAAAATCCGCAGTGTGTCTGTCTTGTGGGAACATACACGAAGTTTGGGGTTGGAATCACACATGCAATTTTTGGTGGTGTTTTTTTAAATCACAGCTAGAACTAGATTCGGAAGGAACAGGGAAAAATAAAAAGGACGTATAGTGCTCCTTCTCACTTGCTCCACTGCATCAAATACTGCATGCATGTTTGCAGCCTAATACTGGGATTATGTTCATAGAGATTGCCCAGAATACGACGATTTCCAACGCCGCTGTTACTCAACATATCCAATGCAATTTTCGGCTCTTGTTCTAATAGAGCCATATCGTTTTATTTAAATCATCATTTGTAAGTTGTTCTTGGCATGCATCATACAGAAAATGCTTTCTTTTTTTTCATGATGCCAGAATAATTTACCTACTCTGGAGATAAGTAAGCTTGCATTGTAATATCTCCCTATAGCGAAGTCTGCCTATAGAAAGGGTAAGGGGTGTTTGATGTTTCTTCATCCTCCTGTTTAAGTCCCCTCTCTGGAAAAAAGCTTTATTCTGTTGCTGCTGTGCACAAACAGGCTGGCACAGGTTTGATCTGCTGCTTCACGGATCCAGGCCCCTGTGTGCATTTGAAGGTGTTTTTTTTTTTTTTTAAATGTATATTTTTTTTCCCTTTCCTTCAACCGGGGAATCTTGCAAACAAAGAGCAGCCGCAGGTAGCCAGATTTCTCCATCCCAAAGCAGCTCCTGGGGCACTGCCTGCAGCAGTCCTGCTAGGCTTGTCTAAGCCGCTGCCAGCACTGGTCGTTCTGTAGGCTGCTGTAAGCTTTACGTATACTCAGGGAGGCTGCACAGTCTAGGACCCCAGGAACCAATATTTGTTTTTCAGTTTGGAAAACATAGAAAATGGGATTGTTAACCTTTTCTAAACCAGTAGCATGAAATCCTACATTGTTATTTGCATTATTATTATTGCAGGTAAAGCGTCTAATTCATTGAGCTTTCTTTCCCTATTTGATGGCATTATTCTGTTCCTGTTATGAAGGAAATAAACATTAAAGTAGGGATTGTTGAACCCTGCTTTGACCTCAGTTAAAAGATTGCATAAATAGAACTAATTGATCTAATTCACACATTGCAGATTTGAAGTCAAAATGGGGGGAGGATGGAAAGAAAAGTATGAATCCTTTTGTTGTATTTCCCCTGTGTTTAGGATCAGTCCTGGTTTTGATTTACAAATACTGACGCAAATGCGGTACACGTACACCTTTCTGCAATATATGCATGAACAAAAGTAGTTAAGTAACCTAGAGAGCATAAAACGGTAAAAAATTCAAATATATTAAAATTATATTCATATATGTGTGTGTGTATGTGTATATATATATATATATATATATATATATATATATATATATATATATATATATATATATATACACATGTATGTATATATATTATACACACAGCGAATACAGCTCTTGCTCCTAGACAACAAGAAAAATAAACATCCAATGACTGCAGCACTCAATTTTTTTTTTATATATTTAAATAAAGTATGTGTGCGTGGATGTGTGTATATATACAGGCAGTTCCCGGGTTATGAACGGGATAGGGACTGTAGGTTTGTTCCTAAGTTGAATTTGTTTGCAAGTCGGAACAGGTATATTTATTACATGTAACTCCAGCACAAAGGTTTTTTTTCCACTTTTGGATAGTGCAGGGACGGGTTTTTACATTTGTTTTGTTGTCTGTGCCCTTAAGAAGATTTCACCTCAAGCGCTGCTGTGACATGGTGGAACTTGTCGTTCCACAGGTACTATCTGCTGTAAAACATGGAACTAAAAGTGTCAGCACGCTCCATAAGTCTCCGATTGTAACTAGGGGACAGATGTAAGTCGGAACAGTGTAAGTCTGGGACTGCCTGTATATGTGTGTGTGTATGTATGTGTGTGTGCATGTGTGTGTATATATATATATATATATATATATATATATATATATATATATATATATATATATATATATATATACGCAATACACATAGTTGAGGAGCAGTGCAACGCTTCAGAGTATAGTGTCCAGTACAAGTTTTCTTTATCACATCATGCCAAGTACACTTCTGCCCTATCCTGGTCCTTTTTCAAGCAAACCATCCAGATATGATTTCAATATATTTGGCATGTCTGCAAGAAGTTGTCTGCACCCCAGAATGGTACTTACAAAAACTACAGCTCGCCATGCAAAACAATGGGTCCTCACACAGCTCTGTTGATGGAAAAGTAATAGTTATTGGGCATAGAAAAGTGGAAGTACACTCCTTGTATTAACTCATGTGTATGGAATAAAGATCAATGTTTTTCAATTACTGTTCTTTTGGGTGCCGGATTGCCTTTCTTAGAAGGAAGATTTTCAATGGTAATGTGTGATCTGAATACAGCATTGTACCATGTATTTAATCACCTCCTACATATACCTGTGCATCTTTACGGCAGTAAAGTGATCTTACACTGTAGTGTGTGATTATAAGGCTATGCTCACTAGGCTGATTTTGACGCTGTTTTTGAAGCACTTATGCTCTCAAAACAGCATCCAAAACACCCACAACTCATTTTCATTGAATCCAATGTAAAACGGCATTGTAGTTCACACACGACAAAGTTTTCACGCGCTTCTTTGAAATCTGTTTTGGGCGCTGAAAAAGAAGTGTCATGTCAATTCTTGAAGCTTTTTTTGACACATTTTTTGACCTGGCTATTAATTTTTATGGGTGAAATCAGTGTTGAAAACCTTGTCCGAAAACTCGTCCAAAAAACACGCTGAGAAACACGTCTAAAACCTCTTCTGAAGAAGCGTGTTTCAGACGAGGTTTTGATGCTGTTTTGGGAGCGGAAACGCTTCGAAAACAGCGACAAAATCAGCCATGTGAATATACCCTTACAGGTTTTTGATCTAATTTATGTTATGCTACAAGTGGTCTGAGGAGTGAAAACAATTGCTTATCTGTAAACAAAAGCAAATCTTGTTAGAGATAAGTCTTATACGGAGCGACCATGGTGACGTCACTCCCTGTTCTCTGTCTAATCAGAAAGGGAGATATGGACGGTAACCTACAGAAACATGTGCACTCACAACAGATAAAATTTCTCATCTCCTGACCTATGCAATATGAAAAGAACAATATATTTAGAAAAAGTCTTCCTTTACGGTTCCCTCCATGTTGAAAGCTAATGTTTGTAGTTAGAAAACCCCTCAATGTTTCCAAGTACTTTTCTAGATATGATCTAGTTGGCTATTTTGTAACTACAATTTTAGGTTAACATGTTAGCAGCATTCTTTGTAAGTGCTGTACTTCTTTAAGGGTCTGCTTATGTTTTTTTGTGAGGAAAAGGTTAATTTTAAACATTAAGGATGAAATCAGGCCAGACATGAGTGTGTGGCACAGAATGAGGCCTGCACGAGAATCCTCTGGCCTTGAAAACTCCTTTTCTCTATTTATTTTTATTACGTCTCCCTTCTCTTTCTCGGCACGACACAGTGGTTGTGGATGGTAATTAAAGGACCCCCCCAGATTCTAGTTTTCAGCGCTGGGTCTTTTGATGTGCATCTTGTCGGGCAGATTCAGTTATTGTTCCTGAATCTCTTTCTCTCCCTCTCCCTGTCAAGTCTTTGAAGTGAGCACACTGGCCTTTAGTGCCCAAATACAATATGGGCAGGATAATGGGATGCTCCGTCCTATACACATCTCTGGTAAAAGGCTAAGGGGGAAGGCGCATGGATGCTCTGCTGAGAATCCTGTTGTATCACATCCATCTCACTGTGGTCGCCTGTTATCATTTCTAATATTGTTCTATCTAATAAACATATCTGTACTGTTTATCCATTGGTGAGGGAAGGAAGTCTCGATATGCCAGCCAATAATACAAGGTCTTGGTCAAAGCTAGAATTAAGCTGCGGCATTTAACAACCCAGTAATGTCATTTGGGCTATGGCTGATTGGAGTGTATGTCATATTTACAGAATACAGACTTCTGTATTCTGAGAAGACCAAATCGAATCAACACCATGTGGAATACGAATTCCCCTCCAGGAAAGTGTTCAGTGCTCTTAATAAGTGGCAGGGCTATATGACCTCTATTTAACGCAGTCAAAGAAAATCGAGTATATTCTGCCTGCCCGGCCCCGCTTCCCTAGAAGGGGGTCTCTATCTAACATATGGCTCTGCATACTTTTAGGAGCACTGAAAGTTTACTGTAATTGAAATGTAATTTTAATTTGCAAACATTTTAATATTGAATCCAGCAGAGAGGCTGCACTTTATAGTAAGTCATTTTTGGCATAGTTGCTGCTTAATTTCTATAAGCGTTTGATGCGGCGGGCAGGTTGTACTAGGAGTGTGCTCCGTTCTCCTACCCTCTCCTCTCTCTCCTCCCTAAAAAAGAGAACTGTCAAAAATCTTGCTGCAGGGATGGGAATGGCGAGTCTCTCGCCCAGTTCCTGAGAGCCGCTGCGCTTTCAGAGATCATGCAAAGTGAAAACGATCCCTGTACAGTTTGACAGTTTTCTGTGTACAATGATATACTGCCAAATAAGGCTACAGTCACATCTGTGCTGTTTGAAGGCCGAAAATAGTGGGGGTGCCAGATCAGTTACATGAGGGACACCAATGGTGCACAGTGGACACCACTGACTATGTTCACATGGAGTCTTTGGTCCGTGTGAACATACGCTTTTAGATGCGCGTTTGGGTCCGTCTAGATGGACCCAAACACGCATCTAACAATGAGCAGCGGGATCTTGCACTGCTCGCAATGTAAAACGTGTATTGGCGTTCACATGAGTGATCGCCGATGCGTGTTTACATTGCGTGTTTTGGATCTGTCTTTCGGATCCGTTCCAAGAATTGACATGTCAATTCTTGGAGCGAAAGATGCAGTAGGAGCCCTATAAGAAACTATAGGGTGCGATCCTGCTGCAGCAAAAACGTATCCAAACACACAGCTGCGTGTTGGATACGTTTTGGATTTTTGTGTCCAACACAGACCTGAAATCGTATCCAAAAAACGCAGTGTGAATATACCCTAATGGGGTCCATTGGGTTTCATTCATGAAGTCAGTCATTTAACAGAATAGTGCATCATATTGCATTGTTTTCTTTTTTCCATAATTTTTTACCAAACTCAATAAAAATAAGTATACCAGTGCCAAAATGACCAAAAAATGCTACAATAAAGGACAAATGCACTGCTAGGTACTGACTGAATACTACCTAGTACTGTTACTAGATAAATACCAAAATGCTTACACCACGATTTTCACAAAACAGTGATCGGATAGTTCTAGATATCGGTGAAACACTGAAGCGCTCTAAAGACCGCATAATTAATTACTGTTCAGGTAAATCCAATGACTTGCAGTTGATGTCTTCTCTAGTTTTAGTCCTCTACTTTCCTAAATCCTCTCAATCAAGCAAAGACCACTATAAAGACCTTCAAGCTACAACACATCTCTGTAGAATTTGCTGAACAGACTTACCTTGTAGCTTAATTTTATAGCACCCTCACTACCTGTTCACAAACTTTCCATATGGAAGTAGTGCCACAGATGATGGTAAGCCCCCCACACCTTTGTGCCCACAGTAGAAGTACTACCTTTTTGTGCTTCACAAAGAAATACCCTGTTTCCCCGAAAATAGGACAGTGTCTTATATTAATTTTTGCTCCTAAAGACGAGCGAAGACTTATTTTTAGGGGATGTTTTTTTTTTCTATGAACAATAATTCGTATTTATTATTGAACAAAACATCAACATGTATTAATATACTGTAGTAATTTCATCACAAACATCAGCATAAGCAGCCGAACTCTGAATTGCATCCAAAAAAATGCACTACGTCTTATTTTCGGGGGATGTCTTATTTTTGGGAAAACAGGGTAGTAGTAATGCCCCCCAAAACAATAAGATCCCAATTTGTGCACGCACTTACTAACAATGTCCTCTTTTGTGCCCCCCACATAGAATGTGCTCTTTAATACACCTCTGAGGTAATATAGTAGCAATATTTTGTGTTTTGAGACTTTTGGGTCTCCTTCATGTGGTAGAGCCATGTTCAGGAGGGTATTGGCAGATGCATGTTAGTGGACTTCTGTGAGATAAGTTCCTGTGCCTGCCACCCATCCCACTGACAACACTTTCTGCTTTGTGCCTCATTGTTATTGCCATAGAAACACTGCTTAAATCTCAGCCAAGTTATCAAATGATCAGTGCCCACACCCTGGCATATTGCTTCTAAAGTTTGTTCATGACTTAGAGAAAGTCCTGCCAAAATGAGTACTCGACTGTATCTAGTGCAAGACCGGCACCGGCTATTCTTTAGTGCTATTCACCATGTACCTGGCTCTGTAAAAGGGTATGTTCACAAAGCGTTTTTTGGGCCTTTTTTAGCCCAAAAAAATCAGCCTCAGACAAGTTTCACATTATTCCTCATTGAATATAATGTAAAATACGCCTTGTCATTCACATGAAGCGTATTCAACAAGCGTAATTTGGATGCAATTAGTGACATGTCAATTCTTGAGGCATTTTTTGACTTGTGAAATCACCATAGTAAACAATGGGGATAAGATTTTTAAAAATACGCTTCAAATAATGCATCAAAATATACCTCTAATCAGGCGTTTTTTGAAGCTGATTTGGAAGCGTGTGAACATACCTTAACACAGATGGGTCTCATTTATCAAAATTGTTAAGATGTCTTTATCAACCACAGCAACAAGAGCTCAGCTTTCATCTCTCAAACTGCTCTGAAAAAATGAGTTGTGCTCTGATTGTTTGACAATAGAGCCAATCCTACTGTTAGTCTTGATAATTAAGGGTCTGGTATTCATGTTTTGCCTGGACATTGATATATTTATGGCAGGTAAAATAAGTATTGAACACATAACCAAATTTTTTCTAAATGTGCTATTGACATGAAATTCTCAGCAGATGTCGGTAACAACCCATTCAATCCACACAGACAAAAAAATTTAAACCATAGATGTACATCGATTAAGTGATGTATAATAATGAGAAATGACACAGGGAACTAGTATTGAACACGCTTACTGAAATGTATTTAATACTTCATACAAAAACCTTTGTTGGTGATGACAGCTTCAAGATGCCTCCTGTACAGAGAAACCAGTCACAGGCATTTTTTAGGTGGGATTTTGGCCCATTCTTCCGTACCAATACTCTTCAACTCCTTAAGGTTCTGTGGGCTCCTTCTATGAACTCTGAGCTTTAGTTCCTTCCATAGATTTTCTTTTGGATTCAGGTCAGGTATTGGCTGGGCCATTCTAGCAGCCTCATTTTCTTTCTCTGAAACCGATTGATAGTTTCCGTGGCTGTATGCTTGGCATTATTGTCTTGCCGAAATGTCCACCCCGTTTCATCTGCATCATCCTGGTAGATGACAGATTTGTATCAGGAATGTCCCAGTACATTTGTTCATTCATCCTTACCCCAATTATATGAAGTTTGCTAGAAAAAAAAGCCCCCAAACACCCAAAATGTTTCCCCTCCCCAAATTTCCCCTACACTACACTTTTGGGTTTTTTTTGTTTCTGGGATGAAAATGCTAAATTCCTTTTAATTTGGCTTTTGGAAAAACCTTTTGAAAATTTTTTTTTTTCCCACCCCTCTTTTTAAAGGTCTTGGGGGGGAGCACCTGGTCGTGGCCTGTTTTTGGTGAAATTATGTTCTTTCCACTTTTGGATTAGGACCTCAATAGTTCTCACTGGAGCCTTCATTAGTTTAGAAAATCTTCTGTAACCAATGCTTTCAATATATATTGCAAATTTATGGGTTGCATGGCCCCTTTGGGGACACCCTCACGGGTTTTTAAAACGAATCATGAAAATGTTTCTTTTGTGGCCCCTTGGGTAATTAGCATTTTTTTTAAGGGGCCCATAAATTAAAACAGATTAAATTTTTTTTTTTTCATTAAAGGGGTGGGATTGCTTTCTAATTCGATAGTTTTCGGGCTGGTTTTCATATTTTCCTTTCTTTTTTCCCTCTTTTTTTTTATGTGTTTAATATTTTTTCCCCCTGTGTCATTTCTTTTTATTAGGGGCCTTTTCATTTAGCGTTTTTTCATTTGTTACACTTGGGATACTTTTGGGGAGTAGAAATTTTAGACCAGATAAAAAATAAATGTGTACTTTTTTCTATTAAAAAGTCACTTTTAAATTTTAAAATGAAAATGTACTTACGTTTGTAAAAACCGTTTTTTCCCCTTTTAAGTTTTAGAAAACTTTCCCTATTTATACTATGTCAATAAATTCATATGATATAAATAAAAAAACGGATGCAAACATATACATTTATGTTTGCCTTTCTCATTCAAAGACTTAAATGTTAAAAAAAAAAAATGTATGTGTTTTTTTTGGTGGTAGACCAAACTTTTAATGCATCTCAAAAAGAGTATCCAAATGCAAGCTCTGTCAAAAGGAGTCAAAAGTATGCACTTCTGATTATATGTTTCTACCATTGTACTAAATTTGAATACTTTAGCTATCGTTGGTATTTTTGTCACGATATAGTGGATACAGTGGAACCCAATGGCAGGACTGGTTGGAAACGGTAAGGCAAATAAGACGGGAACCGGAGGCAGCAAGATGGAGACTATCCGGGCAAGGTAGCAGGAGCACAGTAGATGGTACTAGGTATGAGATTTGCAGGGTAAAACCGAAAATGAGAGGAACAAACGGGTGGGTAAGTTCCAGGCTAGAGGACTGCAAAACAGCAGGAGCTTAAACCAATACTAAAGAAATGGACATCGGTTGGGAGTTTAAAAAGGAAAACCGGGAACAGGAAACAGGAAACAAGGGGAAACCCGCTGAGACACATCCCCATCTTGGCTGAGGGCAAATTAAGGGCAAACACAGTTAGAAGTTCAAAGGGTATAGCAGGGGTTGCTGACATTACCCCCACCTAAAACAGGGGCCCTCTGGACGATATTGACCGGGTCTCCCCTTGTTTTTGATGAAATTTTTGATCAGTTTGGGCACTGATGTTATCACGGTTTCCCCACGAATTTTCTTGACCCAAAACCTTTTCACTTAATGAGGTACTGCAGCTGTTTCCCTGAAAATTCTCGAGTCCAGGATTTGCCCCACCAAAAAATGTTCTTGCCCATAAATTTTCACTGCTCAGGGGAGGAGGAACAGTCCGGAAAGGGGTTAGACACGGCAGTTTTAATAGGACACAAAAAAAAGGGTGGATCTTCACGAGGGTGGGATTTTGAGGCCGAACAGTTCGGACTGATTATTTTGAGATCTTATACGGCCCGAAAAAACTTCTGTCCCATTTTTGGTGAAGGAACTCTAATTTTAAAATTTTCTGGGGGAAAAGCCATACCTTACCCCCCATTTAAAAATTTGGGGGTGGCTTACGATGTCTTTGCCATCTTTTGGCTTTCTTGAGCCCTCTCTAGTGTTTCCTTCATAGTTGTAAATTTTGCTGAAAGTGAAGTCCTTTCCGTGCAGCTGGATATGAGACAGCAGGGAATCTTGGAAGAATTTTGGATGGACCCCCAAATTTGCAAAGAAGGGAGTCGTTTGTGGAGGCTTTTTGGGAATTATAACGAAAATGGAATGGGAAAGCAATCACCCCAAATCATTTGTAGTTGAAATGTGCATCGAAGTACTGTTCCGGGTTGATTTGTGCGTTAGTCTGTCCTTAGATTGTGGATGAAAGGCGTTTGATAGATTTATATCAATATCATGCTGAGCAAAAACCCCGCCAAAATTTTGATGTAAACGCACCCCACGATCCGAATAATTACGGGAAAACTCCATGAAGACGAAACAATTCAAAGTATGGATCCGCAGTGTCTTTAGCAGGGGTAGACCGTACAGGGGTTTAAATGTGCAGGCTTGGTGAGTCGGTCCACTACCACAGAATTGTTTTTTTCCCCTTTTAAAGAGATGGGGAGACTACGATGAAGCCATGGAAATTAAACCCCCAGGGGCGAGAGGGGATGGGAAAGGTGTAGAAAACCCGGGGGTGAGAACGTGGGTTTGATCTGCAAGATGTCCAGGAGTTACTACTTCTTACTTCTGTAAAAATTTTGGGCCCCCAAAGAACGGGAAAAAATTTCCTGCGTCTTCTGCACTCCTTTGTGACCGGAATCGGGAATCTGGGCATTTCAGGTCTTCAGTTGACTTTTGGGGTTATGAAGCTGCTCCCCGTGGGTCCACTCTTGTTCAAAGTACCAAGTACATCATCCGGGGGTTTGGGGACGAAAAGGGTCGGTGTTATAGGCCCCCCTTATTTCTTTGAGAATCCTTTTTTATGAATTACTCCCAAAAACTTTGATGGGAAACAATGGCTTAGGGAATAGAGGTGGGGAATCATGGAGAACTTTTCTTGATAGCACTCCCTTTGCCATTACGGGATCCGGGCGTACGAGATTAAGAAGTTAATGATTAAAAAAAATCCCCAACGGCTTTGGCGGGGAGATAGACACTTGGCGATCTCACGAATTCCAGATTACGGTTCCGTCAGAAAAAATTATTTGTTGTGAGGTTCCTAAAGTGATGTCTCCTTTCCCCTTAAAGGCTGCAACGTAGCTAACAGTTCTTTACCCCCACATCAAAAATTTTTTCTCAGCAGGGATAAACTCGGGAAAAAAAAAGCACAGGATGCAAAAAACATTGTCTCCTTTCTTGAGACAGTATGGCCCCCTACGCCATTTAAAGCATCTATTCCCAAAAGGCGAGTTCGGGGTTTGGATAAAACAATAAGGGCTGAGTGAAACTTGGTCTTCAGAATAGAGAAGATTCTTTGCTTGAGGAGACCAAACAAAAGCATTTTTTTTTCTTATAACGGGGTTTGAGGGGGAGAAATTGTTTCCGAAAAAATTTTTTAGAAGCTCTATAAAAAATTGGCAAAATAAGAGCGTTGCAATCTTTTATGTTTCTGGGAGTAGGCCAGTCTACTATTGCTTTGATTTTTTTGGTCCATTTTTAACCATGTGGGAAATAACAACCCCGGAATTGGACTCGGTCTGGTGGAATTCACATTTTTCAATCTTTAAATTGAGGGTTTTTCTCTTTTTCCGCTCCAGAACAATTTCCATGTCCTGGTGTTCTTCCTCGAGTTTGGGGAAAATCGGTATGTCCAAGTAGTAACTATGAATTGATCCAGGGAAACTTAAGATTTCGTTGACGAGATGTTGGAAAAGGGGAGGAGCATTACAAAGGCCAAAAGCATAACGCAATATTCAAAGTGTCCGTAACGTGACCCCAAATGCCGTTTTCCATTCTCGCCAGCTCTAAAACGGCCAGGTTGTAGGGCCTCGCAGATTTTTAATTTGGAAAAAAAAACCCGCATGCCCCACTCTCTCCCGAAGTTAGGGGTCAGGTAGAGGGTAACATTTTTTTTTTGTAATTTTGTTAAGTTCTCGAATCTATACAAGGCTTAAAGAACCATCCTTTTTTTTTAACAAAAAAAAAGGGGGGCCCCCGCTGGTGGGGAAGATGGGCGGGTGAACCCTTAGCTAGATTTTCTTTATGTAGTCTTTGGAGCTTTTAATTTAGGGGCCCCCCAAAGGGTAAGTTTCCAAAAGGGGATAGGTGCACCCGGAAGAATTTGGGGCAATAAAGGGGCGGGGTGTGGGGAGCTGGGTGCATTCTGTTTCTCGACATCTGAAAAAACCCCGTATTCCGGGGTAGCTTAATATTCTGATGTCTTGAGCTGGGTCTTTGGGGCCCCGTTCCGAATGAGTGAGGGAAGGTTTCCCCCGCTGGGAAGCTTATCTCCTTGGTTTCCCCGTTGATGACGGGTTCTGTGCTTGAGCCAGGGTGGCCTAGGAACAGGGAAGTGTGGGGAAGAATCAACAGGAAAGACAGGACTTCTCAGATGGGGTGTCATAATGATCTCAAGTGGTTTGTCCTTGGTCCACTGGCCCTGAGTTAGTGGGGATCCATTACCGTTTCCCTTACAACAGGGGAAGGGTTTTTTTTGAAATTTAAAACCCCCTGCTTTGACAAAAAACAGGTCCCGAAATTGCCACTTCCCCCCAGTCTATATCGCTGAAGTGAACCCATTTTGATTAACCCGAAATTGATGGGAAGGAGTAATGAGAGTCTCTGTTTTCTTTCTTGTATGAGACCCCCCGATGAGAGGAATGGATAACTGTTTTTCAGATAAGTCGTTCGAAGCAAAATTGATTTTTTCATCTGAGCTATCGGGTCCCATAATGGTGCCCCCCAATTTTTCCGTGGGCGGCAGGGGGGAGTTGATAAGGAAGTGGTCAGACTTTTTCCCCAATGAAGCAAAGACTTTCCCCGGGGGCCGATGCTCCCCTTTTTTCCGTGCTCTACGTTTTAATACGGAAACCATTGCATAGGGTCAATTCCTGGCTCTCTGGGGGATCTTCCTTGGGGGTTTCCTTTGGAAAGCTGACAGGGGCTGGCAGGAATGTTATGTAAAATTTTTGGTTTTGCCCCCCTTCTCCTGCGCGTTCAGATAGTTGGGACGATTTGGGATGCAGTTTTTATGAAGGGACCAAACCTAAAGGGGCCTCTCACGCCAAGTTCATCTTTTATGCACTCGTAGTCCTTTTCCCCCAAAAAAAAGAAATTTTTGTGCATCATTCCAGTTGGTGTCGATGCCCCCTCTTTAAAAACCATGGCATACTCGGGGAACTGGGCGTTTTTCCCTGGCCAAGGATAATTCAGTTCAGCTGTAGAACGGATTGGGATGCAAAATCTGACTCATGGCGTCAATGAACTCCTCCAGGGATTCAGGGGCGTCTTATTTCAATTAAAGGGCTAGCCCAGGCAATGGGTGTGTAAACAATGTGAAAACAGGGCTTCGATCTGTCGGTGGGAAATTGGGAGGGGGTTTTGGGCGAAGTATGTTACATTTGGGTTAGGGGAAAACCCCGGAATTTGTCACGTCTCCCCCGAAAATTTAAGGGGCAATTTCGGGTCAGACAGGCACCGAATGGGTGGTCCAAGGCTTGACTCCCAGGTGGACCATCCGGGTCGGAAATGGGCACAGATTCGGTAGTTCCTAAAAGCTGTCCTAACTTTGGGTATTATGGGTCTGGCCTTCATAAGCGTCACATTTGACTTTTAAAACTTTCATTCTGCGATGTTAGCCTAGCATCTGAAAACGTTTTATGCGGCGTTGGACTCCCAGCCCCAGCGGATCCTTTTTTGGCTTGAGCCTGTCACGATACAGTATACAGCTGGAATCCCCAAAGGCGAGGACTGGTTGAAAACAGTGAAGGCAAAAAGAGACTGGAACCGGGGAAAAGGGGCCCGAGATGGAGACTGGATCCAGGCAAGGGCGCAGGAGCACAGTAATGGTACGTAGGGTTTAGAGGTTTGCAGGGTAAACCGCAAAAGAGGAACTACGGGTAGGTAAGTTCCGGCTAAGGGGCTGAAAAACAGCAGGGCTTAAACAAATATCAAGCAATGGACATCAGGGTTTAGGAGTTTATATAGGAACCAGGAACGGGAAAAAAGGAAACAAAGGCAACCCGTGGACAGATCCACCATCTTGGCTAGGGCAAACTTTAAAGGGGAAACACAGTTAGCAAGTTCTAAGGTAAGAGGCGGGTTTTGAAATGTTTTTTTTACCATCCAAAATATACGTTTAAGGGATCAAACAAAAAGCTGTGTGAAACCCCTTTCACTAATTTATAACGTTTTATTTCTTTGCCTGTGTGGATTGGTTGGGGGTTTCCAATCGGGAAGAATTTTCCCTTTAACAGCAAACCCCTTAGAAATGCATTTACTTAGAAAATAAGTTTTTTGTGTTATTATATGTGTGTGTTCAAATCTCTTGATGAGATATACTGGAACAAGATTGTTTCAGATTTTATTTAGATGAAAAGGGCTGATTTACCACTCTATGGCTATAAAAGGAAAAGTACCAATTTTTAAACCAAGACCCACCATTCTACCATATCAGATTTACATAGTCCATGGCCAGCTGAGCCAGTATATGGTATATAGTGAATTTCTCTCACTGACCTCTTATGTAAAATGTTCCTCTATGTTACATAGCCTCGTAGTCTCGATTTCAGCTTTCTGACTTGCCGTACACCTAACACTGAAGAGGTTAATTGCTGTCACCCTGATGTGACAATGTTACAATCAAGATTCTTGTCTCTCTCTTGCTCCAAGTGGCTGAAAGAGATAATTCCTAAGGGATAGAATGAGGCTGGGAAAGATTTATTATAAAATATAAACCTCCTTCATAATGCTTCACATAATCTGATCATGTCGAAATGCGGCAGTTAATTTAAGGCTGTGATAGCAACACGTTTGCTAGTGTTCTGCGTCTGTCAGAAATCTATCTAGGCTGTGGCCCTTATCTGTTCCCAAATTAGGATGCTTTCTTGTTGCATTTCCTACATCCCATTTTAAAGTCAAATGTCACACTTGCGGTTGATAAAGTTACCTCTCCGCATTGTTTTTGTTTTTCCCTCTAGTACAGAATTCACATTACCTTGTGATTAAAATCTGGAAAGTCATTATTCCTCAGGCCTGAAAAAGCGGTAATTGTGGCACCGTCTGCGTACAAGAGAGTTCTTCAGGTGATGTGTATTAGGGGCACAAGTGTTGATGACTCCTAAAATGTGCAACTCCCTTTAATGAGGTGGTTCACGCTTTGGCACTTGTACTGTGCATTCTAATGCCCTTTACTATCTATTATTGTAAAGCGGTAAATTGCAGCCAGTTTACCTCACTGCTGCTTGAGTTTTGAAGACGAATATGTAGAAATGAAATTTAAATTTTTAAATATCTCAAAATACGGAAAAACTAGACGGAATTTGAATCGATGTCTGTTGTGTTCTATTTATCGGATATTACACATCAAGGAGTTGCTTTGACCTTACAAATAGCTCATGCTACAAGATTCCTAGTGCAAACATCACAAAGCTCTGGTGGAATCTAACGATTGTCATAATTTACAGTAAGCGGCAGAATATTTTGTTCCTGCAGAAACTCTTTTTTTCAAGTGTCAGTCACTAATAGCACAAATTCTATCTGATGCAGAATTTTTCAATAGATGAACTCAGGTTAGGTATATTTCTTGACATGGAGCATTTAAATGCCCAGATGTTGAAGACCCCTTTAATTGACCTCAAGCCTGTTTTTGGAGGTTCTGCATCAGCTGGGGATGAGTACTGCATAATGCATACCAGCTGTTGTAGAACATCTTTTTGAAGATTGCTTATAAGGTCCGTCATTGATTGAGAAGTCAAGAGGAGCTTCATGTCAATCAGTTACTGATATGCAATTAATTAAGGTCGGGGTCTTATGGTGCAGCAGCCAAATGTGTATGAAATTGTGCACAAGTTTGCCAATGACATCACTGTATTTTCAGCAATTACAAATACTGCACAGCCATTGGAAGGTGGGATTTTGTCCTAGTTTGCCAAATAAACCACAATGACAGTGGCAGACTTGTGCTGGCATTGGTAGCCGCAGTTTCAGCTGCAGGCGTCTGTCACACTGTGGTCCCTTGTCTAAATTTCCAAACAGTAATGTGCATTTGGTGCAATTTCATTTACACATGTATAATTTGTAAGGGGGAGGAGGGCACAGGAGCGTTAAGA
The DNA here is from genome assembly GCA_025379985.1 of Phyllomedusa bahiana. Classification (NCBI taxonomy): domain Eukaryota; kingdom Metazoa; phylum Chordata; class Amphibia; order Anura; family Hylidae; genus Phyllomedusa; species Phyllomedusa bahiana. Next base: position 53,640 of record JAODAL010002086.1, on the reverse strand, counting down.
TGCTTTTCATTTTCAATTAGCGTAATTATTGTTCTCACAATGGGGCAAGCCAATAGTTATGATCCCCAAAAGTGGCAAACGATGCTTGCATGTTATACTTCCACTTAGTGGAATCTTGTACTTGAATAGTTGTGGAACTCGGACTTTAGCCATCAGTTCTGAGGTGTCTTGCCAGGAACTAGATGACCGTGTAAAACTTCACATCCTTTGGAGGACCGGCTGCCACATAAGAGGGTTTGTGCCAATACTGTAAGTGGGGGTCTCTGGAATGCTATGCCCTGCAAAAACCTTCTCCACGTATAAACTTCTTGTGGGTTGCACTAGCAACTTGTTTTCACTTGTCCTTCACCTCTGTGAGTCTTTGCAATCATAAACGTAATTACTCGCTGACTACCACCAGTTGCATATGAACAGTGCATACTCCACCTAGCACTTAGCGCTACCAGAGTGTGGTCCATGACTAACCAGTGGTCCAAAGAGTTGAAGTACAATTTTGTATAGGCACACCACCTCTAAGTGTTTGCTTACAACCTGGTACAGCAACAGTGCAGTAACTCCACTCCTAAATATTGTAATTGTCTTCACAATACAGACTTCCATCTAGGACTACTTGGTAACATTTGTACCTTTTTGGTTTGCAGGAGGTGAATACTGACGCGATCCATGATTTAGTTGCTTTGAAAACTCGACTCTGTTATTGCCCAATTCAGCTCCCATTCCCTGCCTGGGTCATCCTCCACAGGCTTTCCTTTAGGCCTCCTGACAGCTGACCATCACTGCACTATATCCTTGATTATAGACTATGTTTTTGGCCCACATTACTTAGCGATGCATCCCACACGTTACATCCATCACTTTCATGATCATGGTTATATTGCACACTGTCTATGGTCTTACTATTTGTATGAATCGGTGTTCTCATGGTAGCTGCTCTGAACCTTTACTGTTCATAGCTTTTATCATGTTCTCCCTTTCTCTTGTCATGTCTCGGTCCATCGGTAGACCCAGACCAACCTTTGACATATACATGCTTCACTGGGTGCATACAGTAACCTTGTGTGCTTTTCGTGTATATGCCACCTCCTCCTCTTTATTTTGTAAGAGGTGGTCGTATAACCTGTGGTTCACCTGTATCCTTAGGCTGTGTCTACACAGCAACTGTAAAATGCTGTAGAAAACCCAACAGTATTTGACAATCACCGTGCCGCAGTTTTTGGCGCGGCTTTGTGCCACAAACTGCCAGTCGGATTTCGGCCAGCCCAGTACATAGAACCGCACTAGAATCCGCCATAATACGGCCGATTACAGAACACGTTCTATAAACCGGCGGTGTAGAAATCCGACAATAGAAGATCCATGCTGTGTAGACTACAGCTTGGTTTTTTTATTGCGGTTTACGGGCACTGGTTACAGTCGGATTTTTGTGGATTCTACATACTGAATCTGCTTACAAATACGACGAAAAACCTGTGCTGTGGAGACGGGGACTTACAAGTTGGTGCAGTTTGATAAAATTAGCACATATATCATCAAATAACCATTGCTGCAATCCCTTAATAAAGTGGAGTCAAGGAGTCGCAAAGACTGGTCAGAAAAGTCCAAAGATGAAGTATTAACAATAGGAAACTTCGACTGTGACTTATGACAACGGACCGGATATTTATGCATAGTGCATGATAGCTCATGATGCACAATTGTTCAAAAGAATTCATTATTTGTATAAGTAAATCGCTAAAAATAGTTTCACAAATACACAGTGACAAATCGCTAATACATTTGATTCTAAAAAACCTTAAAACAATATGTAAAGTACAAAATTCATAAACACTTCAACAACAAAGTTTGCTAAAATTGCATTCAGTATATTTATAGGGCCTGATGTACTTTGAAGAAATACTGTTCTAGTTCTGCATGGGCCGCCTTCCAGAAAGTAAAGCATGGAACTATATCTAAATCTATTTGATGTTATCCAAGAATTTTTAAGACGTGTTTATCATCTCCCCTGAATGTGAAGTCTATTGGAGAGAGGACCTGAAGAGGTATTCACATCTCCAACATTTGTAGTATATCTATGGGATTGGTGCAGGTCCCATCTCTGAGAAAGGGCCCCCAAACTTTTCCGTGCAGATTGGAGAGGAGATCTTGCATTCTCTGTAGACTCAATTTGTTTCAGTTGGGTGTTTTGAGTTTATCCGAGTATGCACGTTCAGCTGTTCTTGGAACTTCCATAGAGTTCTTTGTCGCCAGGTCATTCCTTGTAGGTAAGGAGATGGGAATAACCTTTTAACTGTCTCCCAGCTTCTAAAAATTATTTTCTGTTCCTTGCAACTCTCTCTACATATGTCTCTACCAGTAGGCAGCTGGCTGCTTTGGAGAAAGCATAGTGGTCAGGACCTGTGTCTTACTCTCAGGGGAATAGGGACATATGGTGAAACTTGTGGGAGTTGTTGTCCAGTTTCTTTTAATGGACAATTCTTGACTTGGTAAACTACAAGAACTCTTATAATTGGCAATAAAGCAGACTCCTCTGTAATCAATATATAAACATTTAACCTGTTTTCTATGGGACCTTGTTTAACATGGATGGCTTTAAGAAGTCATGGTCTTACAAGCAATTTATATGGGAAGAATAGGCATTCTCTACTGTGCCAGTGAGAGAAGAGGTAGGATCTGGTGGTCTTTTTTTGGTGACCTTAGTAGAAAACTCTTAGGGCATGTCCTCACAGCATGGGTTTTCGGCCGGTTTTTCATCCGGTTTGCGGTTTTTCAGACCGCCTGAAAAAACGGCCGAAAATGAGCACAATTGTGCTCTATGGAAAACCCGTGCAGCAGTCCCCACTGCACGGGTTTTCCGCCCGGCGGTTTTTCCGCCTGCGGGCCGCTCAAAAAACATTGAGCATGCTTCTCACTGCTTCTCCTCCTTGCCTGCCAATACACACATCCCTGCCCCTCCTCTTAACTGCCTTTCCTTTGCATGTGCACGACCTGGGCAGGACAGAATGCTTCCCTGACCAGTAAACGAACACCGTTGCTAAGCACATGTAAACCAGCCCGTTCTCTCAAACCGTAGCACTTTGCCAATAGTAACCAAGGACGTACATCCTTAGATTTTTGGTCCCCACATTTTCAACTATAATCTTCGTAGTGAGACAACCCCCTTTAAGGAGATCTAATATGGCTAACAAATACAGTGATCAGATAGCTGCTCCCTGTCCCAGAAACTGAAGACAATCAGTCTGAAATTTAAACAAGCTTCCAAGAACGTCAGTCACATTTTCTCTTTCTTCTGAATGTCAGGATTATATCGTTTTTTGATACTTCATGTATTTATATGATAATAGCATACCACGTCCAGTGCAATAACCTTTCTGATGTGTTAAGAACTATTTCCTGAACACATTCAGATGGATTATCACAGGATATGGGGCGGTTTTGGGATTATACAGGATCAGCTTTGGACCCACTGACCGGTATTGCAAGCAATAAGTAGATTTCTATTATAACTCCGTTTCAGGAAGAAATAATGGCCCCTTTGTGCATAAATGGGTTTTAGAAGGAATATCCATAAGTAACTCTGCAAATTTGTTAAACAAACCAAATACAATTTTAAATCTAATATTCCTAGCAGGGTCCTGAAACCTGCTGTAGGAAATCTTAAAAATGTCCTTTATTCTAGTAGGAAATCTCATCAAAGCTGTCAAAATATTTAAGTGTTACAGGAAAGGATGTCCTGTGTCATGTTCCCCTTTTCTTAAAGCATTGTGTATATATCCAGTTCCTCGTCAGCCATTTCCTTGTTGCTATGTAATCTTACCCCTGTAGGTTATTACCTCTGTTATTACTGATACACAAGCGGTGAAGACTATGATGCTCTAAGAAAATGATGTTATTATTTTCTTCATACTTGGACAGAGCCTGAATGATGAATGCTGCAGAATACCCCTGTTTGCTTGTACATGTGTGGCAATTACTCTCTTACTGATGGCTTTGCTGCTTGTACAATAACTTATTATATCCTTGATGTAATGAAAATTGTCTATGCTCTAAATTCCTGAGAAACTTGGGTTAGGGTTATCCTCGAGCTTTCTTTTCTTCTGATATTACTGCAAGCTCCGAAGCTGTGCCAGATACATCATCCAACAGACCTTGTTGACTTATCATTGGGTTCGTTTTTGGTTCGTACTGATCCACAAAATAGATTAAGTTACATGTTAATTATATCACATGGTGAACAAAACAAAATCTTAAATTTAATTACCAAAAAAATAATGGGGGATTAGCTGCAATTTTTTCTGTTTCCTCAAAGAGGGTTACCGTATTTTTCAGATTATAGAACACACCAGGCGCAGTTAAGATTTAGTTGGAAGAAATCTTTGTTTGTTTTTCCTTTTCTTAAATTTGTAAAATACTTTTGGATTTTTAAAAATATTTTTAAACATATTTATGTTCACAGAGCATATTTGCGGGTCGTACTTCTGAGCGTAATTGCGCTGCAATACGCCCAAATTACGACCAACAAGTAGAGTAAATCATAGCACTCCGCACTGGTGAAAGTGGATGGGAGGCGGAGTGGTGTTTTAAGTATGCACTGGCTAGTGCGTACTTCAAACCGCAGGCGTATAGCAGCGCGCACATGAATGCACCGCTATACGCCATGTGAACATACCGTTGGCACTGAGGGCGTAATCACTTATACACTGTGTATAATAATGACTCTCTTCTTACATACTATGTCTCGGGGTGTAATAAGATGGCAGCCATTCATTAGGCTCCCAGCTGCCGTAACAACCTGGCTATCTTGTTTTCGTAGGGGTCGACAAGGCAGCAGAAGAGTGCGCAGCTCTATTTTTTAACCATTTAGATGCCGTGGCTATGTTTGCTGGAGCATCTAAGAGGTTAAAAGGCAGGGATCAGAGTTCTCTCCCACCTCAGCTGCTACCGGCAGATCCCAGCTGTAAGTGGCAGCCATTACCTGCTGTGAATGAAGCAAGCTCCGTTAGTGAGTTCACTCCATACATCCACATTCAGACTGTGGAACACACTGAAGTTTTAGCCCTGTTTTTTGGAGGAAAAAGTGCGTCTTCTAGACCAATGTGTTGTCGTGGGTAACTTTTTGGGTTGAGAGAGACAAAGAATCACACTGCTCAGGTAAGTAAATATAAGTTTAATTAAGAAGTAGAAGAAATCCCAAACACTCAATCAGCATAACAAAACAGAATACTGAGCTTACTGCAATTTTAAGCACTAAGCTAAGGGAAAGTCTGTTCTTCTAGGGAAGCATTTAGCTGAATCGGGACCAGGAGTAGGATAAAGAGACCGATTTCAGTTTGCATGCTTCTAGAAACGCCAAACTTATACCAGCAAAGGTGCAGTTTTATGTATTTATGCCCCATTCCCCCATAACACTTGGCAATACAAGACTCTCTTAAGTCTGCTTATTGCAAACTCATCTATACTAGCTAGCTAGTATGAACTTTGGTACGACAGGCATTACTTATTGTACAATCTCTACAACATTATACATAGAGAATGACTTCTCAAATGGCAGGAGTCATACTAGTATAGGTATGTACTATATCACAAACATACAGTAATAAGTGATATGTGCCCTAAATTTGTCCCTCACTGTCATCTGGGTGTAACCAATTGGAGGTGTGCCCCTGCACAGTCTGACATTGTCCAATCAGTGCTGGCAGAGTCGGTGTGTGAAGGGAAACACCTCTGGGATGGTAACACCCATCTGACTATTTCACAGTGAATTTGTAGATAAAATAATAGAAGAACAGTACAACACAGAGTTCTAAGATGGTCCGGAATTATTTCATGGAGAACACAAGTATTTAGTAAAACGGACCTATCAGGAGAGATTACCTATCCTCTTCAAAGTTGGATAGACCGTCACTATTATATCATTGAGAGTCTGACTCCTGGTAATCCTACTGACCAGCTATTTACAGGGAATTAGGCACTCCAGCGAGCAACGCTTTTCCATTATTGTTTACTCCATATTATCTCAGATTACAAATCATTTTGGCCAGGTTTAGTATCATAACAGTTAGGGTATGTTTACACGGTGTCTTGCCTCCATATGAACATATGCTTTTCAGATGCGTCTCTGGGACTGACAGAACGGACCCAGAGACGCATCTAACAATTAGCAGTGACTTTATCACTGCCCGCAATGAGGAACACGCAGCAGCATTCTTGCGTAAAACCTTGTTGTAGTTCACACACGACGAGGTTTTTACACGCTTCTTCGGAAACACTGAAAAAGAAGTGTCATGTCAATTCTTGAAGCGTGTTTTTGCCGCATTTTCGCCACGGTTTTTGTCCTGGCTATTGTATGTGTGAAAACCTGATCCAAAACCTCACCGAGAAACACCTCTAAAACCTCTTCTGAAGAAGCGTGTTTCAGGCGAGGTTTTGGGAGCGGAAACACTCCGAAAATCTCTTCCAAAACCTCGGCCAAATAAGCCGTGTGACCTTGGCCTTAGACGTTCATTCCATGTTTTCTTTCAGTTGGTCGATTTGTTTGGTAGTCCAAAGGATAGGCAAGTATTTCAAGTCCAGGGTAACCAAGTTTGGTCAGCTTGGTCTGAAATTTGGCTGCAGCAGATGCTATAGCTTGGTTATTAAAGGGGTTTTGCCACGAAGTAAAATTGACATGGGAAGTTTGAAAATTAAATAATAAACATTTTCACCATTCATCATTATTAAAAATTCTGCACCGTTTGTGTTTTAGCTGCTCCTTTAGTGATCCTTTGTTTACAGCTCGTCTCCAGGGGATAGGACCAGGGCTGTGAGCTCCTCAATCCTGGTCACACATGCTCAGATATCACCTTTTCTTCTCAGGCAGCTACTGAGTGTTCAAACCCCGGGTGCTGTCATTTACTCCGTTCCTCTGTACTCCCTAGTAATTAGTCAAACAGTGCAAATAAAAAAAAAAGAAACCTCGATCAGATCTGTGCATTGATAAAGAGAAAAAAAAAATCACAGGTTAAGTTCCTGCAGGGATTTGAACCAAGGAACCCTGTGCTGTAAAGCAAAAATGTTACCACTGAGCTACACAATTCTACACATAAACAGACCTTTCTTTGACTAAAGAGAGGAAAGGCCTGGTGATGTCACCCTGCTGGGTCACATGATATGCAATTCAAACAATCACACACGCCCCCTTCTGAGCACACAGAGCTGAAGAACTGGATGCAGGAGGTATGAAATGAGATTGTGGCAAAACCCCTTTAAGTACAGCTCTTGCATGATGCAGCAAAGAAACATATCTCAGCAACTGTAACTAAAGTAGTAAAGTAAAAAGTGAAGAGACAGGGTTAGTAAAAATCTAAATTTTAAAATGCAGTAGAACTTATTTGGTCTGTACCTGTCTTTAAGAATCTTTTTAAGAAGCCAGCATTGTCCTATTTCTCTGTTGTTAGACCTGGAAATATAAGAATAAATTTGTGTTGGGTGTTAGCATTCCTGTTGCCTATGGGGCATGTCTATGTCTCTACACCATTTGAACTGGCTCAGTAAGTGCAATCTATGTCAGGTTCACCACCTTTAGGAAAAAGGCAAAAAATCTTAAATATTTAGAGGACAGACAATTGAATCATTCTGAAATCAGCCTTTAGTAAACTGCTGCTGTATCTTCTTGGTTGAGAAGTGATGTAATGCTGTATTTCCCTGTATATTGCTCTCTCTGTCTTTCTGTGCTTGGGCCAAGGTCAAGTAACATCAACACCCTTGTGGGAGAAAGAACCAGGTCTGGAGACAGGCACACTCATTAACTGACTGAAAATTTGATGCCTTGAAATTCTATATGCTGACTGTAAATTAGAGTGTTATTGATACTCTGGTGCGGAAAGCAAAGACTGGAATGTGCTGCACTTTTCAAATCCTCTTTGTATACATCAATGAACTGTATATTTTGTGGAATTGATTTGCTGGAAATAATGCTCTGCATCAATTTACTTTGGAGCGCAGAACTTTTCAGGCATTTGACAATGTTATTCATAACTTCATCTCGTAAGTTAGCAATTTTGAAGATAGCTGCCCATGCACATTTAGTAGCTGTGAGACAAAAGATTGTTTGCATGTTCAAATCCACCATTTCACATGACATGACTAACAATACCATTTACTACAACATTTTATCACTTTTGAACAGGCTAGGTGATAAATGTTGATTGTATGAACCCCAGTGGTTACTTTTACAGGGTAGCCTTAGGCTACTGTTGCTCCTCATCATTGCCTTTGCAGTAAGATAAAGATTTGAGGTATGTTTGTCAATCTTGCTTAAGCCACTTCATACAACTCTTCCTCAACGCTAGGAAAGGAGAACTTGGATTTTCCATAGTAGTAATCACTTGGGTTTCAGCATTGGGGTACCAGTAATTTCCATTGTCATCTTTTAAAAGGGGGGGAATTAAGGAATTTTTTTTTCTAAACATTTTTTTTTGTGTTACTGATTGGTAACACCAATTTTCCCAAATTATCAAAAAACTGTTACTTGTAAAACCCCTGTATTAGTGAAATGCTGCATTACGGGTACTTGAATAAAAATTTACATGACCAGAAAAAGCCCCTGTTCTTAAGGATACTTTTCAGATGAAAAGTATAATTAAAAAGTCGGATTCTAAAGCTGAAAACTGCGTTGGACAACGTGCGCACCATTCCCATGCCGGGGGGAAAAACCTGCGGGAAATCGCGGGCCCCCCCATCCTGAAAATGGCAGTGGAAGCCTTCCTCCTGCAGTTTCCGATTTCCCCCTTCCAGCCCAGGAGAAAGTGGGGGAAAACCCCCGTCTTTGTACACCCTAAGGGCATGTCCCCGGAAAGGGGTTTTTGGGGGGTTTTTCAGCCGGTTTGCGGTTTTTCAGACACCTAAAAAAAACAGCGAAAATGGCACAATTGTGCTTATGGAAAACCCGTGAAGCGTCCCAACTTTTTTTCCCGCCCTGGGCGGCTAAAAACTTTGTGCATGTTATTCTTCCCCGACGGTTTCCGAGGAATATGAAACCTAAATTTGGGGGGGGGAGGTATGTTCTCGCTCATCGCGGAGAAAAAACCCCCCCCCCCCCCCTCCGGGCCGCGGGGGGAGGGCCCCCCAAAACCGGACAAAATCCCGGGCCCGGAAAAACCGAAGGGGGTGCGTTTTCACAGCAAAGGAAAAAAAACGCTCTGTTTTTCCCTTCATTTAAAGCGGTTTTGGCATGTTTTCACGTTTTGGCACTTTTTTGAGATTTTTTTGCCCAAAAGGGTTTTTTTTTTTATTGTTTTCGGTTTTTTAAACTGTTTTGGTATTTTTGGGGGCCGTTTACGGCCGCCCCCACGGTGGGGGGGGGGGGGGGATTTTTTCCCCCGCGATGGGGAGAAAAAGCCCCCCCCTCCCATTGAGGCACTTTTCCTCCGGAAATGGAGGAAGATTGTGCATGTTAAATTTTTTTGTCGCCGGCCCGGGGCGAAAAAAACCCCCGGCCGGGGGGAAAAAACCGTGCAGTGGGGCTGCTGCACGGGTTTTTCATAGAGCACAATTGTGCTTTTTTTGGCCGGTTTTTAAAGGCGGTCTAAAAAACCCCGAAACCTGCTGAAAAAACCGGCCCGAAAACCCGTGCAGTGGGGACATTGCCCTTTGGGGAAATCCACGGCAGGGGTTTCCCGGCGGTATTTGCCCCTTTTTTGGGTGTCCCCCGGCCGTGGGGGCGGTTTTCTCGCATGAGCGGAGAAAACCCCTCCCCCTCCATTGAAAAGAAAATTTCCCGCCCGGTTTTTTTTTTTCGGACGGAAGATTGGCTTCTAAAAATGTTTTGTGGGGGACCGGGCGGAAAAAAACCCGTGCAGTGGGGACTGCTGACGGGTTTTTTCCATGAGCACAATTGTGTCATTTTGGGCCGGTTTTTCAGGCGGTCTGAAAAACCGAAAAAGGCTGAAAAAACCGGCCAAAAAACCCTTCCCGTAGGGCATCCCTAAGGGCGCACCCCCATGGCAGTGGAAAAATTCCGTCCGGTTTGGGGCCCGGTATTTGTCTGTTTTGGGCCGTGGGGGGGGGGGGGGGGAGGCAACCCTTTTCTCCGCGATGACGGAAAAAACGCCCCCCCCTCCTTTGAAAGAATTTTCGGCCCGGAAACCGGACGGAAGATTGTGTTTACAAGTTTTGCCGCGGACCACCGACGGAAAAAACCGTGCAGTGGGGACGCTCCCGGGTTTTTCCCATAGAGCACAATTGTGTATTTTCGGCCGGTTTTTTAGGCGGTTGAAAAAAAGGGCCCGAAAAAAACCGTGCAGGGGGACATGGCCTAAAAAACCCCCCCAAAAACCCCGGCTAGTTTTGAGCGGTTTACATTTGACTCAATTTTAAAATTTTCCCGTCAAAAAAACCCAGTGGGAAAGTTGTGTTTTTCAATGTTTTGCGGTCCGCGGCAGTCTGAGAAAAACCCCCGGCAGAAAAAACCATTCAGTGGGGACTGCACGCGGTTTTTCAATTAAAGTCTATGGGGGGTTTGTTGCAGGTTTTCCAGGGTTCCTAAAAACCGCAAAGTCAAAAAAACCGTAAAAAAACCCCTTCCCGGGGGGGACAAACCCTAAATGACCCGGCACCTAGGGAGACTCAAAGCTAAAGTAAAAAAAAATTTTTAAGTGTAAAAAAATAAAAAAGTTTTAAAAAGTTAAAAATACCCCCCTTCGCCTTTTTCAAAAAAAAAAATAAAAAAAATAAAAAATGTACATTTTTTGGGTTTTTGTTGCACCCCAAAAAAGTTGTCTTTTAAAAATATGACATTTTTTTCTGTACGTGAAGAAAAAAAAAAACCCAAAAGCCAAAAATTGGTTTTTTTTTTGGCCCCATTTCAGCCCTATAAGAATTGGTAAAAGTGATCAAAAAGTCACATCCACCCCCAAAATGAGCAATAAAAAGTAGACTTCAGTTGCAAAAAAATGCCTTTATTGACATGTAGGTGTTAGTACAAAAAAGTTATTGGTTGCAAAAAATGGTGCCGCAGCAAAAATTTTTTAAAAAAAGAAAATGTTTGGTTTTTTTTTTACAGTACCAAAAAATAACAGAAACCATACATTTTTGGTATTGGGGGATGTTTTTTAAACTGTAAATATAGATAAAACCCTTTTTACTGAAGAGTAAATCCCGTAAAAAAAAAAAAACCTGCAAACATGGTGCACTTTTTTCCCCCACTTGGAATTTTTTTGTTTTTCCCCCGTATTTCTTGGAAATTATGAATAAACCCTTAGAAAGTACTCTAGTCCCAAAAATAAAAGCCCTCACCATTTTTTAGGTTTAAAAAAAAAAAGTCTTTGGGATTCAGAAGGCAAGGGGGGGAAAAAAATTTTCAGCCATATTTTTAGGGCCGTTTTCCGCCAGGAAAAGGTTAATATTGTATTTCACCCGTGTACTATTCAGCCAGGTCGTAAATATATACCCTATTTCTCGAGTATAAGCCGACCGGTTAAGCCGAGGCCCCCACTTTTGCCCCAAAAAACGGGGAAAATTATTGATTGGTATAACCCCGGGTAGAAAAAGCAGCGGTATGGGAAATTTTAAAAAAAAAAAAGGATACCAAAAAATTACTAGGCAGTTTAAATTTTCCCCCTAGGCATTTGGGGTTTTTGGCCCCATATGAGGTTTAGGCAGGTTATGTCCCAAAAAGGAGTTTTAGGCCCCTAGGCATGAATAGGGAGTTATATGTCCCCCCTAAAAGATTATGGAAAGGGATTTTGGCCCCCCAAAGCAGGTAATAGGAGGTATTGGCCCATAGGCAGGTAATAGGAGGGATATGGCCCCATAGGAGGGTTTGGGCAGGTGTAGGCAGGTATAGGGCCCGCTGTAGGCGGGATTTTGGGGAGGTATAGGGAAAACTGTGGGGAGGTATAGGGCAGGCTGTAGGCAGGTATAGGGAGGCTTTAGGCAGGATTTGGGCGGCTGTAGGCAGGTATTGGGGAGGCTGTAGGCAGGTATGGGGAAGCTGTAGGCGGTAAGGGCGGGTGAGGCAGGTTAGGGCCGGTGTAGGCAGGGATAGGGGGCTGAGGAGGTTTGGGGGCTGTAGGGTATGCAGGTAGGAGGTTAAAGGGAGTGTGGGGGGTATAGGCCCGCGTAGGGGGTTATGGCCAGGTAGGCGGGTAGGAGGTATAGGGAGGTGTTGGCAGGTATAGGCAGGTGTGGAGGTTTTTGGCAGTGTAGGCAGGATAGGGGAGGTTTGGGGGGTATAGGGGCTTAGGGAGGTTGGGGTGTAGGGAGGTGTAGGAGCTGTAGGAGGTTGAAGTGTAGGCAGTTAGGGCGGCGTAGACAGGGAAGGCAGCTGTAGGGAGGGATAGGCAGGTATAGGGCCAGCTGTAGGCAGGTTTTAGGCGCTGAGGCAGATATAGGGAGGTTAAGGCAGGTATAGGGAGTTTAAAAAAAACAAAAACAATCATTACCTGGTCCCCCGCTCCGTATCCTCGCCCCTCCGTCTCCCCGCTGTCGGCTCGGCGATTCCGCATCTTCTCGGCAAGGCGGGTGACGTCTAAAGGCCGGGAGAGCGTGATGGGCACACCCGCCTGTGCCGGGGGAAAATCGGGCGGCAAAGCTTCCGGAGTCCACTGCGGACCGGAGCGCTGCTCTGTGCCCGCAGTGGATCCCTTCACCTTTGCGTGGAAAGAGTTGCATATAGGTGAAGGGATCGCGGACAGTGCCCGGACACTGTGCGCTGTACTCGGCATTCAGTTATATGCGCTCCCTGAGGAGCCGCATATAGCTGAAGCGTCCCTGTCAGCACTCGGGCCATCGCAGCGCCTGAGTGCCGACAGTGACTCGAGTATAAGCCGAGGTAGAGTTTTTCAGCTCATTTTTTGGGCTGAAAAACTCGGCTTATACTCGAGTATATACGGTATATATGGAGAGGCAAGGTGGCAACCAAAAGACTTGCCCCGATGCTTAACTCTGTGCTTTCCTAGTTCACACGGCACAGTGCAAATACAGGTTGGAAATCCCGACTGTTATTTGCACTGCTTTCGGGCCATGCACACGGCCGGCGGGGGACGGCTTTTCTCAACGGTTTGCGCAGAGAAGCCCTCCCCCTTCGCATCAACACATTCATATTCCACCGAAAAACAGATGGAAGAATGAACATGTTCAATGTTTGTCGGATCGTCAGCGGTCTGAAAAACTGCCCGGTGGAAAACTTGTGCAGTGGGGACTGCTGCGCAGGTTCTCCATAGAGGTCCATTTTAAAAGTTGTCACCCGGTTTACAGATGTTTTTCAAAACTGATAAGGGCATATTTACGCGGCAATGGCCAAATACCGGTTGGTTTATCCGACGGGTATTTGTCCTGTTTTGCGGCTGTCCCCACGGCCGTGGGGGGGGGGGGGACTTTTCTCCGAGATGAGAGGAGAAAAGCCTTACCCCTTCACATTCACTTGCACATATTCTGTCCGAAAACCGGACAGAAGAATGTGCATGTAGAATGTATTTCGGGCGACCCGCGGGCGGAAAAACCTCCGGGCGGAAAACCCTTGCAGGGGGGACTGCTGCTTGGGTTTTCCATAGGAGCCTGTTGCGCTCGTTTGCGGCCGGCTTTTCAGACGGTCTGCAAAACCGCAAACCATCTGAAAAACCATCCGCACAACGGTGACGTGGCCTTAAAATTACAATCTGCATAGATACACTGCACCAATAATGTTTTGCTTGTTTAGGGTACACAGAATAAATGTTGTTTTTTTGGTATATAAGTAGCCCTACCTTCATTTATTTGACAACTTAACTGTAATTTTACATGAAGTTAATAAGCCACCTGCAAAACCCTGCTGATCCACCCTTTTCCTGTAAGAGTATATTCCGTATATTTGTCATAATAAAGTACTAGTAGAAGATGCGTACACTAAATTAGTATGATTATGTGGGGCAATCCTTGATAAATTACATATGTAGTAGGTATACAAATGCCACTACAATTAGCTGCTTCTTCTCATAGAGAGGATACCTACAAATGTTAATATAATTAGCTTAGAAAAGCAAAGGAATGCTAGAAGACAGGCTCTAGGGATTTGAGGGTTTTTTCACCGTGTGTTTATTTTTTATGAGGGTGTGACGGAGCTTTTTCTCTTTCTCCAGCCCTCGGCCACATCTCTCAGATACATAAGGTTATCCAATAGAATTTTTAAAGTGATGGCATTTAGCTGTGTGTGGCCACCTCTAGGAATGATGTACACATTGTGTGCTTCTCTCCGTGTACCACTGTACTGTACGGAGCGCTCCGGCCCAGCCACAGTATGATACAAAATGTTTTCAGATTGGGCATTTTCCACAGATCAGTGATCTGTTTATTCCGTATTCACTATATACTATATGTCTGCAGATCAGCACAGACTTGTAGCCTGGTGGATACATAAATTCCTATTCACTACAATAGAACCTGGCAGGCTGCCAAGCCTGCGGTTACGCTTTACATGTCTGCAACAATGCTGTAGTTTAAGTTATCTCTGAGGATTATCTGGAGGCAAAAGAAGGTAAATTTGTGTTTTTGTATTTCAATGGATCATAAATGCAAATAAGTGTAGAAATCGGTTGTGAGAGATCAGTGTTGTTAATGTAACAGAGCGGTTTTGGCGACTGCACTGCGCAATATATTGGGGAACTACATAAACTCTGATTACCTAGTCAAATGCCCTGGCAGTATGCAGCCAGTTCAGTCTAGTCTACATCTAAATAAGCTTTTCATAGATGATGCCCAACATAAGGAAACAACAAGAACCTATTCATTTCCTTGGGCCCTACAACAATATCATCTTGTGCCTACAGCACCCATGCAAGTCCGTGTTTCCATGGTAACAGACTACAAACAAACCCTGAGTAGTCTAATCCTGTAATAATACTCTTCCACCTGGCCATTACCTCTTACACTTGGCAGGTGTATTGTCTGTTGTCATGGAAAGCTATAGGTGTACATAGCTGGTGTGTGTGTGTGTCTGTCTGTGTGTATGTATATGTGTATATACACCTGTTTCCCCGAATTAGACAGTGTCTTATATTAACCCCTTCCTGACGAACGGTCATAATAACATGGCTCTATTTGTTCCCCTCCTCGCCTTCTGAAAGCCATAACTTTTTTTAATTTTTCCACCTACATAGACGTATGAGGACTTTTATTTTCCGGGACAAGATGTACTTTCTAATGGTGTTATTCATATTACCATAGAATATACTGGGAAATCGTAAAAAAAATTGCTTTTATGGTGTTTAATCTTCGGTAAAAATGATGTGTTACCTGTATTCTACAGGTTGATACGCATCCGGCAATACCAAACATGTAGGGTTTCCGTTATGTTTCGGTACCAATAACTTTGGTACCAATAACGGCAGCATTGTTTTGTGCTACCAATAACTTCTTTGTACTAACACCTATGGATGTGAGAGAGGGTGCATTATTTGCGGGCTGAAGTGTACTTTTTATTGCTAGCAATTTGGAATGCAAGCGACTTTTTTATCACTTTTATTGCAATTTTTATAGGACATGAAATGACCAAAAAAACTATTTTGCGGTTTTGGAATTTTTTTTGTTCTACAGTGTCCAGCGTACGGGATAAATGATATTATATTTTAATAGATTGGACTTTTTCGGACGTGGCGATACCAAATATATGTAACTTTTTTATTATATTATTTATAAAAGGGCAAAAGGGGGGTGATTTTAACTTTTTAATACTTTTTTATAGTATAAAACTTTTTTTTTTTTTTTTTTTTTTTTACTTTGCTTTGGGGGGGTCCCCCCCCTAGGGGCGTTTCACCATAGGGGGCGCAATCGTTTCTACGCCTAATGCTTGTTTTCAAGGGTGGTTGGATTTTTCCCTCTTTCTGTCTCGGGCCAGAAGTGGGGAAAATTGTAGCGAGACACGGGGCCCCGGGCCCTCCAATGTCAGAAAAGGGGTTTAATATTTGCCAAGAGAGCACTAGGTTTATTTTGGGGGGGTGTCTATTTCTATGAAAAAAAAATTCACATTTTTTCCCATAACAAGAACTCCATTTTTAAAAAAAACTGTAGTCCTTTATAAAAACCTCGCAGAACCCGAAAAAAATTGGATTCCTCAAGAATTTCTTTGACTCTGCTTTATGTAAAAATTATGGTAAAATTTTTTTGATCCCGGTTTTTATGAACAAAAAGAAAAAATTTATTCAAAGAGTCATGTCAATCTTCTGGAAAATTCATAACTCTCCAAACCCTGGATTTTATGGGGAATTTTCTTTGACTCCATTTTTTTAAATTTTATTACATGTATATAAATACCGTCGGATTTTTGGCGGTTTTTGTATTTTGAAACTGAAAATTTTGAGCTGAAAATCCTACGGTACACTGTGCTGCATAGACTACAGTACAGGTTTTTAATTGCTGTCTATGCCGCAGAGTGTACCGTAGGACGGGTTTTTTACCATTGTGTTAAAAATCTGGCAGAATATGCAACATGTTGTATATGCTGTCAGATTCTGCTTGGATTTGACTAGGGTCCATTATTGAATGTACAGGGTCCGATCGGCAAAATCTGAAAAACCGACCGTGGAATTTTGACAATCTGCGCCAAAAGCTGCCGTCCAGCAATGGACTAAATTCAATCTCCTGGTGGAACTGGCCTGTCTCCTCATTATTGCTCATGATCTGAACACTGTGCTGCAGGAACAGCTAACCTTCTTGTCACAGCTCCATGATGTGATCATCCTGGATGAGCTGCACTACCTGAGCAACTTCTGTGGGTTGTGGACACCGGCTCATGCTATCTCTAGGGGTGAGGGCAATGAAAAAATGCACAAGTGACCAAAAAAAACCGCCAAAAACGGATGAGATCAGAGAAATGGTCTGTGGTCACTAACTGCAGAACCACTCCTTTATAGGGGTTGTCTCGCTAATTCCCTATCATTTCTACCTGTTGTCTGTTCCATTTGCACAACAGCAGGAGAAATTGATTCACAATCACTGTTGATTCACAGCTGGACAGATTAATTTCACAGAAGTGTGATTTGACTTGGAGTTACATTGTGTTGTTTAAGTGTTCCCTTTTTTGAGCGGTTTCCAATGGGCTGGGTAGAGAGAGTCTGAAAAGAATCCTAAAGATTACAGTGATTTGTCTGAATAAAAAAATCACTGACAGCAATCCAAACATATTTAGCCCTATTTTACAATAATTCACTGGAAGGTCTAATGAAGGCGTAACATAACTCTTCTAAAACCAATAAAACATTAAGCAAACAAAAAATGTTTGCACCAAAATCAAAGACCATTCATAGAAATGGGGCATTAGGTTGCCAAAATTAAGAAGGTATCCCCATTTTTGAAAAAATGGATGAAATAATTTAATTACTTCAGATCAAGAGACAATACAAGAAAACCTCCAGTAATAACTCCTGTAACTAAAAACTTGTGGTTTCAAGTGTCTCCCTCTGAGGCTTGGGAATCCAATGACTGTACACATAAAATAATCCACAATCTCCAATTCAGAGCAGGAGAAAAGGAAAAACTCGGTAGATAAACAATAAATCTGACCCTGTTAGATATTATCTGACCATCGGAGGACTGCCCCAAAAAAGGAACCCTCTAATGCACCCTCGATTTAAAAATATCTCCAACACTTGTCCTGACTTGTATTCCTGTGTGTTAATAGTGGTTCTTCGCAGGGTTATGGAGACAGGATATACACAGCGATATACACTCACCGGCCACTTTATTAGGTACACCTGTCCAACTGGCTCGTAAACAAGTAATTTCTAATCAGCATTCACATGGCGGGCAACTCAGTGGCATTTAGGATGTAGACAATGGTCCAAAGGACAACTTTTGCAGTTCAACGGAGCATCAGTATGGGGTGAAGACAAAGGTGTTTGAGTCGCCTTTGATATCGTGCATGGTTGGTTGGTTGCCAGAAGGGTGGTTCTGAGTATTTCAGAAACTGCTGATCTCCTGGATTTTTCACCGCAACAACCCATCTCTAGGGTTTACAAGAGAATGGTGAAAAAGACAAAAAACATTCCCAGTGAGCGGCAGTCCTGTGGGTGGAAATGCCTTGTTGATGCTAGGGGTCAAGGGAGATGGGCAGGACTGGTTCGAGCTGATAGAAAGCAACAGTGACTCAAATAGCCACCGTTACAACCAAAGGTAGCAGAAGAGCATTCTGAACGCACAGTACGGCGAACTTTGAGGCAGTGGGCTACAGCAGCAGATGACCACACCGGGGTGCCACACCTTTCAGCTAAAAAAACAGGAACTGAGGCTCCAATTTGCCAAGCTCATCGAAATTGGACAGTAGAAGATTGGAAAAACGTTGCCTGGTCGGATGAGTCTCGATTTCTGCTGCGACATTCGGATGGGTAGGGTCAGAATTTGGCTTTCAACAACATGAAGCATGGATCCATCCTGCCTTGTATCAACGGTTCAGGCTGGTGGTGGTGGTGTCATGGAGTGGGGAATATTTTTTTGGGCCCACTCTTTGGGCCCCCTTGGGTACCAATTGAGCATCGTTTTGCAACCACTTGTGGAATCTATGCCACGAAGAATTGAGGCAGTTTCTGAAGGCAAAAGGGGGTCCAACCCGTTACTAGCATGGTGTACCTAATAAAGTGGCCGGTGAGTGTATGTGGGCATAAGAGCTTCAAAAAGATAAGCTCCAGGCAAAGAAAGATGGCACCCAATCAAACTAGCAGCCATGTGTATATCCCACTTATGGCCAGAGCTGTGAAATCGGTAAGCCAAAGCTCCAAGTCCTCAATTTCCCTAACTCCGACGCCCACTCTGACTCTGACTCCCTCATGCATGGCGCATGTATGAGGGATAACTTTCCTGTAGTAAATGGCAACATCAGGCTTTTATCACCTTTATGATACAATAATCAAGCTATTTAGGTAGAACATAAAATATATTTATTGGATACAACTTTAGAACACAAAAAACTTAATAAATTGTAAATATGCAAATTGCTGAAGTAAGAGGGGGAAAAAACTTTTTTGAGTGAGTCTATGAATTTGTTGTGAAGAATAGTATCTCCTCCTTTATAGACTAGCTCAAATCTGATCTCATTAATTCCAGGCTAGAGAACGACCTCTCTACACTAACTTGGGTTGGTGGCAAAGCGGTGACCACAGGGGCAACATCTCTAACAATGTCAGGGTATAAAGGAATTGGCTAATGCACAGTCAGGTCTGATGAACGGTTAAACTCTTCTACTTCTTTGAGAGCAAGTAAACAATTGTGCTGAAATTTGTTCAATCAGTTCGTTATGGGAGCGGAATCTTTTAGCCTGCGATAACGCTTTGCCTGCTCCATGACATCCAAATACCTTTCAAAATTAAACTCCCCATGTGATCAGGCTGAAGAAATTTTAGCAGTATCACTGGCAAGACCCAATTCCTCTTACTCTTGGCACTGCATTGGACTAACTGTACCGGTTTATTATATATTGTCGAAGTCGGTCCCTTTTATTCCGTCTCCACCAAAATGGACTGGTTCCGACTCCACAAGCCTGCTTATGACTGACTTAAATAGTGTCCCACCAAGATATTTTTAGATTAAGGGTAGATCTGGCATGGCCTCCGTATAGTGGGGATGCCCTTCCAGGGTGGATCCTCCATCGGTGAAGTAAGGACTAACAGGGTCACAATTAGGGCACACACTGGATTACCAAGTAACATCAGAAGAAGATCCTTGTAACAACAAATTATGGCACATGTGATTTATTATTGGGTATTATGTTGTACTGCCTTTTGGGGTGGAGTAATTGAATAATCTCCTCCATTTCTTTCAAGAATGGAGGAAATGTGTTCTTAAAGGGGTTGTCTCACTGCATTGATTCATCTCACCTCAGTCCTGTTTTTTGGGTTTTCATTTTGAATTCAGGGGGGGGTTTACTGGCTTTTCTAGGTTTTTTGTAGAACCCAGGTCGTAGTATAGAAAACAGTGCTGGCAGCCTATCGGGGAGAATTGAAAAGGTCTGTAACTATAGTGCCCTGGGGAAAAGATGCAGCCCCAAAAGAGGGGATATCTCAGAATAGGGGGACATTGTTAATGGACAATGTTACAAAGTGACTTGATTTTGCAAGATCTTTAACATAAAAAGCAATCCTTGTAGTGAGACAACCACTATAAGTACCGGATTTACTAATTTTGGTTACTTAATTCTCTCTGTTTTTCCAAATCTACTTTTGTCTTGATTCTGGCACAAAAAACTATGTTTGCTTATTGTTTTCTTGGTTTTAGTTTAGGTTATGTTTTGGCCTTCATTATGCTTTGAATTATCTGCATATGCAGCTTTTTTTCTACTTATAAAGTATATCAGAGCATTGTTTACATTCTAAATAAGAATCCTTTTAACCATTCTGGTTTCTTTGAGAGGAAGATAATGCAGCCTACAGTGAAAATACCACAAGCATGATGTACCCCATTTAGGACGATGGGCTCCTTCAGTGTGTGTTTAGATCTATTGAAAAAGTGATTGTTTTTAAAAGGGTTTGGTCTTTATGAACTAAATCATAAGCTTCAGTTTCAGTTTTTAATGGTTATATGTTTCGAAAATGAAAAATAGAGTCGGGGTTTAAAAAAAAAAAAGAAATAAAAGTCCATAAAAAATGTCGTAAGGTGCTGTTTAAATCTCTCACATAGTTTTTTGCATCTTTTGTGGATAGTTGTGACCTTGTAGAATATCACGCATGTGAGCTAAACCACCAAAATTAGTCCTCCTCCCTGTGAGCTTCTTTGGATATATCTGTAAGCAGACAGCACCCCCATCGCCTCTGGGGAGACCCGTTTCTCTTTTGAGCTAAGGAGGGACCAAACATGCTTCGTGTAACTGCTCATAATTCCTCCATCCTTGGCAGTTCTTGAAAGTTTAACTGAGGCAATCCGAGATTCTGCTCCAGCCAGGAGATTTGGTGTTATCCCCAAGAGGAGAGAAGGGTGGGGAATTTCTTGTAAGCATGAAGGTCAGTAGAGGGGCAATGTCTGGATTTCTGTCCCCACAGGGATGGGTGAGACGCTAAAAGTTAAACTTTCCTCTCTCTTTACTTGTTAACTCTTTTTTTTCTGCCTGATTTCAGATTTGCACTTTTTTTCTTAGTTAAATTTTCAAAACCCAATATTGCATTAGGGTAAAAAGTTTCGTCATTGCTTATGTGTTCGTTTGCAGTGTTTTGTTCCTTTTTTTTTTTTTTTTAAGCAAAGTCTGTTACTTTTCTGTTTAATGCTATGTACTTGGCATGGTGGCATGGGGGTGTGTTTAATGTATGTATATATTGTGTGGTGTTATTATATATATATATATATATGTATATATATTATAAAATTTATATATATTTATATACATAATAACACACACCAAAATAGTTATATCCCTCGTGCCCTGCGTCTTTAAAGAAAACACACAGGGCTTTGATGTGAGCGTAGCAGGAGACGCTCTCTGCTACACTGGTGAGTGGGTGGTGTGGCATTATTTTAACTCAACCCTCTATCCACCTCTTGGCTGGTGAGTTTAGCCATCTGAGGGTGGGGTTTATGGAATGATAATTCTAAAAAACAGTTATGGGGTCAAAATCCCCTCATTGGCTACTATATAATGCCCCCTTTGTATTCATGTGCTATCCAACCCCCAAGGTGGCAGTATTTAGTTAAGCCCGCACAGGGAAAAATTTAAAAATATTAACCCGTGAATATAAAAGAAAAACTCCATTAAAGGTCTTTTCTTGCTACAAAGATATATCTTAATGATGGGGAAGTAAAAATAAAATTTTGTAATTTTTTTGATTTCCCCAAGTCATTTAGTATAAAGATCTGAGCTAATCTGTGCATCTATAGCTGTTTCTGCAGTGGTGGTGGCCACCCCTCTTTTCTGTGATTGGGACTGAAATTTCTTTAGCCCGTTGGACATGCCCCCGGGTGGGAACGCCCCCTACATGTGATTGGCTGTTGCATTTTTTTTTACTTCCCCTTTAGCTGTTAAAATTGAAAGTGAAATGAAAAATGTATGATTGGTAGTTAAAAAGGCGTTTAGTTCACTCATGTGATGGGGTCTTGTAAAGGATCTGGGAATTAAGAGTCTCCGTGCAGATTCCTTCTCCTTATATAACACAGCCCCATCATGTCCCCCCCCCCCATATAACAACTTTTACAGTTGCTTACCTCCTGCCCGATAACAGAAGGGGGAAAGGGGGCGGTCTTTTCACATTTGTTTCATCAGTTCAGGTTGTGTGTTGTCTTACAGCAATGAGGTGTTTTTGTTACAAGGAGCCTGTGGAAATGGAGTGACAGCTCTTGCAAAAAAAAAAAACCATGAGAAGCAAAACATAGCAAAAGGTTGCAGAGGGTGTGAATCCCCTTCCCCTTTTATTTCTAACACAGATTATTGATTTTTCACAAAACTCCAGTGAGGGCGGGCCCCCTTAATGAGAGAGAGACTCGCCCCTGGATTTGAAGCTGTAATAGATAGAAACAGCTCAAGTCTGCGAAAGCGTGTAATGATTGAACTCCTTTAAGGGGAGAATTCTTGTCCCAGGACAGCAACTACAGTCTACGTATATAAATATCCATGCTCATAATACAGCACAGAAGCCGGTCAACGCCCTCTCCAAGCTTGGCATCGCCCACACCAAGCTGCACATTCCTTCACAGCTCTTTGATGTGGGCATTGATCAGGTTGGTTTAGTCGAAGCAACTGAGCCAAATGCTCTGGCTAGTGTAACAGGAGCCGCTTTCCGCTTCACTTTTAGGTGGGTGACATGGCATCATTCCTCAACAACCTCCAACTAAGGCCCCATTTAGCATTTACTGGCTCCCTCGCAGGCATCCATTGGGATATATTGTTTATAGTATCCTAACGGATACTGCGGCAGAACTTTAGGGGGGAGTGAGATCAGACAGAAACCTTTTTGTACATTCTTCCAACATATTTATTTTTTTATTTCTGATTTTCCCTGTAGCTAACATATTAGCCTCAGTCACAGGCAGAATAAATTCCCAGCACTGACTGCACAGCTGATCTGGGTCTGACAGCCGTCAGTAGTGCTGCAGCTTCTCAATTTACCTGCCTT
This sequence comes from Phyllomedusa bahiana, assembly GCA_025379985.1. NCBI lineage: Eukaryota > Metazoa > Chordata > Amphibia > Anura > Hylidae > Phyllomedusa > Phyllomedusa bahiana. The sequence continues at coordinate 30,604 of JAODAL010002086.1, read as the reverse complement.
ACATGCCCCAGTCCTCACACATATTCACCATCTCTCCTGCCCCCTCTTCTGTCACATGTAGACCAGTGTTCATGGCCCCCTCTTCTGTCACATATGGACCACTGCTCCAGCCACCTCCCGTGTCACATAAAGACCTCTGTTCATGGCTGTCTCCTTTTTTATATATAGACTTCTGCTGCTGGTCTCCTCTGTCACATACAGACCACTTATAGCTCTCTCGCCTAAAAACTATTGCTCAGGTCCTTCTCTCTCATATAAACATTGCTGCTGTGCTCCCCTCACTGATCTTTGTGCTCCTCTTTTGGGTATGTTCAAACTGCGTTTTTGGACGAGGTTTTCAGAGCGTTTCCTCGCCCAAAACCTCATCCAAACCACATCAAAACCTCGCCTGAAACACGCTTCTTCAGACGTGGTTTTTGACGAGGCTTTGATCAGGTTTTGGACCAGGTTTTGGATCAGGTTTTGGATCAGGTTTTCACCCATACAAATGAATGGCCAGGACAAAAACCACAGCGAAAACGCACCAAAACCACACTAAAAACTGCGCCTATAACACGCTTCAAGAATTGACATGACACTTCTTTGGCCATGTTAACACGGCTTATTTGGACATGGTTTTGGACGAGGTTTTCAAGCGTTTCCGCTCCCAAAACCTCGCCTGCAACACGCTTCAGGTTTTGGTCGAGGTTTTGGATGAGGTTTTCAACGAGGTTTTCACACATACAAAATAATAGCCAGGACAAAAACTGCACCCAAAACCGGCGACCAATACGCGCCAAAACCGCGCCAAAAATCGGTCCGAAACCACGCCTAAAACACGCTTCAAGAATTGACATGACTCTTCTTTTTCAGTGCCTCCAAAGAAGCGTTTAAAAACCCTGTCGTGTGTGAACTACAACGAGGTTTTACATGGGAGTCAATTAAATGAACTAGGGGCGTTTTTGGACGAGGTTTTGGGTGAGGAAACGCTCAGAAAACCTTGTCCAAAACCTCATCCAAAAACGCTGTGTGAACAAGCCCTTTCACAGACCCCCATCCTTTCCTCTGTTGTGACATACAGGGCTCCTCCTCCACCCTGGTGCTGGCAGTGTAGTGTAATTGGCCTATAGGACTGTTTGTCACATCATAGTAGTATAACAAGGGTCCTATAGGGCTAATTACACCTGCGGTGCAGACAAGGATTGTGGGCTTTGTAGTGTTGCTGTTGCTCGATTTTCACGAAATCTTGGCAAGATCCAGAAAAATGTCTTCAGCCCCTTGCTGTCTCTTCATATAGTGCTACCTTGTACCCCTCTGTGTTTGCAATGCATTTGCAGCACAGTTGCATGTATGTTGCAAGAAACAAGAGAAGATATGTGAGTATCATAAAGTTCTAATGCCCGCTATTTTTTACTTTCAATGAAGATTGAAGTATAAGGCTATGTCTCCACTGCACACACTTTCAGTCGTTTTTTCAGCGTTTTTTGATTTCTTAAACTGCTGATAAAAAAAGACTTTAATAGTAAAAATGTTCTGTAGTCTCCACAGAAGGTTTTTTTCCTGCTCATTTATGCTGCTGGTCGTTTTTTGTAACATGTTGAGCGGTACAGAAAATTTACTATTGGAGGCTATGTAAACCGCCAGATGTTTGTGGTGCGGGTTTTGTACAGTTCTGCTGAAAAACTGCCCAGGTGTTTTAACATGGTATATGAATTTTGTATACATTAAAAACAGTCCAAAAAACATGCCAAAAAAACAAGACAAAAAAATGACATTCAAAGCAGTTTTTAGGTTTTTGGTTTTTTTCCCTATGCTGTGTAGACCTGGCCTAAGGAGTGAGTTGCACATCACCTTTGAAAAAAAAGTGTTTTTCCACAGTAAAGATAAAGGCAGGGAAGATAAAGGCACTCTTCCTGAGTATGAAGCCAGATATGTCGTCTGTGTTGGCTTTAGCATCAGGATATGGAAGCCTCCCTCTTTTTTAGAAGAGAGCAGTAATGAGTCATCCTTTACTGGGATGTTTGGGAAATTATGAACATTTTCTCTTTTCTTTTTTTTTTTTGCCCAGGAAGTTCTGTAATTACCAAAAAACTGTGGCCCATCAAATTACAAATATAGAACATGATTATTTTTTAGAAGTCCGCTGAAAGTTAGGTACGTGGAAAGTTCCATCCTTGTTTGTGCCCACACAATGAGTCTTGGCAGAACTCTGTACTATAAGGGTTTGTCCCCACGGTACTGGTTTTCGGTCAGATTTCGGTCAGATTTCCAGATGGTTTTCAGATTTGAAATCTTTCTATCTATCTTTCTTTTTATATATCTATCTTTCTATCTATCTATCTATCTAATCTTTATCTGTGCTGTGTGTGTGTGTTGTTTGTGAAAAAAAAATATATATATATATATTTTATATATATATATATTTAATATATTATATAACAATACAGCTGGCGGTTCTGCAGACCACGTTCTGGCTGCCAGAGCTTTTATTGCACTCCAGCTTCTTGAGAATTTCTATGAAAAAATTAAGGGGGCAAAGGGAATTAAAGATTGAAAAACATTTTGGGTTTTATCTCCAAAAACAAAATAGATAAAATTAGTTTACACTGTGTGAGCTCAGCCGTTTTGTGTTTTTTTTTCTGTGTGTTTGACTTTGAACCAAGTTTTTTCGGGGGAAGTTTGGTCCCCCTTAAAGGGAAAACCCTGGGGAATCTTCCCCTGAATGTGGGTTTTTGTAAATGTTTGTCTCCCCGGAAAAATTTTTCAATTTGGAGCTTCTTCTTTTTAAAACTCTGTATTTTTTCCCCCTATTTTTCCCTTTCTAGAAATTTTTATTGGGGTATTTTTCACATGGCTTTTTTGGGGTCCATCTGGGACGGCCCAAAAACGGGGAATCGGGAAAATTGAGGCAGTGTTTTTTTTTACACTGCTTGCAATTTTATGAAAAGTATCGGCGTTCACATGATTTTTGATCCCCCGATGGTTTTTTCCCATTGCGTCTGTCGGACCCGGGTTTTCCCCTAAAAAAGCGGAGGGGGGAGCCCTGTAATAAACTATGGGTTTGCGATCCGCTGTATCCAACAGGGCATGGAAAAAAACGCAGCTGCATGTTGGATACGTTGTTGGCCCCCGGTGTTGGATCTAAATCGACGCTAATTTTTGGGGGAATTTTCAAATCAAAACAAGAACCCAAAAATCGTTTTTAAAAAACGCCTTTGTAAAAACTTTCCCTTACTGAATTAGTCACCTGGGTTTTCCCCATTTGGGGGGGGTGTCTCTGGACACCTACCTCTGGTTGGCAACGCCCAGCTGAAGTTTTTCATTTTTTCATTTTTTTGGGGCATAACAGGGAAAAACAGACAAACAGGTTTTTGGGCTTTGTACCCCGGGGGCTAATTGAGGGCGTACGGGTACCCCCCGAAATTTTCGTCGGGTTTGGTTCGGGTGCCCCGGCCCCTTTTGGCTGTTTTCTCGCGGCGGGGTCAGGCCCCTTTGAATAAATGTTTTTGCCACTTATCCCCCCGAGGGGTAAAATTTAACGTTTTTGAAAAAATTGAAAAACCGAGCGGGGGGGGGGAGGAGGGGGTTAACCCCTTTGGTTCTCTATGGGAAAGTAGATTCCGGAATAAATTGGGGGGCGCATTTGGCCTTTTTTGAGGAAATTTACCCCGGGAAAAATTGCGCCCCAAAAATTTAGTTTTTATAAGAAAAGATGTCAAGAAACTTGGGTTTAATTTTTTTCTAAAGGGAAAACCCGGGATTTCTCGGCCCCTTTTTCAGGTTTGGCCCCTTGGGCCCCCCTTTTAAACCCCTGTTTCCCGGGAACGGGGTTTCCCCCCCCGCACCAAGCGGGGGGGTTGTTTTGGGTTTTGAGGGTTTTAAAAAAAGTCGGCCTTTCCCCCTAAAAATGCGTGCCTTTTTGGGGGGGAAACCGCCCCCATGGGATCCCCCCCTTTTTACCGGTTTTTGAAAAGCATTAATTTTAGGGACCTTCCGTGGGTTTGGGTTTTTGTAAAAAAAATTTTTTCCTGGGAATTTCAAAAAGGGTTTTCAAATGGAAAATATTTTTTCCTCATTTAACAACACCTTTATTCACCAAGGAATTTGGGGTTTCCCTGTTTAAAAAAAAAAAAAAATAGTCTTATATTTTGGGGAAAAAGGGGTTTTTGGGGAAGGGGGGGGCCCCCAATTTTTTTTGAAATATTTTCCCTTCCGGGCCTTATTTTTTTGCTTTTTCCACCCCCTTTTAGGGGGAAAATTTTTCAAGGGGGTTTTTTAACTTTTTTTTTTTGGGGGGGGGCCTTTTTTCCCTTTGGGGTTTTTTTCCCCAAAATCTTAATAAAACCCAAGATTTTGTGCAGTGGGTGCTAAGCTCGGGTTTTCTTTGGGTTCTGCCCCCGGAGTTGTTTCTGGGGCCCAGAAAGGATGTCTGTTTTTCCCGGGAAAAAATGGGGGCCATTTGGGCCCGCGGAATTTTTCCTTTTTGTTTCCGAGAAAAAAAGGGGAAAACCCCTGAGGTGGGGGTTCTTTTTTAAGGATTTTGGGTTGGAATGCAGCCAGCGGGCCTAGGGTGAAGGCTATGACTCATGTTGTCTTTGGTACACAATGGTGAGCAAATTTTTTTGGGGGGGGCTGTTTTCCCTTTTTTTCGGGAAACCCCGGTTGGGGAGGGTTTGGGGGTTTTGGGGGTTTTTTATTGTTTATTTTTAAAAAATGGGCATTTGGGGGTTTTTGGGCCCTTTTTTGGGGTGTACTTTTTCCCCCCTTTGACCGGGTTTTGTGGCTTTTAGTTTCCTTGAAAACTTTTGTTATTTAGAACCCGGGGGTTTTTTATGCCATATTTTAAAGGCAAAAAGATGTTCCCATTGTGGCAGTGTTTACATTAAATTCCAAAGCCTCTTTATCAAAAAGTTTTGAAATTTGTTTATGGGGAGGGGGGGTCTTTTGTCAAAATGGGTCCCTGCAGAGATTTAGTGTGTTACTGAACTTGTGCCGAACATTAGTGAGCAATTTCACAATAAAGTGTGCGATTCCCGGGGTGAGAAGGGGAAAAGACCCAAATTTTTGGGAAAAGTAAAACACTGTTTTATTAATTTCAGAAAGGGGCAGCACCTTTTAATCCTGTATTTCAATTCCCAAATTTTTGAAAGGGGTTTGGGGGTTCCTGTTTTTTAAAGAACAAAAAGGGGGTTTACAAAAAAGGGAGACGGCTCAGGGCCGGGGGGGGGGGGGGGTTTTTTTAATTTGTGTTTTAAAAGTTTAAAGGGTTTGGGGTCCCCAGGGAACCCTCGACCTGCTAATATAGAACAGGTCCCAGTGTGCACCAACATAGGTCATGGTAGGTGAACAGGTCACGTTTGCCCCCAGGGTGCCAGCTGGGGCGGCTTGATGAGGCCAGCTATCAGCAAGAATGTATTTGGGGCAATTTCAGAATACTTTAGGAGCTTTGGGAAAAGGGAAAATTTTTTGGGTAGAAAGGGTTTTTTAAAAAAATTTAAATCATTTTGTCCCCCTCACAAAAAGGGGGGTTTTTTTGGGGTTATTTTTTTGGGGGGGTTGGGGGTTTTTTTTGTGGGGGTTTTATATTGATCCAAACTTGGGGCAAGGGGAATCATTACGGGGCTTTTTTTGGGGAAATTTAGGAATGTGAAAAGAGTTGGATGGGGCCAGTAATTTAAAATTTTAGTCGTTGTTTTGTGTTAGACAACCCCCGCAGTAGTGTTAGAAAACAAATTTAGCACCCCCCGGAAAAAGTAACTTAAAGGGGGTTGTCCCCCAAACAAAGTTTTTATTTAATAAATCCGTTTTTTTGGGGTTCATTTTTTATTCAGGGGCGGGTTTATTTGGGTTTTTATTTGGTGCCCTAGAAGCCAGGTCTGTAGTTTTGAAAACCATGCTGGAGCCTATCATGGGAGATTGAACAGGTCTGTTTAAATATAGGACCTGAGGAGGATGCAGCCCATACCCAAAAAGGGGGGTTCCCCAGAAAAGGTTTGGAAAACGGGTTTAAAGGGGCACTTTAAAAATGGAACCCTTTTTTTTTTGCAAAGATCTTTTAAAATTTAAAAAACAATCCTTGCTGTGAGAAAAAACCCCTTTTAAAATTTTTGGGGGTAACCGAAAAAATTTATTAAAGGGGTCCCATTTTTCCCTGTTTTGTTTATTTTTTCTGCTGTTTTTTTATGTTGGGAGGGTGGCCTTTTAGCCCCTTGGGGTTTAAAGATGGTTGGGGCCCCTTTTTTTGGGAAGGGTCTCAGGGTTTTTAAAGGGGCGGGGGGTGGGGTTTTAAAGGGTGGATGGGGTTTTTTTTTTGGGGAACCAAAATTAAATTTTTGGGCGGGGTTTTTTTTTTATTTTAAAAAAATTTTGGGTTAAACTTTCCTGTTTTTTAAAGTTTGGTTTTTTTGGTTAAATGCCATCCTTTTTCTCTGGGCCCCCCACCCCCGCCCCCATGATTTTGGTTTTTGCTTTTTAGAAAAACCGGGGGGGGGGGTTTTGGTAATCTAGGGGAAAAATTTTTTGTTATAAAAAATTTGAGTAGTAACCTGCTGATCCCTTTTAAAAATTTATCTGGTTTAGATTTAAAAAATTCTTTATGTGTTTCCCCTTTAAAAAGGGTGATGGGGAAAAAAAAGGGGGGGAAATTTAATTTTCGAATTTATTTGTTATACTTGGAAACAAACTTACAGGGTTTAAAGTTTCTTGGAAAAAAAAAATGCAATGCAAGCCCCCTGTTTATAACCTTAAATTTTTTGCAAGTTTAAAACCACCTAAAAGTTTTTAAAATATAAAGGAATGGGGGATAGACCCCTTTTTGGTCTTTTATTGCTGCTGTCCGGGGGGCTTGGGGAAAAACCCCCCTTTAATACTGGGTTTTAATTTTTGGGGGAAAAAAAAACCCCCATTTTTTCTTCACAAATTTGGGGGGGAGGAATTATGGGTTGGCCGGGGGCTCTCCCCTTTTTTGGTTAAAAAAAGGCCCTTGGGCACCTTTTCCCCGAAATGGGGGGTTAGAACTTTTTAAAAGGTTTGGGTTCCTTGCAATTACGGACGCCCCACTGGGCCGGGGAGGCCTGGGGTGGAATTTTCCCGGGGGGTTTGTGGTCTTGTTGGGGGGGGGGGGGGTTTTTTACCAAATTTTTTTGGTTTCTGCCTTCACCAAAAAACCCAAAACAGCCTTGTGTTTCCCCTTTTGGGTTGGGGTGGGGGGGGCCCGGGGCCCCTTTTTTTCGTTCCCGAAAACCCAGGGGTTTGGGGGTTGGGACTTTGGGGGGATGGGGGTCGTGTATTTTGGGTTTTGGGGTTTGGGGGGGTTTTTGGGGGCGGTTGGGGGGCGGAATCTGTGAGGGGTTTTTGGGTTTTTGATTACGTGGCAATTTTTGGGGAGCCAAATTAATTTTTGGATGGGAAAAGGGGTTTTTTTATTTTTTTGAGGGAGGGGGTGTTTTAAATTTTTTGGGGTGGGGTTTTTTGGGGGGATTTTGGTTGGCGTAAAGGGAATGGGGAAGGGGGGGTTTTATTTTTTCCCTTTTGGTTAGGGGGGGGTTAAGGGGGTTTTTTTTTTTCCCTTTTTGGGGGGGTTTTTTTGTTGGGGGTTGGGGGGGGGGGTTTTTCCCCTTTTTAAAGGTTTAGTGGGATTTAAAAGGGGGTTTTTCCCTTTTTAAAAATTTTATTTAAAAAAATTTCCCTGAGAGAGTTAGTAAGGTATTTTCCTGCCCTTGTTACTTAAAAGCTTTTCATTGATTTCGGGCCCGAAAGAAATGCTGGCGGGCTTGAATAGGAACACCCTTTTTTTGATGGGGGGGCTGAAGAAAAAAGGTTTTGGACCCGGGGGGGTTTTTTGGGTTGGGGGGGGCTTTTGAAAAGGGGGTTTTGGGGGTTTTTTTCCCGTGGTTGACCCTGCCTTTTCTAATGAACCCGGGGCTTTTGGTTTCGGGGGTGTGTAAAAAGGGGGGGGGGGGGTTTTTAAAACGGGTTATGGTTAGTTTTTTTTTGGGTAAATTTTTCCCCCCCCCATTTGGGAAAAAGGGGGGGGGGGGCCCCAGCTCAATGGGGGGGTTTTTAAAAAGTTTTGCAGTTTGGGGAATCCGGCAAATTTTCCCTTTGGCCCCGGGTTTTTTTATGGGGGGTTTTTATTATAAGGTGTTTGCCAACTTGGGGTTTTTTAAAAAATGCGGGGTTTTTTGGGGTTTTTTAGGGGGGGGGTTTTTGCGGGGGGGGGGTGTTATGTTTTTTTTGTGGGCCCCTTTTTTTAAACATTTTGTGTTTTTTTTATGTTTTTTTGATGCAGTTTGAGGGAATCAGAACTTTAAAAAAAGCAAAGGGTGAGCCCCCCTTAAAGGGGGTTTTGCCAAAAGAAACTCCCTTTTTTTATTTCTTTTTATTCAGCTCCGGGGGGCTCAAAAGGGGGATGTGTTGGGGGTTTTTTTGTATTGGGTTTTGTGACCCAAAAGGGGGGCCGGGTGCTTTAACCGGGGAACTCTTTGTTAAAGGGTGGGTTGGGGTTTTGAAAGGGGGTGAGTGTGGGTTTTTTTTTAAATTTTTTAAGGTTACTAGCCGGATGGTTAAAACCTGGGGTGGGGGGGGAAAACCAAAGGGTTTTTTTTCCTTTTAAAGTACCTGGGTTTTTTTTTTTTTTTTTTTTTGACTTTTGTTTGGGGCTAATTACTAAGGAGGGGCAGGGCAGGGGTTTGAGTGACACACCCCGGGGTTTGAAAACCAGTTGCGGCCTGAGTGGAGAGGTCATGTCTGAGCAAAAGTTTCGACCAGGACTGGGGGTTCGCCCTTTGGGCGTATCCCCAATCAGGGGCGGGGGGCCTTTACTTTTTCATTTTTTGGGGCTGTTAAAAAAGGTTTGGTTTTTTTAAAGGTTTTTGGGGGGAAAAAATGAAAAAGGAAGGGGGTTTCCCTTTTTTCTTTGTCCCCCGGTTCAAAAACCCTTTACCTTGAAATTTCCAGGTTTTTTCCATGAAGGGAAAACATCAGTAAGGCTTTTTAATTTCGTAAACCCCTTCTTCCTTCCCCGTTCAGGGTTTGGGGGGGGGGGGTTTTTCTCATTTTGGGTTTTGTTGGGTTATTTTTAATGGGCTTAAAGAAATGGGGCCCTTTTTTTTTTGGGTTTTTGTTTTTGTCCATGGGGGGGGGGGCCTTGAAAAACCTTTTTTTTTTTTGGGGGGCTCTTAGAAAGGGAAAGGGGGGCCCATAAACCCGAATTTTGGGTAGGGCAATTTTTTGTGGGTTTTCGCCAAAATTTTTCTGTAAAATCCGCAAAATTTTTTGAAGGGGAAAAACCGCACTTCAAAAAAATTCGTTGGGGGTGTTTTGGGGTTTTGGGTTTTTCTACCGGATTTTAAAGGGGGAAAAACAAAATTTTTTCCCCTAGTTGGGGGCAGGTTTTTTGCTAGCAATTTTTTTGCGGTGTTTTTGGGTTTTGGGCGAAGGGAAAATTCCCCTTCCAAAAAAAGCCTTTTTGGGATGTATTTCAAAGTGGTTTGTTGAAGGGTTTAAAAGCTTGGGAAAATTTCGCCCTGTGTGAATGACAGCTCATATTTTACATTGGAATGAATGAGAGCTGGTTTTAGAAGTGAATTTTGGGGTGTATTTCAGTGCAAATTTAAAACCCCCAAAATAAAATTTAAAATTTTTTCCCCGTGAAAAATTTCCCCTAAAGGGGGTGGGTCATTAAATCAATTACTAAATTTTTTTGGAAGTGCCGTTATTTTATGATTGGTGGGGGTCCATTTTTTTCCCCTTACCTTTCAAAAGGGCCTTTAGTTTGAAAATTTTTTTAGTTGGGGGCTGTCTTTTTTTGCCCTTTGCAAACCCAAACCAAGCCCGCTTCCCTTTTCTTTTTGGGCGCTGGACCGGGTTTTTTGGGGGTAAAAGGGCATCAAAGACGTTCTTTAAATGCCACTTTCGTATTTTAAGGGCCCGTTTGTCTTTCCCCCGCAAAACATTAAAGGGGAATTTAGGGCCAGGGTGAATCCCCGGCCCGGCGGGTGGGGTAGGAAACGCCCGTGTTGAGGCCAAAAACAGTTCCCGGCTTGGGGGGGGGTTTTTCCCTGGGGGTTTATCCACATGGGCCCGGGCACAAGGGATTGTTATCCCACCTGTTTTTGCCCTTAATTTTTTAGTTTGGGGAAAACCCTTTTTCCCTTTGCTGTGGGGGTTCAATGTGGTTTAAATTTTTTTGTGGGGGGCATTTATGGGGGGGGGTTGGGGTTGGGGGAATTGTTTTGTGGTTCCCGATCGGGGGAAGATTTGGGGAAATATTTAAAATTTATTTGGGGGGGGGTTTTTAAAAAGCCTTAATTTTTTAGGTGTTTTTCCACCCACTTAAATTTTTTTTTACATTTTTTAAAAAGGGAAAGAAAATTGCTAACCTTTTTGTGGGTTTTATTTGTCTCCCCGATATAGCAAACCCCTTAAAAAGTGGTTGGGAACCCCTGCTGTTTGGGGCCCACCCGGGAGGGGCTCAGAAGGGAAAAGGGCCCCCAAATTGGGGTTTTTGGAGCGTAGATTTTGTTGGAATGATTTTTGGATACCATGTTGCATTTTTAGAGCCCCTAAGGTACCAGTACACTGGATACCCCTGAGAAGTGACACAGTTTTGGAAAAAACTTTTCACTAATCAAAAAACAAAACATTTAGGCCCTGGGGGTTGTGAACATTTTGACCTCACAGAAATTGGTGTACAATGGATTTTACAGAGTGAAAATGTTGCCATTTTAGTCTTATTTTTTAATTTTTCAGGTTTAACCCCAAAGGAAAGTTGGGGGGTTTTGGGGCCGGGGTTTCCCTTTTGTCCTTTTTTTGCATGTATTTAGGGAGTTTTTCTATGGAACTAAGGGGGTTTTTGAATTGGCTAAATTTTTCCCCGGGAAATTTAAAATTTTTAAGAGTCTGTTCCGCAATCTGTTTTAAAAAGGCGCCCCAAAGCAGATTGGTTTAAATTTCTGGGCCGGGGGTCCGAAGCCCCGGTTTGGAAAGGGGGGGGAGGGGGGGCCCCCCTTTTTTGGGGGGTCTTCCCTTGTAAAAAGGGGTGGGTTTTAAAACTTTTAATTAAAAATTTTGGGCAGACATAATTTTTCAATGGCCTCTCCTAACGAAGCTTGAAAATGTTTTTGTTTGGGGTTTGGGGGGTTTTCTCACTTACAATTCATTGGGGGGGTTTTTTAAAAATTTGGGGCGGGGGCAATTCTTTGTTTTTTTGGGGTTTCGGGGGTGGGTTTATCTTTTTAGTTTAACGGTTTCCGGACCTATAACCCCTTCCCCGAAACGGGCAGAGAGAAAGGGGGTGACGACAACCCCTGGTTCCCTGGAGCAGAGTCTTTATATGTAACCAGATTAGTTTGTTTAACTTTGATAAGCAATTGTTTTCATACCTAGGAGCTTTGTAGCCTTGTTTTTCTACAGATTATGAGTGACATGTAAGAATTTTTGGGGACCCCCGGGGGCCAATTTTATTGCGCCCCTTTTGTAGCATAGAAAACACCCGAACCTATGGGGCCTGTTTTCCTGGGGTTATTGATTTTGCGGGTTTTTTTGCCCAGGGTTGCGACCCCCTTTGGTTTTTGGGGGGAAAAAACTTTTAAAAATTTGGGCTACCTGTTCCCACAGTTTTGCACCTTTTTTTGCGTACTAAAAGGGCATTACATTAAAAAATGTAGAATTTTTACGGTTTTAGGGTGAAGCCCCCAGGGCCGCCCCTGCTTTTTAAGCGAAATTAAACCAAATGCCGCGGGTGTTTTTAACCCTTAAAATTTTGGGTCCGCCTGTTTATACATCGAACCACAAAAGGGGTGCAAAAGTTTTTGGGTAAAAAAAGGGCCCGCATTAAATGGCGCCCCGCCCCGGACATACTTTTTGCCCAAATTTTCCGTTTCTTTAAAGTCACTTGTTCAGCCCTTTGCTAGTTATAGGGAAACCCCAAACATGCTAGTTACTGTTATGGAGCCACCCACAGGCTGACCAGGCAGCGTGAGTCTGAAGCTGCCTATGACTCTGTGAAACAGTATTGCGAGAAAACCCCTTTAAGCATGTTGGAACGAGCAGGGCTGTGGAGTCGGCAAGCCGAAGCTCCGACTCAGACTCCTCAATTTCCCAAACCTCCGACTTCTGACTCCGACTCCTGACTCCCTCATACACGGCGCATGTTTAAGTAATAACTTTACTGTAGTAAAATGGTAACATCAGGCTGTTTATCACCTTATGATACAATAATCAAGCTATTTAGGTAGAACAGACACTGACAAGCTAAAGGGTAACAATGTTTTGATCTTTTGAACACTTGTGGGTAGAGTTGAAGAAAAAGTCCAGTCTGCACCAACATTGGGAATGTGTAGAAGAGACCAGGGATCAGATTTTGATCAAGATGTGCTTGAATCTGATTCAGAGCCCAGAAGGATTCAGGCAGTATTGAAAATCAAATACTAACAAAATAATAAAAATTAACATTTTGATTTTTAGGAGCAAAACAATAACAAAGCAGTCATAGGAAAGAATCTGCAGAACTAAGCAGATGCTAAATACTTGCATGTCAGATTTATGTATAAGATGTAAGATGACTGTACATAAAATTACAGTACCCTCATGTACAAAGCTGTAGTGGATGGCGAGATATGGAGCCTGAAAGTCACAAGTTCAAAACATTGTTACCCTTTTGCTTGTCAGTGTAAAATATATTTATTGGGTATGACTTTAGAACACAAAAAAATTGTAAATATACAAAACCCTGCAGGACCAGTAATGGAGTCTCTGAATTTGTTCTGAGAAATAGTAGTGCCTCCATCAGATCCTGCATACATGACCAAACATCTGATCTCATTATTTCCAGGCTAGAGAACGGCCTCTCTACACTAACTTGGGTTGGGGGTAAAGCAGTGACCACAGGGGCAACATCTCTAACAATGTCAGGGTATAAAGGAATTGCCTCAGCCGCAGTCAGTTTTGATGAATGGTTAAACTCTTCTAATTCTTTGAAAACTGGTGAAAAATTTTGCTGAAATCTGTTTGCCCTGGGAGCGGAATCTTTTCACCAGGGGCAGCTCTCTGCCTGCGCCATGTCATCAATAACACACCTCATGTGATAAGGCTGAAGATATGGGAGCAGCAGCACTGGCCGAACTCAATTCCTCTTGCACTGCATCGAACTAACTGGACCAACTAATTATATATTTTGGGAGTCGGAGTCAGTCCCTTTTATGACGACTCCGAAAAAATAGCCACCGACTCCGACTCCACAACTCCGACTCCACAGCCCTGGGAACGAGGCGCCTTATGTTGTCACTGCTTCCATTAACACTGCAGCATTTTCAGGTGTGATGTTCCTTTTCAGTACCTGGCTAGTCTATGGCTTATTTCATTAGACTTTCCACTTCAGGATGCCCCACAAGAAAAAGTCTGGTCACCACAGTCACCCAATGTAGAACATATGTGCCAAACCTATCACATCATTTTGCGTTGCCTGCAAGAGCTTAGACACCGTGCGCCAAGATGAACATAGTCGGGATGCAGAAGGATTAGTTCTCTACTCTTTCTGGAGGACACAGCCACTGATTAGCGCAAGGAAAATAACCTCTATAATGGAAAAAACTGAAATGGTTAATCAGCAACCCCGAGAAAAGGTCCATACACCATAGAAAGTTTGCTGGGACACTTCTATTTGGAACATTTGGGGCGACATGTCAGAAAAGATGCGCTCCCACACCAGTTTTGGTGCATTAAATGAGTGTATAATGCACCTGAGTAGATAAACCTGGCAAAAATCTGCCATGTGGTATGCCTTGTACAGCATATTTAATGCGTCTACCAAAAAAAAAAGGCGCATAGCATATCAGTGCTAGCATATTTGATGCACCTACTTTAGGTGCATTCAGAAGTGTCAAATGCACCTAGTTTTGGTGTGACAGTTCATTTATATAGAGAATACGGTGTCAACAGTTTTTTGGTGTATTTTACACCAAAAATATGGTGCAGCCCTAATGGGACATGTCGCCCTTGGTGTCTCAGGGTATTTAACAATATGTTCAGGAGTAGTTACATTTACATAGTCTTAGGGTAGGTTCACACGGCTTATTTTGAGGCGCATTTCGCCAGGTATTTTGCGGCTTACTGTGCTTAATACGCCAGGAAATGCCCCCCATAATTATGGTAATCTACAGGTCTCATGGAGAACTATGGATTACGCCTCCTCTCCCCGCTCGTACAATACGACACACGGGGAGATAAGTGACATGTCAATTATTTGCGGCGAATACGCTCCGCGAGCAATGCATGTCTATGGGGCCGTACTGTACGCGCCGCAGTACATCATGTGAACATCTCCTTATGGTTATAAACAGCTATTTGTGGGTCATCATAATGCTAATGGGGCCCTCTGTGAAAACCAGTTGGACATCTTTGGTGTAAACGGTATCAGTCCAGTTAAGAAGGGCTCGGCTAACATGTTACGAGGGGTTCCTGTTTCTCATTGAGCACTGTATGTTTGACCAAATTTCATTAAATGTGTTTATGAGTCTTGGAGTTATAGCTTGATTTTTGCTTTGGGCCGCCAGCAAGTGGGACATCCTGTAGAATAGTAAAAATGTCTTTATCAGGAGATTAAACAAGGATAAAGGGCAAAACGGTCACCACTATGTATTAAGTCGTGCTACAAGTGCCTAACAATAGAAAGGAGATATTGCACAAAGCATTTGAGCAATCTTGATCAGGAGCATGCTGTGTCCTCATACACTTAGTCAATGGCTGGAGACTTTTCTAGGTTCACTGAGTGCAGTATTGTGTATTGTAAGACTTTCCCGTTTGGTCAGAAAAGGTGAAGTGCAGGAAAGAGATGGTTGTGGAAGTCAAAGGCATAGCTAAATATACGGATCACCCTAAAATTTCCCAGGAAATTGGCAGAATTATTATCGATTCATAGAGCACGGCCAAACATCACTGCATGAATTAGCAAGCAGCTGTTTCTAATTTGACTCTAGAACGGTACACAGAGGAACTTGCTTTAGTGCGCGATCCTTTCATTTATAATGAATTTTAATCACCGCTACAGGTGAGAAAAATGTAGAAACAAGCTTGTATCTTGTGCAAGAAACAAAGGCAAGCCAGATGCTAACAGATTTACAGCCTGTGATAAAAGGAATGTTTTGGTACAGTTTACATGTAATTAGGCTGCAGCTGTTTGCGCTCCCCAGCCCGTGAAAAAGAAGCAGCGTATAGGATCTCGCTGCCTGTTTTCCAAAGGGAGTCAAGAAAAACAGTGATCCAACCCTAGAACCATTTATAGCGTATTCCTGAGGTTGACATAAAACTTTTCTTTCCCTGCCGCTCGTAAGCTGTTCAACTGTGGTTCCTATTTCTGGACCGAGGGAAAAACCGAGCAGTTGCTGTCCATTTTACAGAAAGTTTGGCCTGGTACAGGGCATATTGCAACTTAACTATTTCACTATGATAATATAAAAAATGTCCACCTCTTTAATGCTATTAATGCTGCTTGGCTTCATTCAAGGTCAGTGGAGCTGAGCTGCAATACCACCCACAGCCTGTAGAGGAGAGTGGTGCTGTTTCTGGATAAAAAAAGGGTTTTTGCAATGAAATGTTACCCAGCTTCAATGGCCTGCAGTATATAGCTATGATTTGCAGACTCTAAACTCTCATGATTCACTATGCTCATGAGCATGTCATAATGCAGAGGTTCACACAATGCGGCCCGCTGCCTCTCTGAGTGGCCCAAAGCCATCAAGACATAAACAGGCGGGCACTGTATGGCTGGCACTGTTATGGTGAGGCGCTGTATGGCGGGCACTGTTATGGTGAGGCGCTGTATGGCTGGCACTGTTATGGTGAGGCGCTGTATGGCGGGCACTGTTATGGTGAGGCACTGTATGGCTGGCACTGTTATGGTGAGGCGCTGTATGGCGGGCACTGTTATGGTGAGGCACTGTATGGCTGGCACTGTTATGGTGAGGCGCTGTATGGCGGGCACGGTTATGCTGGGCACTGGAGGGCTGGCAATGAATGGCTTGTATTTCTATGGACAGCACTGTATGGTTGATACTGTTATGGTGGACACTGTTGGGCTGGCTCTGTTATGGTGGGTATTGTATGGCTGTATATGCTATTTGAAGTAATCTAGTAAAAACTGTTTCCTCAAAGGAGTATTTATTTCTGACACATAGGGCCACATGTATGAAAACTGTCTAGGTCTAAAACTCACTTTGTTGCCATAACAACCAATCACAGTGCCCCTCTCATCTTTCCAGAGCACTATATGAAGTGATAGAGGGGTCTTGATTGGTTGCTATGGGCAACAAAGGGAATTTTAGACCTAGACAGTTGTCATATGTGGCCCATAATGTTATATCCACATAATATACAATGCAATTGTCAAATAGGTTTGAGACCATGAAAATGGGCCCCTCATATCCTCTTTCTGGAAAACTGATCAGCGAACCCCCCATTTTGATCTCTACTAGTCCCTAAAGTAAAACCAAGACCTCTCAACCATTTTGGATATTTATAAATGAATTGCCATAAAGGGAATAGACCTCTAAGATTTTGTGCAGCCCCTAGGGAGGTACAATATGACAATGTGGCCCTTGGACCTAAAAACGTGCAGCGCTGTTAATGTACCTCTTAGGGTATGTTCACACAGTGTCTTCACTCCGTATGAATATCCGCTTTTCTGATGCGTCTCTGGGTCCCTCAGAACGGACCCAGAGACGCATCTAACACTTAGCAGTGAGTTTATCACTGCCGGCAATGACAGAGACGCAGCGGCGTTTCACATGAGAGATCACCGCTGCGTGTTTGCATTGAGCCTGTCCGGTCCGTCTTTCAGATGCGATCCAAGAATTGCATGTCATTTCTTGGATCGCCTCTGAGAGACGGACCAGACAGGCTCAATGCAAACACGCAGCGGTGATCTCTCATGTGAACGCCGCTGCGTCTCTGTCATTGCCGGCAGTGATAAAGTCACTGCTAATTGTTAGCTGCGTCTCTGGGTCTGTTCTGAGGGACCCAGAGACGCATCTGAAAAGCGGATGTTCATACGGAGGCAAGACGCCGTCTTTTCTTCCCAATGACTTCTTTCTCATGATTCGCTATGTCCATCAGCATGTCATTAAGTGACTCTTCTCCCATAGACTTCCTTGTTTATACCTAGCACTTTGTGACTTATTATATGTAGAAATCTTGTAGGGCTGGAATATATAATGGTACTGATCCAGGTTTTAAGGTTGATGACACAGTATGAATCTCCCCACATCAGCCTCCACTTCATGCATCTGTGTGTGTGGGACCCAGCTGGCCTGACAGAACCCAGCTCTGCCTTTTCATGTATCTCATCCAGCAGACACCCGGGATCTCTCTGTGCAGCTGACTCCTTCCTGTTTTTCCACACTCTAGGGAATCTCTTCCTCTCTCTTTGGGGTTAGATGTCCTTGGAAGCTTGTATATGCAGTAGAAACAGCATTTAAAATGCCTTCAAAATTTAGATGCAAATTTGCCTTCCATTTCAAAGCTCAAGTTGGTACAAAGTATATTTGACTCTAGAAATAGACATAAAATGCCATGCAGTTACATGGATAATGTGTTCAGCATATCCTTATAACATATAATTGTCTTGTATATTACATACGCATTTGTATTTCTTATGCATATAGTGTTTTTATAATGCACAGTACTGTGGTTTAGATAAGGAGGACATAGCTGTTACTTGGTTTAAACATTGAATGTCATTGTGCAGTTTTCATTTGTCTCTGTGGGAGATAAATATTGCATAGTATCCCACAAAAACATTACGCATACGTTTTCCTACATGTAGCTGTACTAGCAGTCATCAAAACAGAAGAACCAAAAAGACCCCGTTATAGGTCATGTGGCACATCCAGCACCGCACTTTGGTGACACTGGCAAATATAAACTCTGCTTTAGCTTTTTTCTTCGTTTATTGTGCATTTTGGGAAAGATCGGGACAAGCACGCTAAACGTATTCTTAGGTGTTGATTGCCCAGTGTCCTTTGGTGCTGTATCTAGTCAGTATTGGTCATTATACCTAGAAAATAAAGTATTTAATAGGTTTTGTAGATTATTGCATTAACTCTAACGGAATTCTTAAAAAATTCATATTCGTTAAATGGATGCCTACTAATGGCTTTAATCACCCATAGTCTACAAGGGCATTGATTTAATGGAAACTTTATGGAAAGTTGTAGAAAAACTCTTTAAACACTTACAATGGATCCGTATAATTCTGTATTATTAGAACTAGTTTCAAGTTCTTTGACATTTTGTCCGAATATGAGGCCTGGCTTAAGAGCATTTCATGCTATTCGCACTGGTAGAAAAAAAACTGAGGGTGCACTTGCATGCATTGGGGATGGTATTCCCGGGATATCTAGATCCAGTTTCAGATACAGAAGAGAAACCATAGAATTAACAACCTAATTCCAAAAAAGGGTTCCAGTGCAACAATAAAGCAGTCTGTCCTCCATCAAATGTTTGCAAGGAAATGGCAGTAGTCATTTCATATAGAGCTCTACTTGAGGGTTAACATAGTGAAAATTGTTTCTCTTCTTTTTATATTGTTATTATAGTCTTTGCCTTCATGCTTTGTCTTTGTGGAATTATTTGTTAACTGTACAAAGATGTAGATTGGTTGAAGCCCTAGGTTCTGCTAAAGAGCTGTGGCCTTATTTCACAGATGCACTGGGAATTGTTTTTAATCTCCTTTCTGCTTTCCCATTACAGATGGTGATGACGACCCACAATTCTCCTGGGTGGCTTCATCTCCCTCCAGCAAAGACGTTGCATCACCCTCTCAGATGATAGGGGATGGGTGTGATCTCGGCATAGGAGAGGAGGAAGGGGGATCTGGGTTGCCGTATCCCTGCCAGTTTTGTGACAAGTCTTTCAGCCGCTTGAGCTACCTAAAAAGGCACGAACAGATCCACAGCGACAAACTTCCCTTTAAATGCACGTACTGCAGTCGCCTATTTAAGCACAAGAGAAGTAGGGATCGCCACATTAAACTTCACACTGGAGATAAAGTATCACTGCCACGAATGTGAGGAATCCTTCACCCGCAGCGACCACCTCAAGATCCACCTGAAGACCCACAGCTCCAGCAAGCCCTTCAAGTGCACTGTGTGCAAGCGCGGCTTCTCCTCCACCAGCTCGCTGCAGAGCCACATGCAGGCACATAAGAAAAACAAGGAACATTTGGCCAAGTCGGACAAAGATATGAAGAAAGACGACTTTATGTGTGATTATTGTGAAGAAACCTTTAGCCAGACTGATGAACTGGAGAAGCATGTGATGACACGACATCCTCAGCTCTCTGAGAAAGCGGACCTGCAGTGTATTCATTGCCCTGAAGTATTTGCGGATGAAACCTCTCTGCTCACCCACATTGATCATGTCCATGCCAACAAAAAACACAAGTGCCCCATGTGCCCAGAGCAGTTTTCCTCTGTTGAAGAAGTCTACTGTCACTTAGATAGTCACAGACAGCCTGACTCGAGCAATCACAGCATTAGTCCTGATCCAGTCCTTGGCAGTGTGGCATCAATGAGTAGTGCCACACCTGACTCCAGTGCATCGGCTGAACGGGGTTCTACTCCTGATTCCACACTTAAACCAATAAGAGTACATAAGAAAACTTTATCAATGGACAGAGAGGACGGTCAAAATTGGCCGAAAATTACCTACAGTTGTCCTTACTGCACAAAGAGAGATTTCAACAGTTTGGCAGTCTTGGAAATCCACTTAAAAACTATTCATGTGGACAAACCTCAGCAAAGTCATACCTGTCAGATTTGTTTAGATTCCTTGCCCACCCTTTATAATCTTAATGAACATGTAAGAAAGGTTCATAAAAACCATGCGTACCCTATGGTGCAGTTTAGCAACATAACTGCCTTCCATTGTAACTATTGTCCTGAGATGTTTGCTGACATTAACAGCCTTCAGGAACATATTCGAATCTCTCATTGTGGCCCCAATGCTACTCCTCAGGAGGGCAATAATGCCTTCTTCTGCAACCAGTGTTCTATGGGATTTCTTACAGAGTCCTCATTAACTGAACATATTCAGCAAACCCACTGTAATGTAGGGAGTTCAAAGCTTGAGTCCCCTGTTATACAGCCAACACAGTCCTTCATGGAAGTGTATTCGTGCCCCTATTGCACAAATTCCCCCATATTTGGCTCAATATTGAAACTTACTAAGCATATTAAAGAAAACCACAAAAATATTCCACTGGCGAATAATAAGAAGTCAAAATCAGAGCAGAGTCCGGTTTCTTCAGATGTTGAAGTTTCATCCCCTAAAAGGCAACGGTTGTGTCTAAGCCTAAACTCTGTATCCAATGGAGAGTATCCCTGTAACCAATGTGACCTAAAGTTTTCCAACTTTGACACATTTCAGACTCATTTAAAGTCACACTTGGAGTTGCTGTTAAGAAAGCAATCCTGCCCTCAATGCAAAGAGGACTTTGACTCCCAGGAGTCCCTCCTGCAGCACCTCACAGTACACTACATGACTACATCCACACATTATGTGTGCGAGAGCTGTGACAAGCAGTTCTCATCTGTGGATGATCTGCAAAAGCACTTATTGGACATGCATACTTTTGTATTATATCATTGTACACTTTGCCAAGAAGTCTTTGATTCTAAGGTTTCCATCCAAGTGCATCTGGCGGTAAAACACAGCAATGAGAAGAAAATGTATCGTTGTACAGCATGTAACTGGGACTTTAGAAAAGAGGTGGACCTTCAGCTTCATGTCAAGCATAGCCATTTGGGCAATCCAGCTAAATCACACAAGTGCATCTTCTGTGGAGAAACCTTTAGCACAGAAGTGGAACTGCAATGTCACATAACGACTCACAGTAAAAAGTACAATTGCAAGTTCTGCAGCAAGGCTTTCCATGCAATTATTCTTCTAGAAAAGCACTTACGTGAAAAGCATTGTGTTTTTGACACCAATAGCCAAAATGGCACGGCTAATGGAATGGTGCCAACAAGCAAAAAGTCAGAGACTGCTGAGGTCCCGAGCGTGTTGATGAAGAACCCCGAAGTTTCTAACAGTCATGAAGCCAGTGAAGATGATGTTGATGCTTCTGAACCAATGTATGGCTGTGACATCTGTGGTGCGGCGTACACGATGGAAGTCCTTTTACAGAATCATCGTTTACGAGATCATAACATAAGGCCAGGTGAAGATGATGGCTCTAGGAAGAAAGCTGAGTTTATCAAGGGCAGTCACAAGTGCAATATCTGCTCGAGAACTTTCTTCTCCGAGAATGGTTTGCGAGAACACATGCAGACACATAGGGGTCCTGCAAAACACTACATGTGCCCCATTTGTGGGGAGCGATTCCCATCTCTTTTAACACTAACTGAACACAAAGTCACTCACAGCAAAAGCTTGGACACCGGCACCTGCAGAATCTGCAAAATGCCTCTTCAGAGTGAGGAAGAGTTTATTGAGCACTGTCAGATGCATCCAGACCTTAGAAATTCCCTAACTGGCTTTCGCTGCGTGGTCTGTATGCAGACTGTCACATCTACCCTCGAACTTAAAATTCACGGAACATTCCATATGCAAAAACTGACAGGAAACTCTGCTGCCTCCTCCCCTAATGGACAAACCTTGCAGAAGATGTATAAATGTGCCCTGTGCTTAAAAGAATTCAGGAACAAGCAGGACCTTGTAAAGTTAGATGTTAATGGCTTGCCATATGGACTGTGTGCTAGCTGCTTGAGTAGAACCACCAACGGACAACCTTCCAACCCAACCCCACAACAAGAGGCCTGTGAGCGGCTATGTGCCAGTCTACGATGCCCTGAGTGCAGTGTCAAGTTTGAGAGTGCAGAGGATCTGGAAAGTCATATCCAGATTGACCATAGAGATTTAGCACATGATGCAAGTGGCCAAAGGAAAGTGGCTCAAACCTCTCCGCTTCCCAGAGTAAGTAAACCTTTCAAACTGCTTTGTGTTCAAGTAGGCTTTTCACAAAATAATAAAATTATAAAATGAATAGTAGTAGGTTAGAATCACACATGCAGTCTATGGTGCTGTCAAAGTCAGTAGTGGATTTTCACGGAATGGAAAGTGTAGATGAAGGACTTTTTCTTCCTGCTGGATCCACTTTATGATTAAAAAAACTGCATCCAAACTGTACATCAGGTGACCTTAAAAACTGCATGTGTGGTTCTGCAGTCTAAGGCTATGTCTACACAGCAATGTTAAGATCCGTCCAAAATCCGATGGCATTTTAACATTGCTGGACTGTGGTTTTTGGTGTAGATTTGCGCTGAAAACCACGGTCCGTTTTCGGATTTGCCGTCGGCCCCTTACATTGAATGTATGAGAATATGACTGCAATCCAGCAGAATATGCAGCACGTTTTAGTATCCGGCAGATTTGAAAACTGACCGAAAAAAATCATCTATGTAGACTACAGCATGGATTTTTCATTGCCGTCTCCACAGCACTGTGTACCGTTAGATTTTCGGCGGATTCTAAATACTGAATCTGCCAGAACTCTGACAAGAATACTGTGCTATGTAGACATAGCCGCAGATGTTCCTATTGTGGTGAAAGTGAGTACTGTTATCTTTCTTAAATGGTTCTCGTATAGGATGCCATAGCAATGGGCAGATGTATTTTGGCGGTGTATTATTTCAGAGGCATTTAAAGTAGGTATAAAATGTTAAAATACTATTTAAAGTGGTTTTCCCATCTCATTGCTCATCTCATTACAAAATACATTGCTGTTCTAAGTTTCAGCCGTTATTATCTCCTGCTTGTTTACACATGCCTTCCTAGGTTACCGTCCACCTCTCTTTCCCCTGGTGACGTCACCTCCTTGTGTGTGTTATCAGCAGGAAGGAGCTTGTTGAGCTTCTCTTTCTACTGAGAAAAACGTGACACTTTTCGTTACTGACCAAGGAGCAGCCTTGTGCCATCCCTTCAGATCTGCAGAACACTTATTTTTGCATTTACATCAAAGATAACACTCAGCGGCTAACAGTGTGTCTTGGCAGCATGTAAGATTTTCTCTCCCACTAGAGACTTCCTCTCGTGACAAATACGGCTTAGCTTGCATTTATAGCCACACATTCTACTTGGACAGTTTGATTGTTTTTCACAACCACTCCATCACCATTGTCTCTCTAAAAGGACCAGCTAGGAATAGGAGCTAGCAGAGCTGAAATGTCAGTCACTGCTGTAGAACCTCCCACAGCCAGCACAGGAAGTGGGAGCCTGACGAGGCTGTCGAGTGAAAACAGCCAGATGGGATAACCTCTTTACCCTTTTGATCTACTTATATTTCCAGCGCTCAATAGTTTTAATGTCTTGCAATTGGTAAATTGAAATATTTTTTTGTTCACAGTTAAAACCTTTATGATGTATTCATATGGTGCGGTGATGTTGCAGTCTTTGCCACAATTTCAAAAAAATCTTGCAACGTACGAACCGTTTCAATCTCAGCTGTGATGGGTTTTAAGGAAGAATTAATTAATACATAGTCCACCATTGATCTGAGGGTCAGTTGCCTGATCAATAGGGAACTGCCTGAGTCCCCAGAGCATTAGGTGGGGCCAACAGCTTTCCACCCAGAATCTCTGCAAGGTGCTGGATTTCTACGTTTTAATACAACGCTTCCCCTCACGTATTTGGGGGAACAGTCCATTATTCTGCAGTAATGTGAGACTAGTGTAATTTTACACATTGACCACCTGTTCCACAGAGTTTACTGTGCTTGAAACCATAGTGTTTTGTATAGAGGAAAATAGATTCATTTCTGTTCTTTAGAGCGGGTGCAAGCCTCCCGATGAAGGCTGGTAGTCAAAGTAATTTCAGATTTAAAATCTGTTCACTGATTGTGATCTCTTCTATATCTAAATATAAATATGTTATCAAGTATAGCATGCACAGATAATGCAGTATTAATACAAACAACAAACGATCACTCAGGTCTGTAGTTTGGTAAAATAAGCGGTAAATGATGAAAATGTGGCCCAATCATTATTGGTAATTTTTACATTTCATCTACCAAGAGAAACTTCTAATTTAATAAACCTTACAGCTGCGATTTATGTAGAATAGATATCCCCACCACCCTTTCCAGCTGCTTGTACCGTGACGGCCATGAATTTTTATTATATGAAATATACTGTAAGTCTTATGCCCATAGCTATTGTTACAGAGCCATAATAGGGTATTGGTAGGCTTCTGTTGGGCCCCACCGTACCCCCATATGTGTTCTGTTTCATATGGGGGTTTTGGAATTCATATAATTGTGGGGTGTTCCATGGGATGCCATTCTGTACACAGTCACTGTAGCAGAATGCCACCTGCTGACTACTGTGACATGAGTATACGGCTTAATATTGTATTTTTGTTACAAAATCTTTACTACATATCGGTTTAGGCACTCATTTAATTCATATAGGTAGTCAACACTGAGTTTTTATCGATCGGTGTTAATAAGTGTCCCTAGAACTCTTGTAGATGGAGTCATAGTATCACCACCTATTGAATAACCTGGCTTGAAGTTTCAGGTTGTGTAATGTAAAGTCAACACTCTTAGGCTATGTTCACATGGCTTAAAATGGGCCGTATTTCGGTCCATAATTACGCGCCGTAGTGCGCAAATTACGGCTGGAATACGTCCCAGTCATTACGGTAATCCACAGTTCTCATAGAGAACTATGGATTACGTCTCCGCTCCCTGCTCGGCGAATATGCCGAGGGGGGAGATAAGTGACATGTGAATTACCAGCGGCGTTTATACGCCGCTGGTAATGCAAGTCTATGGGCCGGCGAGGCGCTGGCCCCCCACTCCCTGCCCCGGCCACACGGCGTAATTGCGGGGCGTAATTACGCCCTGCAAATAAGCCGTGTGAACATAGCCTTATAGCATGTGACACATAAACGCATCCAAGAAGCATTGTAGTCCAGAATATTGAATTGGATTCCAGTATTAAAAATCTAGGTTGAATGTTCTGTGATATGTATATGCTCCTTCAATAAGTAAAGTACCGTAAGTCTTGGGTTGTCATCCCGTGCTCGGTTATGATTATGTAATGGTTCAGTTACTAGCTCTATGTCAGGTTTTATCTCATTTACTAGGTAATGTGTTCCATGAGTGCCGTAGGCCTATACACTAACATTGATGGTTATAGGGAAATAAAGGGACATCATTTTGGTGATGTGAAAATGATCAAAATGCAATTAATGGCTCCATTTCAGCGCTGAGTTTTTGTATGCACTTGTGATTGTGAATGTGCACCCTTTTCAGCTGCTCTTGTTTTCTTGTGTACTTAATAGAAGAAGACTTATCAATGCATCAAGTGCCAGATGACCTTCGAGAACGAGAGAGAGATCCAAATCCACGTTGCCAACCACATGATTGGTAAGAGTTTTATTTTTTGATTTTTGCAAATATCTCTTGTGGTTAATATAAGTTTTCCTTTTCCCAGCACAGTTATATCACATAGTTTATTACTACACTTAAAATGGTACATATTGAGAGATTCACTTTTTTTTTTTTAGCAAAAGCATCTATTTAACCATGTAAAAAGCTTCTGTCATTTGTCAACAGTTTACCAGCAATTATACTGCAATTTTTTGGTGTCCTGACATTTGAGTGGTTCTATCTAGCTGCACTTTTGTGGCAAAGAAGCTTTGTAAAAGAAAGTCTACTGGAACCATTGTGTGCGTGTGTATTTTTTATGAGTAGCTGAACAGCTTAATTATGTTAGTACTAGTGGGCCTGATGTTCTGTAGATAGAGCTCAGCCTTATTACTTTTAACATCTGAAGGATATACCGTATTTTTAATACTGGACAATGTAATCTTGTTGGCTTTATATTATAACCATTCTGAATTTTGGCTGTAAGTATGGAAAACCTTGGTCACCATGAAAATTGCTTGGTTAAATGTGGTGGGTTTGTATATTAATGCTGCATGCCGTAGACACTATGTTGGCACACAAAGTCCCCTGTGGTTCCATACTAGAGATTATATTGATGTATGGAAGTATAGTAGGGTCTTAATTCTTTGAGTGCCCCTGTTATGACACCGTACAGCTCAGTCTTGTGCATGATGCCTAAGAAAGATTGCTGCTTTAAATATGAAAAAATCTAGTTCTGCCTGCGTGTGTTTGAATGCATCCATACACCAGTGTCTTAGGTAAATTTTAGTACATATGGAATTTGTCTTGATCCCACACACACTTACATTAAATGTGTTTGTGTGCTTATGTATGTGTATATCCAGTTGAAACCAGAAGTTTACATACACTATATAAAAAGACACATATGCAGGTTTTTCTCACTATCTGACATGAAAGCAGAATAAACCTTACCCATTTTAGGTTAATTAGGATTACCAAAATTATTTATATTTGCCAAATGCCTGAATAATGAAAGAGAGAATTTTTTAGGCATTTTTATTACTTTCTGCAAAGTCAAAAGTTTACATACACTAGGATTAAAATGCCTTTAAACAATTTGGGACAGCCCATATGATGATGTCATGTCTTTGGAAGCTTCTGATAGGTTTATTGGCAACATCTGAGTTCATTAGAAGCACATCTATGGATGTACCTTCAGGTATCTGGAAGCTGCACACCAGAAACACACTGTTTCTGTGTGTAACATCATGGGAAAGTCTAAAGAAATAAGCCAAGTTATCAGGAAGAGAACTGTGGACTTGCACAAGTCTGGATCATCCTTGGGTGCGATTTCCAGATACCTGAAGGTGCCTTGTTCGTCTGCACAAACAATTATACGCAAGTACAAACAAGATGGGAATGTCCAGCCATCATACCGGTCAGAGAGGAGACGGGTTCTGTGTCTCAAAGATGAACGTGCTTTGGTCCGACGTGCATATCAATCCAAGATGCTGGCGGAAGCTGGTAAGATTGTGTCACTATCCACAGTGAAATGAGTACTGTGTCAACATGGGGGTGAAAGACCACTCTGCCAGGAAGAAGCTATTACTTCAAAGAAACATATGAAAGCCAGATTAATGTTTGCAAATGCACACAGGAACAAAGACCTACATTAATGTGGTCTGACGAAACAAAAATTGAACTGTTTGGCCATAATGAACATTGTTAGAATTGGAGGAAAACGGGAGAAGCTTGGAAGCTCCAGACCTTCTGGAGAGGCTGGCGCTCCATTGTAGGTGAGAGTGAGCCTCTTCTCTGTGTCAGGACAAGAACCCAGAATTCAATAGGATCAGATCGCTGGAAGCATCGGAAAGGCAGCAGTGGGGGACAGCTAAGAAATGATTAGGTTATTTTCTTTTTTGGATCATCTTGGCCATAATGCAGTATAATTTTGTAATGGACAACCTCTTAAAATTCACCTTCTTAATATTGTACAGCTCCCTTTTGTACTACTCCAACAGCTCTGCTTCTGACTGTGATCTGTGATATCCTTTAACTCTTGTAGGTTGTGTAAGGTGAGGACTACATGAATCAAACTAATTTTTTCTAGCACATCCCACAGATTCTTATTCCAGTTAAGTAACATTGGAGCCAAAATCATGATCTTCATCTTTTTGTCAGCTTTATCAATCCATTCCTGCACAATATTTGCAGTCCAGGGTATATTATCCTACTGCAAGTTGCCACTGTCATTAGAGAAAATCATTGCCATAAAGGGGTGTATTTTGATCTGCAACTGTGTTTCGGTAGCTTGTATGTGTCAAAGTAAAAGCTACATGAATGCTAAGCTCCAAGAACGCTGCTTGTGCCAGCATGGTCTGCCTTTGCAACCCAATACACACGCAGCTGTGATGCACTGTATGTTCTGTCTCCTTTCTATCATAGCCTTTACCCCTTTGTGTCTGTGAGTTTTTGGGTGCCCATGACTCTGTCACTGGTCTAGCAGCAGACTCTTCATGAGCCACTTTTGGTATTTATTAATTACTGCATACTTGAAGACCCGACATTTTGGAGGGTGATTCAGAGTCGTTCAGATCCTTATATTTGCCCATTATTCCTGCTTCTAATGCAACAATATTTAAGAACTTCAATGTTTTGGAGTGGTCATCACAAAGCCCTGATCTCAATCCTATTAAAAAATTGATGGGCAAAGCTAAAAAGGCAGGTGCGAGCAAGGTGACCAATCAACATGGCTCAGTTACTCCAGTTCTGTCAGGGGAAATGGGCCAAAATTTCTACCAACTATTGTGAGAAGGTTGTGGAGGGATACTCAAAATGTTTGACCCAAGTCATACAGTTTAAGGGCAATGCTACCAAATACTAATGAAATGTGTGTAAACTTTTGACTTTGCAGAAATTAATAAAAAATGCCTGAAAAAATTCTCTGTCATTATTCCAGCATTTGGCAAATATAAATAATTTTGGTAATTTTTATCAACCTAAAATGGGTAAGGCTTATTCTGATTTCATGTCAGATAGTGAGAAAAACATGCAATTGTGTCTTTCTATATAGTGTATGTAAACGTCTGGTTTCAACTGTAAAGATGCGTGTGTTAGTTTCTTTTCAATACTAATAACTAAAACACAACAGGGGAACAAAAAATGCCTTATAGCCAAGTATTGGAAAATATATAGTGTAAAATGTATAGTGCTATATACTGGTATAAAATTACACTGAAAAGTTAACATGTCCCCTACTGTTACCAATCTAGATTCCTTGTATTGGGTAGAAGTTAAATTTGCTCCCATGCCTCAGTATACTTTCCAGTAAAAGATATTTGTAATGACTCTGTGGCAATGCAGGGGTCTCTCATCTCTGTGCCTGTTTAAGTGGTGATATCAAGTCTCTTCCAAGGCCAAGCTGGCAGCGCCCAGGGTTTGTTCCCCTGCAGAACGTGGTAAAGCAATTCTGCAATTGCTCTTCTTGTAGCAGCCGGCAGATAGCAACAAGGGCTTTTGGGACCTTAAAAAAGGGAAGCCAAATTATATTGATAATAAAGTTGAGACCATTTGTGAAAAGGGCTGCCACCTCAAGGGTCTTTGCAGGAGAAGAAAACACTGCATTTGCATTTTCCATTTCCATATATTGACTGCAAAAAAATGGCCTTTACTCAATTAAGACTTACAGCTGATGGGAAGCCTATAACAATTTTATAAAATATTTACAAGGCCATTTGCATTCTCCATGTACAACGTATTTATTATCATGGTTATTGGTAAAGACTTTTGATAGAATACGTGACAAAAATAAATTAAAATGGCTTTATTCTACTTGTAACTTTGTAGCACCATTAAGCTTGATAAAGGGCTGAAGTATAAAATTCAAGCTAGATGCGAGTATATGTATTTTTGCCACAATAGTTTCATGTCTTTTGCTAGCAGTTTGTTTGACCTACATGATGCTGGCAATGATTATCTGTCTAAAAATACCCATGAATAGCACACTATTTTGTTTTGTTCATTTGTATGTGAAGCTTTCTCAATGTAGATAAATTAGTACAAATATGCTACCTGCCCATTGGGAGAATCGATCAGTGTCCAAGCACAGCATCTCTCGCCAGCCTTAGATATTGGAAAGACCTCTTAATGTGTAAAGGTTGTATCAGATTAGAAAAACGTGAAATATTTCTTCTATGAATGGCACCTCTCTTACATGCTGGCTGATTCTGGTATTGCTGCTTAGTCCCATTCACTGGAATGATATTGAGCTCTAATTTAGTAGGTGAAGAGAGGTGACATTTCTGGAACAAAGCAGCTATGCTTTTCTAATCTCATACGACCCCTTGAAATAGTGGTTTTATGTTGTGTAATAATGACAACTGTACAATTTCCACTCTTGAAATTTCAGCATATCTTTCCCCTAATCTTAGAATGAACCTGCTTTCTATAAGATATTAAAGGAGTTGTCTCATGTCAACGTCAGAGTAGATCCCAGGCATGAGACCAACCTCTAAGCCTAAATACAGAGACTCTTTAAGAGCAACTTCCATAAATTCCATCCATTGCACGCATGCTCATTTACTGCTTCTACATAAGTGTTTCTCAACTCAAGTCCTTAGGACCCACCACCAGGTCATGTTTTCAGGATATCCCATAGAATGCACTGACAGCAATTATATCTACTGTCAATATCAACTGTCAAATGCTAAGGAAATCCCGAAAACATGACCTGTTGGTGGGTCTTGAGGACTGGAGTTGAGAAACACTGTGAATCTACATTAATAGAGATTAAGAGGGTTGTCCACAGCCCCTCCTTTAAACGTCAAGTATGTCAAGTGCTTAGGATTTAAGCTGACATTTGTTCCAGTGATGCATCTGGTAGTCTTCTCACCCGGTCTTCTATTGTCTTCTGGCTCCAGTCAAAAGGAATGTCATTTGATACTGCCTGATGTCACCGTTCAGATGTGAAGGGCTTAGGTAACCTTGGTGAGGCTTCCCCTTTAATAATTTTATCCATAACATTTAATGGAAATCATAAAGAAAAGTTACACTTTGGATCACTGAGAGAAAATTTTGTGGGGGTTCTACAATGAAGCCTGTTTAATAAAAAACAATGTAACCTTACAGAACATTCAGACTTGGTCTTTGTTCTATTCCAGGGCTTGATTAAAGATCCAGTATAAGTTCAGTAATTGATATACAACAGGGGGAAAAAAA